>CM031236.1:49872586-50233655 GCA_018340775.1 Taxus wallichiana var. yunnanensis
TATAAATTACTTCTTGAAGAGTTATATTTTTCTCAAAATAATATCATAAGCTTTTACAAATCCCATACTTGTGGGCAAATAAGTTTAAGTTTAAATATAAAATGGGACTATGACTTTCTCAAACACAAATTGATTACCAATTCATGCAACATTTATTCACCACTTGTCGATATATCATCCTCAAGAAACATTTGCATGTACAATTATTTATTGAATAAAAATATCTCTCACAATTTCCAAAGGCTTTTCCTATGTTGTCATAATGATCACCTCTAAAATATTGTTCCTTAATTTCTTCATCTCATCACACCTACGTCGTTGTTCATTATTTTACAACTTGTCAATTGCATGGAAAACTCTATGAATAATATCGTCTCTTAACAATGTGTTACTCAATGTTATTATATACGTTCCATACACATCGTAACCACATTCTCCTCCCGATACACACACACACACACACATATGTATATATATATATATATATATATATATATATATATATATATATATACATACATATACATACATACATACACACATATATATATATATGTATGTATGTATGTATGTATATATATGTATATGTATGTATATACATATATACATATACATATGTATGTATGTATATATACATATACATATATATACATACATACATATGTATATGTATATATGTATATATACATATACATATATATACATACATACATATATATACATACATATATGTATATATGTATGTATATATATATATGTATATACATATATAATATATATATATGTACATATATATATATATATATATATATATATATATATATATATATATATATATATATATATGTATGTATGTATGTATGTATGTATGTATGTATGTATGTATGTATGTATATATAGTTAAAATATTATGGAAATCTAATTATATAAAAATATGTTTATTCTAATATATTAAGAAGAAGAAAATATTTTATCTTTATAATATTTGTAATTATTTATGTAATTATAAATAATTTTCCAAACATAATCATTCTTTTATGAATAATAAAAACATAATTAAAATTAGTGTTTTTATTATTCCTATTAATATAAATAAATTTCTTTAAAAACTATTAATTGAATACTTGTGAAAACCGATAATATAAATTACTTCTTGAAGAGTTATATTTTTCTCAAAATAATATCATAAGCTTTTACAAATCCCATACTTGTGGGCAAATAAGTTTAAGTTTAAATATAAAATGGGACTATGACTTTCTCAAACACAAATTGATTACCAATTCATGCAACATTTATTCACCACTTGTCGATATATCATCCTCAGTAAACATTTGCATGTACAATTATTTATTGAATAAAAATATCTCTCACAATTTCCAAAGGCTTTTTCCTATGTTGTCATAATGATCACCTCTAAAATATTGTTCCTTAATTTCTTCATCTCATCACACCTACGTCAGTGTTCATTATTTTTACAACTTGTCAATTGCATGGAAAACTCTATGAATAATGTCGTCTCTTAACAATGTGTTACTCAATGTTATTATATACGTTCCATACACATCGTAACCACATTCTCCTCCTGCACTAGAAATAAATCATTATAATCACCGACGTGCGTGGCGAAATTGAAGGAAGTCAGTGAAATTACATTAAAATATCATACATAGTGGAGGGTGGAGCATTCCTTCCGCCGTAGAATTTACCATGGGCACGCCTCCATGTTGATTCACCACTACGATCTCGATAAATCAACAATCAGGAAGATGAATATTAAAAGAACAAGAGTTTTCATACTCAAATTCCTCCTCGCAATTTTACTCGGAGCTTGAGTTGATGTTGGACAGTTTGTGCCTGTTGTGCAGTGCTTCTTCACGCGTTGTGACATTGACCTAAATGCATGGTCCAAAGTGAAGCTCATGCGTGCACGAGATGAGGCCATGGATACGAAAAACATGTATTTGTTAGGATCTAGAGACTATTTACAACCTTCACACCACATGCACCTCATACTTATTGGGTAAGATGGAACCAACATGAATGGATTATGCAGATTAAAAATTTCCATGATATTATTATGCGGTTGTAATTAGGAATCCTTTGCTAAGTGTGTGAGTGTCATGTTCTTATCCCATGGGGTCTACATTGCCATTGTCTAATGTTATTTCTCTTATTATTTTGTTGTTACAGTTCAAAGCATTGAATTCAAGGAATTTGGCACATGTACCCTTCTAATTGGTGGCATGGAGAAGCTTTCCAAGGTTTATAAATATGGGGCTCTTCAGTAGCATTATCGTGTCTTACGAATTAAGACCCCATTTTGTAGCATGAACTAAATTCGCAGCAAATCCAATTCATCAATGATCTCTGCATCGGGAGCTGAAATTGTAATTAGAGGGTTTTTAAAATTGAAAATGATCATTACATGTTTATTACATACATACCCTTGTTTTCAAGGATGATGATGGTAACCGATCTTCGTCTTATAGATATGCATTTAACAAATTGATGGATATACAGAGGGAGAACTAAACATCTATAGGCTCGAGAAAAAGGAGTGAAGATGACGACTTAGAATTGGGCATTGATAGTGCATCAAGTTGTGTACAAGATTTGAGAGAGACATGATTCAAATTAGCATAGAATGAAAGGAAGACACCATGAAAGAGGGCATGGATATTTTGTGTATAGATTGTAAGAAAAAACGTTACAAGAATACCTTTTCCCTGAAGAAGTTTTATTAAAATTGTGAATTTATGATGGATTCAATCAAGATTGCTTGTACAATCCAAGGAATTAAATTGCATACATGTACTTCACATGAAAGGATCAATCGATACCGACCATATTGATAAAACAGAGTGACAACAAATGTTCGAATAACATTTATGGAGTTATGGTATCGCTCGTTCGATCTGGTTGATCATGCAATGTTGGAAGTATAATTAGTGGACACATTTAACAAATAGAGATTGACCCCTTAAAAAAGAAAAACAATAGTGGAATTCTAGAAAAAATGTATTCGTGTAAATTTCTTGTTTATTGAAGTTTTGTAAGGATTCAAAATAAGTTATTATTTTAATGTTGCATTTATTTGATAATATTGGGAAAATTTAAAAATATAATGTTGTGTACATTTTATATAATAAAAAAACAATTTTTCTCCCAACACATGATCTTTCAAGTTGTTATTTTTTTATTTTTAAATTGTTATTTTACTTTTAAGTTAAATATTTCTTTCAAATTAATAATGAAGGTATAAATAGAAGGATTTTTTTTTAAAAAAATTGATAAATAGTTTTATTTAGATCATGCAATATGAATAGTAAACATTTCTTTTTAATATATCATTCAATATATAAATATGAAAAACATTTTTTTTCTATAAATATACTCTCATATAATAAATTTATGTGTGTTTTAAATGTAGACAATCCACATAAAGAATTATTTAAATGAATTTGAAAATGGGATGTTAATAGTAACTTTTCTACATTTTTTAAAAAGATAATTTCACAATTAATTATTGTGGAAATCAAATTGTAGCTTCCACCTACATGTTTTATGTGGTAAGGACAATTGTAGAAAAAAATGTTGAAATTTCCACAAATATAACATTGATGAGAGATGCAAAATTTTAAATTGTTGAGTTTCTACAAAGATTGAATCTATAGAAAAATACATTTTTTCTAAAATTATGGAATACCAACAAAAACAAAAAAAAAAAGTAGAAATGTTACAAACATCATGAAATGTGGATAATGTACAATTAAAAGAATAGAGATTAACTATAAATTTTATGAATTGTGGACCATCCACGATATAATGAATTGTAGAAAAACTACAATAATATATCAAAATGTGGATTAGCTACACTTCTAATGCCACAATTTTAATTTTTGGAATACTATATAACCACAAAAATATTGTTGAAAAATTGTGGTAAAAGATCTAATATGTTGTAGTGATTATTATTATTATTTATATATATAATTACTTCTCATACAATGTTAAAGAAAACAATCCAAAGTTGTAAATTAATAAAATGTGTTTAGACATTAATGTTGATAAGTATGAAACTCACTACTCCTTTCCAATATATCCATGTTAAGATGAATTTCTTAATTATGTGTTAAAAGGGATTGTAGCCAAAATAATTCAACTAAGAGAAGAGATTTGGAATGTATCTAAAAATTTGCAAGAAGGGATACATGCTCAAAAATTGAATTTCTAAAAATCAAATCTTTAAGTTTCTCATGGAAATGAGCAAACTACTTTCATTCCATTCCAAAGATCAATCCTCAAGCACCAAATTAGGACTAGATTTATTTTCCAATGTTCTTGCTAAATAAATATTTCAGATTTTCAACAAAATAACATCCATTTTACCACCCTTTTTGAAAAACATATTTCCATTATATAAATTTCTCTTTCAAAATGGAATTCCAAATCACTTTCATATTAAAGGAATATATCTTTTTTTACAAGATTTATTTTTCCAAAGAGTTTTAACTCTCAAATACAACATGTTTTCCCAATACTTAAGATATACAATGGAAGCATTAAAATACTTCACTTCAAGATTGAAAGGAAGGTTGCACAACAATTGTGACTCAAGTTTACAAGTAATCCCAAATACATAAATAGGATTTTACAAGAAAAATAAAGCTCCCACACAGCCATATCTATAAATTTACAATGAGAGTAATGTTCACACAAAATTTTAGAGAAAACAATGAAGAACCATGGTGACAAGAACCTCCAAACATCTTCCACATTTGAGCTCCAACCTTGAATGTTTTTCCAAGAGACCAAAACCAAGAGAAGGGCTTGTTTTACCACCCAACCTATAGGCATCATTACATGCCTTTCCAAGGGTTGGAAGACATGCTAGCCTCCCCTAAGCCCATGGGAGAGAGAGCTAGCTTCCACAATTGTGCACAAGATATAGGGAGACATAACAACATTATATTCACATACAAGACAAGTCCATGCACTAAGAAAAACACAACATTTTGCAAACAAGGAAAGGAGGAGAAAACCATATTCATCCTCCAAAATGGGGAAGAGAAGATGAGATATCCAAAGGTGCCAAAAGTGTGGTCCAACCATAGGATGCACACAAACAATTTCTTCACAACCTCCTTATTCCTCCAAGACAAAAAACCCTCCTTATTGCTCCACCCATTCGCCTAAATCCTTCTTGGGAGAATTTTTGTAGTGCCCACTTCCCTTTGACACCTTTTGATACTGATCATGACACTGTTGACTATACCATGGACATTGTTATATTTTTGATTTAGTATGATGATTAGATGTTAGAGCATGGATTATTGTTGACTCTGATTCATATATGATGCATGATGATTATTAGAGACATTTTATATATTGAGGTTTATATACTTTGTCTGACATGGTTACATTATAGATGTGTTCAGACATGTGATATTTGGATATTTTGAGTAGACCTAGAAAATGAAAATTGATGATGATATAGTTGTTGATGAAATTTTAAGTGACATTGTTAATTGGCTTGATGATTGTTGTGATTCACATATATATTGATGACTTTGGAAGTATATTATATTCATTTGGATGTTCTGATGTGGCCAGAGAGGCTGAAGGAGGTGTTTACATTTTTTGCGGGTTAAAAGTATCACAACAAACATCGAGGGATTGGAGACCAACCACATTGGAATTCTAGATGAATTTGACAAGGTCACCATGGCAACTGTATTTGTTTGTGTGTGTTTGATTGTGTTAGGGATTACCATGGAGGGTATCACCTTTGAAATGTGACTGAGGGATTTTATGTATTTTTTTCTTTTATTTGGTTCCTTTGTTAATGTTTGCATGTGTTTATTTAAGTGATGTGTTTACCGCTTTCATTATTTTTTAATTGTGGTAAATTAATGTGAGTAATCATATTGTTTAGAAATTAATTAATCAAATTGGGTCATAAGAAAGTAATTATTAGAGTTGTTGGCCTAAAAATAAAGTGTTATAAGAAATGTGTAAGTGATGTGTAAGTTGATTTTGGAGTATGAAACACTCCATCTTCTTTGAAGTTCAAATTTGTCCTTGGAGGCTGATTTTGAGGCTTGTGGGACAAGTTAGACTTGTCCCATACCTCTCAAATTTGTATACCAGCCTTACTTATGGTTGGAGAGTTAAATTTATCCCTTCTTTATGTATTTTGTAAGTCAAGTTGAATGTTTTTATTGCACTTTTCTTACATGTTTTAATTTCAGTCCTTATGGGGTGTGGGCTTGCTTGAGTGTGTAAGTAAAACTGTCATATTATTCACCCACTTATTGATTATGAATTAGAGAATGAAGTTGAATTTTTTTTTGGGGTTGAGGATGTGTGATGTGGCATCCTACATGGATCCACCTCATTCTCTTCTCTTCCCTCTTCTATCTATTGAATTCCTTATCTTGTTTTTGGGTTGCTTCACTTTTATCACTTCATTTTAGGAGACTTCTTTTGTCTTGAGAGCTCTTACTTTTGAAGAAGATTGGAGATTGTTGCATGCTTGTGGATTTTTGATCTTGGAAAATTTTGCATTAGAAAGCTTGTTGTTTTGGACTTGGGACAAACTCCATCATGGAGAGGTAAGAGCTTAGCTCTTAGAAATGTTCTTCTTCCCTGTTATGAATATGTAAATGTTTGTAAGTTTGTTTTTGTTTGTTGGTTGGCTGGGTAGATGGCTTAGGGATGGTGTAGGAGAAGACTATGGGTTACTCTTGAGGGAGGCATAAGTGTTTTGGCGAGATATAAGTGTGGAGGGAGTTGGGATTTGGGTTCCACCTTGTAAAAATAAATAGCTTGCATTTCTTTACTCATTATGGGGTGCCATAAGAGGTTGGGGAGGCATAAGGAAATGTGAGGAATAAGGAGTACTTGGGGGATTCATAAGGGTATGTCAGGGATTTGAAATGATATGTATTTTGGCGGTTTGTTCTCAGGTGGTGATACCCATTTCCCTTTGGGAGACATAAGTAGCATCCCCCATAGTTTCTTGCTCCTTTGGCTTGCATGATGAAGCCTAAGTCTTGTTTGTTATGTTTTAATGTGGTTGCAAACTACATTCTGTTTTGGACTATGTTTTTAAATGTGAGATTGCTTGTGTGTTTGTGGAAGCCTGTTGTTGCCATGAGTTGAAACACATCTTCTATTGCATTTTGGTTGGGGCTCAGGGGCCAATGAAGAAGGATGGATTCTCCTTTCATTGGATGTCTTGGTTGGGTGGAGAGCGTTGCCTTTCCCTTGCCTTTGTTGTGATAAAATTGAAATAAATGGAGGATCTTCATGCTGCTATTCGGAGAAAAGGAAAAGATAGTTTTGACAATCCTTGTTGAGATTATTATTTATTGTAACCCTTTTCCACTTTGAAGTGGATGACCTTGTATATTACTGGTGATGGAAAGATGTTTTGTTATGGCTATGAAAGTTGAAATTTGAAATGTGAAAGAGATGAATTTGGTTTTCTGTTTTTGGAATGTATGAGAAGGAAATTGTATTCTGTATATTGAAATTGAGGAATGAAATAAGAAAGATGTAAAGAAATCATTTTTGAATTAATGGAAGTTGTTACCTTGTTCAAATTATTTGGTGTTCATTGGAAATCTGTGTTTGCAATGCATTATGAAACCTTTATTTGGAAAAAGAAAAGAAAAGTGAATATGTATGTTGAAATGTCATGATGCTCTATTTTGTAGAAATGAATGTTTGGAAAATCTGAAGTTGTAAATTGGAATTTGAATACCTTGTTTGAATCAACTTAATAAATTAGAGTGTTTTGGAATGAATTTATTATTGAAGTTGGTAAATGTAAACAAATCTATTTGTTTTGGATTCATTGTAGATGTTTTCAAACTGGCAAATATTTTTATTCAAAATGCACATAATGAACCCTGCAATAATGAATATGAAAATGAAACATTAAATTTAACTTAGTAGGATTAAAATGACCCTAAACAATCTAAACCACTTAAGAAATGGTTAAGAATCCTTTCAAATCGAACAAAGGAAAAACTGCAGTCATTTTGCTATCAAAATTGAGAAATTTTGAATTAATATTCAATCCAAAAATAAAACCTTACAATCCATCCTAAATTCCTCTAAGAGCAACCCCCCATGTCTATTTGGCATGTTGAGAAAGGAAGGAGGTCGAATTGAACAAAATTTTATAAGTCAAATGTTACCAGTTTTCATTTTAAAATCCTACAGAGTGTTTTCTCAAACTTGACCCTTCAAAATTTATCCAAATTAAATTCTTAAGGTTGTTGTGCAAAGAGGACGTTGATATATTTCTGAAAAGTCCTCATTTTCCAAAAACGGAGCTCCCTATCAAAATTTATGGCCTTCTAAAGTTCACAGAAGAGGAAAAGTCTCTTCCACGCCCGTCTTGCACACCCAGAACCTCTTGTGTGCCCAGATATTCTTGCGCACCTGTCTTGCATGCCCATGAGAAAATATGCCTCTTACGCGTCCATCTTGCATGCCCGGGAGAGAATGAGTCTCTTCTGCGCCTGTCTTTTGCGCCCAAGAGAATAAGAGTTTCTCGCATGCCTCTCTTCCATGCCCGGAAGAAAGGTTCATTTCCGCGCCTCTCTTCCACACCCGGGAAATTTTCTTCTGTGTGCCCCACAAGAAGATAATCTATCTATGTTAGGGATGAATTTCTCTCTCCTAGTGTTGTGTAGGATGTTTGATAACCGTTGTAATGGACTCTATAATTTTTGTTGGGAACACTTAAAAAAGAATTTATTCCTTAAATTTTCCTAACTAAACCTAGGTTGTTCTTGGTTTTGAGTGGGGAGTATTTAGGAGGTGTTACACTTTTCAAACCCATTGGGTTTCCTCTCCAAGAATGGGGAAGGGAGTTCAAACCATATGAGGGGAGTAAAATAACCTTCATTGATTGTCCATCAAGCCATGAGGTTTGAGAGGGAAAATCCCTCTCTCTTCCCCATAAACTCCAAAATCTATCAAACCATATGATGGATGGAGAAAATAAGACATAAAAACATACTCAAGAAACAAACACACATGAAACAAAACACACATTTCAAACATAAGCAAGGCTAAGATCTAGCATAACATAAAACATAAAATGATCTCAAAGAGCCTACCTCCAAAATTTCTCCAACACTCTAATATTTTCCAACTTCCTTATCCAAGCAAGCTCTAGCTCCCAAAATTCTCCAAGCACCAAGCAAAAGCTAAAAAAGTCATCTTTCTCCCCATGAGGGAGAATTTGAAGAGAAGCCAACAAATTTCCTCACCAATGAGGGGGTGACATGTGTCACCCCTCTCTTCCCTCCAATTCAAATATTCCCAAATTAAAAATAAGAAAATATAAATTCACTTTTAACACTCTTATCCCAAAATGCCCAAAAAGAAAATAAAACAAGTTTGTGTAACTTTAAAAAAACACACATATCAATCCATATTACATGGATGGTGACCAAAGAGAGGCAAAATAAGAGGGAAACTTCCTCTATGCCTTGAAATTAAGCCAATTTTTTTCCAACTTCCTTATCCAAGCAAGCTCTAGCTCCCAAAATACACCAAGCACCAAAAAAAGCTAAAAAAGTCCTCTTTCTCCCCATGAGGGAGAATTTGAAGAGAAGCCAACAAATTTCCTCACCAATGAGGGGGTGACATGTGTCACCCCTCTCTTCCCTCCAAGTCAAATATTCCCAAAATAAAAAGAAGAAAATATAAATTCACTTTAAACACTCTTCTCCCAAAATGCCCAAAAAGAAAATAAAACAAGTTTGTGCAACTTTTTAAAAACACACATATCAATCCATATTACATGGATGATGACCAAAGAGAGGCAAAATTGGAGGGAAACTCCTTCTATGCCTTGAAATTAAGCCAATTTTTTTCCAACTTCCTTATCCAAGCAAGCTCTAGCTCCCAAAATACTCCAAGCACTAAGCAAAAGCTAAAAAAGGTCCTCTTTCTCCCCATGAGGGAGAATTTGAAGAGAAGCCAAAAAATTTCCTCACCAATGAGGGGGTGACATGTGTCACCCCTCTATTCCCTCCAAGTCAAATATTCCCAAATTAAAAGAAGAAAATATAAATTCACTTTTAACACTCTTATCCCAAAATGCCCAAAAAGAAAATAAAACAAGTTTGTGCAACTTTTAATAAAACACACATATCAATCCATATTACATGGATGGTGACCAAAGAGAGGCAAAATTGGAGGAAAACTCCCTCTATGCCTTGAAATTAAGCCCCCTACCTATTAGGTAGGGTCCAAGGGCTTATTTTCATGCTAAATGAACTCCCAAAAATAAAAGGCGTCCTTTAAAATTCTATAAATAATCCAATTTCGGGTTTGGCACATTTGGGCACAAGTGTAGAGGATTTGGGCTCCACCCAAGGGTTCATATGTGACCCTAATCCTCTCTAATTAATACACAATTACACAAATACCAAGCTTAATGCAAGTGGGGACCATTAAGCCCCCAAACCATGTTCACTTAATGAAAAAGTAAAACCTAAGACAAATTAATTTTCCATGACATACTACATTACAAATGAGGGTCACTCATGGTGCCCAAAATAATGAAATATAATACTAAGGCCTCACACAGCTAACATGGTTAGGACTTAGCCCCATGGCCCGCTTTTACACAATTTGCTTAAAGTCTCCCTAAAATCCATGTTCTCTTGTGACCTGTCACATGCACACTCAATGCATGCATTAAATGCACATGTCCGATACAATGTAAATCAACTACTCAATAAGTGATCAATGAAATCTATGATATCATAACATCATCATGGAATTGTAAATGTAAATTAAAACATGTACAATTACACATAATTTACCATGAGTTAGCCATAGAGATAAATATAAATGACATACATCCATATAATCAAGCCATGTGACTAAAATAAGTATCTAAAATATATCAATTAGGTCCAAAGAACATTGCAACAAGTTAGTATCCACAACATCAAGTAAAATGGGTCATCATACTAATCAAGCTAAATTGGCGCTACGCGCCCAAATCACCATACATGTCCATGAAGATCAAATACATAACATAAAGTCCAAAATATATCAAATCATGTCTATGAATAAAGAAGTCAATAGATAAATGAGGCTATAAAAATGTGGGCACTACAGAAATGCTTGGTAGATACCAAGGTGTGCACAAAAGGGGATGGCTAGCCAATATAAGTGTTAATCCAAAAACACATGCATGTAATAAGACAAATGTAAAATACGTAGACAATATAGAAACTACTAGGAACAAAGTAGTGTAAACATGTAAGAAAACAAGTAGACCACACAAAGTGGGTTTCAAACATGGGACATCACTCACAATGTCGCAAGACACGCAAGGCCATCAAGGCTGCAAACAACAGACAAGTGTGCACACAAACAAAGGGAAAAGCCCACATACAATGGAAAACAAAGCAAACAAGTAGAAACAAATAAGTAGTCATGGAAACATGTAATCCTGTAAAACAAGTGTTGCACATGGAACACCCATTAGCATGTTAGAGTGATAATCAATATGTCAAAGCGTGTATGAAAAAGTAGTATAAGATGCTAAGTACAAAATGAAACAATAACACTTGTATAAGACGGGTGTGGATGTCCCCAGTGACCACTATAGTAAGGGTAGAAGGAGAACATCCTTGTCATGAGTAGATGTCCTGTACCTACGATCACACTAAACAAAGATGTGAATGCACATGAGTGTATGATAATGACATATAGGAAATCAATCTAACATGTGTAGTAGAGTGATCATGGAAAAAACTAGTAAGCAAGAGTAAATGCCCCAAGAAAATGTAGTATGTTGTGGATGGATGGAATGGAATGTAAGATGGAATGATAGGAGCAACATGCCCCCAAGTGGATGGAAGTGTATGCAATGATGTTCATTTTGTTTCCCCCTCAATAGTCAAGAATGAACCGTAAATGAGAGTGCATCATCGGGAAATGGTCGAGTAGGGTTGACTATATCTAGCGCACTATGATGAGTATGCATGTGTAGTGGTGATGAAATGCAACATGGGGAGAAGATTCCCACGAACCATATATCCGAAGCATATAGAATGAAGGATTGATGATTTATCCTTAAGCGTATATCACTATAGAATGAGTGGATGGAGATGAAATATATGGAAATATGTGTGTGGACCCTATAGCCTAAGCGTATACCATGACTTGTTGAATGTAGAAGTGATGATTTATCCCTAAGCATATATCACTATGAAATGAAAAGGTGAAAATGGGTGACGATTTAGCCTAAATTGTATGTCACTATGGGATGGACAAGAAGGGAGTGGTGATGTACCCTAAGGTGTAGGCCACTATCAAATAATAGAATGGGGGTGGTGATTTATCCTAAAGTGTATACCACTACAAGATGATAAGAAGGGGTGACAATTTAACCTAAGGTGTATGCCATGAACGTAAGAAATGTTGGAATAAGAAAATTTCACATATTGGTGAATGTAAGGTCCATTTGATTGGTAAACCCTTGGTAGTCGAGTATGGACCGAGGAACTAAAGTGCATCATAGGGTGGTGAGTGCAGTGTGTAGAAGAAAACATAGTATAAATAACCAAGGGATGAATATGTGATGTAAATGCGTGGTGCAAGCAATGAAATATAAACTATGTAGTGTGTGTAATGTATGGAATGCACTAATAGGCGTATATAAAAATAGAATATGTAAGGATGATAGATGAAACTAGACCCATATACAATGGAATCTAGTGTAGTATGTAGAATGTATATGATGGATAGATGTACTATGTGAATCATACAATGTAGGAAATGTAGGGTGTGTAGATGGGATATGTAGTGATGATAGGTAAATCTAGACCCATATATAATGTAACCTAGCATAAAAACATAATATAAGGAAGAGATTAAAAACTAGACACGAGATGATGTGATGACTAATTTAGCTTCTATGATATAGATGGTGTATAGATGAATAATAGATGAGGTATGTGTAGGATAATGTAGGACGTAGCATATGTATGGAAATGTGTATAACCTAGCATACAAAGTGTGTGGGGTTCGATGTAATGGTAATCCATCAATAGTCCAAGCAGTGTGAACCGAAGCACAAGCGTGTGTCAAAGTCGTGTAACGAGGGTGCATTCGACATGTAAGAAACATACCTATATATGGAGGAAATGAGTGAAGAAAAGGAAAAGAGTGGAGATGTAGCTATGCTAATATGGGGAAGGGGGAGTGTGTAGTGGGTATCCCCCCCAAGCGGTCGTGTAGGAGAAATCACCCGATAAGGTCGAAGGACAAAGGTCGATAGACTAGTGCTCGAGATTATGAAAGAGGAGGGTGATGCTCAAGAAATGATGGTATGGTAGACAAATAATCTATAGGGAATGAAGTTGATATGCATGTGATGGGTGCACATAATATGAATGTCTTGGCGTAGTAAAATGAGCACGTGATAAAGATCAAGGCACCAACTTGTGTCGAGGAGAGGATGATCCATGTGGAATAAAGCGAGGTGATGATCGATGATGGGATTTGGTAATGATCTTAGGAATAGGCCTATGTTGACATGTGGGACTAATGAAGTTGCATGGTTGCGTAGAGGCCAATCGATGCAGTGAATTAGGAATGAGATGCGTTGTGGGAAATGTCAAAGGAGTTGTATGAGTAAGAGGGGAAGACACATGAATATCAGAATGAGAATGTGTTGATAATGGAGGTGAATGATGAATGTCAGTTAATAGAATTAACTTGGCTACCATAAAAAATTTGAGGCATAAATGGTTCATAGAAATAATAGCTTGGGATTGACAAATCCAATTGAGGCCAAGAAGTAAGTCACATCCCTTTCTTGATTGATTTACAAGGCAAGGGATAAGAAGAGTGAGGGGACCAATGGTGATATGTAACTTAACAACACCATAGGTTCATTGAACAAGTAGTGGATTTGTGATGGAGGGTAACCGATAGATCGTAAGAAGGACAAGGAACATGTGATAATAGGGGAAGATGGATCAAATTTAGTGTTGTTGATAAAGGTTGAGCCAATAGATGTCTATGTATGTAAATGGTTGGATATGAATGTAGCATGGTAGTCAGTGTGAAAAAGAGATAACATGTGGGGTCGTGTCAGTGTTAGCGATTAAGAAGTCGAGTGCATTCACATCTAGTAGGTGGTGTGGCATGATATCTATGATTAGTAGAAGAAGCGGTGGTATTTTTGTTGCATTGGTGGGGATCAACATTAAAAAAATTAATTTTACCCTTATCCTGAGAGGGAGGAGGGCTAGTAGGTTTCAGAAATTTGAGATTGTAATTGTCAAAGAGATCTTGGATAATCGTGTGAAGCTTTAGACACCGATTGGTAGAGTGGCCCACATAGTGATGATAATCACAACAAAAATTTTCATTGTAATTGCATTCCTTTAGGTTGTGATTGATCTAATTAAAGTGGTGGAGGAAGGGTAATGAGATGGTTGTCAAGGATTTGTTTTAAAATAAGATGTGGTGTCATGGGAAGGTTGGTGATCATATGCCTAGGCGGTTGGGATGGAATTTCCTTGGAAGGGGTAATAGCATTAACAATGATCTTATTGAAAGTTGGTTTAGATGCAGAGGATTTAAATGGTTTTTTGTGTGGAAAACAAGTGGAGGAGGGAGGTTTTTCCTGATACTTAATTTTTCCAACAGATAGGAGCTTAGATTAATGGAGTTTAATAGTCTGAAAAAGTTGATCAAAGGAACAAAAGGATTCAAAAAGGACACTTTATTGGAGAGGTAGTAAAATAATTTGTATAAAAACTTGCAATTGAATCAGCCATGACATTATTCATTTTAGGAAGATTATTCTTATATCGTAAGACATAATTGGAAAATTTCTCATTAGCTCCTTTATTGAGTTGTGCTAGTTGGGCGTAGGCCATCTTAGAACATATTTTGATGAAGAAGTGTGCAAGAAAGGCGTCGGCTAAATGGGTGAAAGAAGATATGGAATGAACAGGTAAATCGTAGAACCCATGCATGGCATAGTCATGGAAACTAAGAGGAAAGAGTTTAGCTAAGAGGAAATGCTCATTAGCAAAATCATTAGATATCAAACCATGATTACAAAGTGAGGAGTAATAAGCTTTAACAGATGTATCAAATACCTAAATGAAGTTTGCAGAGTTTTAATACAACTCAGAATATTAGAAACCGTATCAACTATACATACACAGATCCCTCAAAGAAGAAGGCATTTGATATACCCACATAGATATAAGCCCCAATAAAACAAACCTCAAGTTTAAGTTCATACCAATACAAACCATTTTTTTTAACTTAACGACATCAAGTATAATTCCACAGAAGCACATTACAAGCAAACCCTCTAAATAAATACCATACTGAATCATTGAAATAATATTTCATCTACCCAGATCATTCATATACGAAGATAAAATGATATAATTTCCATATTTATACAAAATAACTAACACCCAAAACCACTTAGCATTAGCATGCATAATACATAATTTTGTATATGAAAATAACAAATGGAGAAACATATCAAGGAAGGGATATAGCTTATCATTCCCGGAGGAACGAAGCTACTCGGAATTTTAGGATTTGGTTCAACATCTCAAATATACATTTTGTCAAGTGAATGCGTGCATTCACAATTCCACCATTCTCGTTTTCCGAGATACCATTGTCTTCGAGGATAATATATATCTTTCATACATCTTATATGACACTTTTCATGCTAATTATATGCTCCCACAATCAGCATACATATCTCCTTTTAAGTCTCTTATTTTCTCATGGGCTAGAAGTATGCTGGCAAAGGAATGGAGTTTGGCCTAGTGCATGCCATTTTCCTTTGGTAGAAGGTCTCCAGGGCCTTCTAAGCTCCAAAAATATGAGTTTCTATCATGTGACACAGTCAAAATCTTATTTAATTTATTATTATTATTTACCCCAATCCATCCTTGATACCAGATGATCATGCTTCCAAAGAATGTGTTTTCTATTCCATACAGAACTGTCATCTAGTGATTCTTTGTAAATATGCACTTCAATGTTGTTAGGACAAATTGCAACCACTCATGGACTCCATTTAACACAAGTAGTTGCATGATTGAGTTTAGAAATCACAAGTGTTGGAAACCATTCCATGCCTTCTAATCCTCAACTTCTTATTCTTATTCTTCTTCTTCTTTAGTATACAATGAATAAAGTGTTAGGTTGTGGATCCTGTTTTCATGTGAGAAATTGTTGAAGACTTTACACTAAGAGTACTTACACTTTCCACAGTTGTTTCACTAGATTTTGGGGCACATCCCCCAAGAAATGTTTTTTGGGCCTTAAAACATGCCCGATATACTTGGGAAACGTGTTTTTCTTATATGGGTGGGATTTTGAGCCATAGGTTTATGGGATGGTTTTTTTACCCATGGTTTTGATACCCATGGTTTTGTAAAAATTTTAAGCGATTGTCTACTTATATTGTTTTATGCATATGGTAGGATAATGTAACATTGTAGATGTGTTTTGAATTTGGGTGTGAATTCTATAGAGTTTTTTTAGCATAGCTCTAAACAAATTTGGGTATTGTATTGAGAGAGAAGTGGCTTGTAATAAAATATGAGCAAGTGAGTTTTTGTGGACATAGCCCAAATTGGGTGAACCATGTTAAATATTGTCTCTTTGTGTTTTGTTATTTTATTTTGCACTTTTATTTGAGATTTGTAATATTTTCTGCATATTAGTTTCTACTGTTGTGATTCTGTGAGGGATTATTCTGCATATTTTATCCCTTATTTCTTAACAATTGGTATCAGAGCTTGGTTTGGTTTGCTAAAGTGTTGAATCGCAAGGAAATTTTTATCTTGAGTGGGAGCTATGGCAGATGATGGAAGATCAAGGGTTGATAAATTCAACGGGTAGAATTTCAGTCTTTGGAAGATGTAGATGGAAGATTACCTTTATCAAAAGGATCTTTATATTCCGCTATCTGAGAAGGTGAACAAACCCTCGAGCATGATGGATGTGGAATGGGATTTGTTAGATAGGAAGGCACTTGGGACAATCTAGTTGTGTCTTGCATCTTCAGTATTATTTAATGTTTCAAAGGAAAAGACTACAAAAGAACTAATGGATGTACTAGGAAGTTGCATGTGAAACCATCTGCCTCTAATAAGATATTTTTAATGAAAATTTTGTTTAATATGAAGATGTCTAAGAATGGTTCAGTAGTAGATCATTTAAATGATTTTAATATGGTTGTAAATATGCTAGCTTTGGTTACAATAGAATTTGATGAAGAAGTTAGGGATTTATTAGTTCTATGCTCTTTACTTGAGAGTTGGAATAGCTTGGTAATGGTGGTAAGCAACTCGGTTCCAGCTAACTCAAAGTTGAAGTTTGAGGATTTTGTAGGGGTGATTCTAAGTGAGGAAATGTGAAGAAAAATCTCTAGGGAATCTTCTACTTCAAGAATTCTTTGGACAAGTGGAAACTAGAGGGAGATAGAAGAATAGAAGAAGCCGTGGAAAATCAAAGGATCAAGAAAGGTCAAAATCTAAAATCAAGATAGTATGTTGGCACTATGGAAAGTCTAGGCATGCAAAGAAGGAATGTTGGGAGCTTCGGGACAAGAAGAAACAACAAGAAGAAAACAAGGAGGAAAATATGGAAATGGGTAATGTATGTCAGGATGCTTTTATTCTTTCTTTGCATAATATTACTGAATCTTGGGTTTTAGATTCGGGGTTTCTTTCCATGCTACTCCATAGGCAATATTTTGTTGATTATGTTCAAGGAGATTTTAGGCATGTTTTTCTTGGTGATGATGAGCCTTGCAGCATAGTTGGAAAAGGTTTTGTTTAGGTTAAGATGCATAATGGGAATACTTGGCTATTGAAGGATGTCATACATGTGCCTACATTAAGATGAAATTTGATATCGACAAGGCAATTGGGAAGTGATGGTTGTACTGTGATATTTACATCAGACTCTTGGAAGGTTACCAAGGGTGCTCTTGTGGTGGCAAGAGGTAAGAAGGTTAGAGCCTTGCATTTAACCACTTATAACACTAATTTTTGTAATTTTGTGGCTTCGTAAGTAGATACAACATTGTGGCACTATAGGCTCGATCATATGAACCATAAGGGCATGGAGATCATAAAGAAGGATTTTCCTGGATATACGAAATAGGTTTGGAGTTCTATGAGGATTACATATATGGGAAGTAGAAGTGAGTAACGTTTCTCAAAGTTGGACCTACAAAGAAAGAGAGTAAGTTAGAGCTGGTGCATTCGATGTGTGTGGGGCCGGCTTAGGTATCATCTCTTGGGGTTCAAGTTATTATGTTACTTTTATTGATGATGCAACAAGGAAAGTTTGGGTTTATTATATTAGAAAAAAATCTGATGTATTTGACACTTTTTTAAATGGAAAGCCTTGGTAGAGAATGAAACATGTATTAAGCTAAAATGTCTCGTAAAATAATGGAGGGAATATTGTAACAATGAATTTAATGATTTTTGTTCTAAGTATTGATTTTTGTTCTAGAATTGCTTGGTATGGTAAAAAAATTATTATTCATTTCTTAGAGTCTTTGTATGTGAGGTGTTTGTCCATATAGAAAAGGATGATAGGACCAAGCTAGAGGATAAATCAGAAAAATATAATTTCATTGGTTATGGTGGTGTTGAATTTGGATATAAATGTTGGAGTATTAAGGACAAGAAAATCATTCGATCTAGGGATGTGGTCTTTAATGAGAAAGTCATGTATAAGCAGTAGTTGTAGGAAAATAGGGAAGAATCCAAGAAAGAATATGCAGTGGTAGAGGATCTTCTAGATGGGAAAGTGACACATGAATCAAGTTAAGGAACCTCCTCAATAGGAACCCCAAACTCCTATATTGAGGAGGTCTTCTAGGGTAAGAAGAGAGCCTGAACATTTTTCTCCTTCTCTTTATTATTTATTACTCATTGATAGTGGAGAGATAAAGAGATTTGATGAAGAAATGTAGGTAGATGCCAGGAAGAAGTGGGAGCAAGCCATGGATGAAGCATCGGGCTCTCAAGGAGAACCAGACATGGGATTTGGTAAAGCTACCCAAAGGCAAAAGAGCATTACAGAACAAGTGGGTGTTTAGAGTCAAAGAAGAAAAAGGAGGAAAGAAAATATACAAGGCCCGGTTGGTGGTCAAGGGGTTTGCACAGAAAAAAGGTATAGATTTTGATGATATTTTTTCTCCTGTAGTAAAAATGACTTCTATTAGAACTGTTCTAGGAATAGTTGTAGTAGAAGACTTGCACTTAGAACAACTTGATGTAAAGACTACATTTCTCCATGGTGATTTGGAGGAGGAACTATATATGCAACAACCAGAGGGCTATGAGGTCAAAGGTAAAGAGGAGATGGTGTGCAAATTGAAGAAGAGCTTGTATGGCTTGAAACAAGCTCCACGTCAATGGTATAAGAAATTTGATAGCTTCATGATGGAGCAAGGTTATATTAGATGTCATTTTGACCATTACGTATATGCAAAGAAATTTGAGGATGACGGTTATATTATCCTTTGTCTGTATGTGGATGACATGTTGGTTACAGGTAAAAACATGTAGGAAATAAAAGAACTCAATAAGTAACTAAGTGATTCCTTTGCTATGAAGGATTTGGGGGCAGCCAAACAAATCCTTGGTATGAGGATATCTCGATATAGGAAGGAACGAAAGCTGACTTTATCTCAAGAAGTGTACATTAAGAAGGTCTTAGAGAGGTTTAATATGCAGAATGCTAAACTGGTTGGACTCCTTTGGCAAGCCATTTCAAGTTATCAAAGGAGAAGTGTCCCAAGATAGAGAAGGAGAGAAACTAGATGTACATGTGCCTTAGTCATTAGTGGTTGGCGGTTTGATGTATGCCATGGTCTACCCCAGCCCGATATTTCCCATGCAAAGTGAGAGCGGTGATTAGATTTATGAGTGATCTAGGTAGAGATCACTGGTAGGTAGTAAAGTGGATCCTTCGGTATTTGAGAGGGACAATGGGGATAGTTTTGTGCTACAAAGTGGATCGACACCACTTTTTTTGGTTACGTAGATTCGGATATGGCTAGAGATGTAGACAACAAGAGGAGCATGACAGGTTATGTTTACACTATAGGTGGGACAACCGTGAGCTAGATTTCACGACTACAGAAGTTGGTGGTTTTGTCAACCACAGAGGCTGAGTATGTTGCTACCACAAAGGAAAGCAAAGAAATGATTTGGTTACAGCAATTGCTTGAGGAGTTGGGGCATAAGAAGGAGGAAGGAAAGTTGCATAGTGATAGTCAAAGCGTTATACACCTAGCGAAGGACTCTGCTTTCCACTCTAGGACAAAGCATATATAGTTAAGGTACCATTTCATCAGGATAGCTTTGGAGAAAGAGAAGTTGAAGCTAGAGAATATTCATACTAGTCGAAATCCTACGGAGACATGATGACTAAGGTGGTCATAAGGAAAAAAATGAAGTGTGTTCACTTTGGTGGTCTAAATGGAAACTAGTGAAGGGTTGAGAAGCTTGCTCAAAGGAAAACTAGTCTCCAACCGGGAGACTGTTAGGTTGTGGAGCCTGTTTTCATGTGAGAAAGTGTTGAAGACTGTACACTAAGAGTACTGTACACTTTCCCAGATTGTCTCATCGAGGTTCGTGGTCGGGCCGGGCCCTGCAGCCGGGTCCGGGGTGGCAGAGCCCGATAGTAGAGTTTCATGGGCGCACTCCCAAGAAATTTTTTTGGGCCTTAGAAACGTGCCCGATATACTTGGGAAACATGATTTTCTTATATGGGCAGGATTTTGACCCATAGATTTATGGGACGGTTTGACAGCACTCCAAAAGATTGTATGTATTGCTATGAAAAATAATACAAACATCATGCCTTTATATAGGCCAAGGAGAGCAGAGGGAGGAAGAAATCAGTGGAACAGTTGTATAATTGTTCTAACTGTTCACTAACTTAATCACTAACAATGTATTAATTATCTAACATTCCCCCCCTTAATACATTGCTCTTACAAATGTACCCCCTAAATAAATCAAACTTCACCTTGCCGAGAGGCTTGGTGAGAATATCTGCAATCTGAGAATCAGTAGGGTAGTACTGGAGCTGAATTTGGTGGTTCAAGACCTGTTCACGAATGTAGTGACATTCGACCTCAATATGCTTTGTTCGTTCATGGAAAATAGGATTCTTCACAAGCTTCAACACACCTTGATTGTCGCAGTGAATGATGGGAGGTTTCTCTTCAGGAATCCCTATATCTACAAGAATGCGACGTAACCAAATTGCTTCGCACACAGCTCCTCGTGCGGCGCGATATTCAGCCTCAGTGGATGAGAGAGCAACAACAGTTTGCTTCTTGCTAATCCATGAGATAGGTCCAGATCCGAGATGAAAAACATATCCTGAAGTGGATTTCCATCATCAATAGATCTGCATAGTCCGAGTCTCAGATATCCTGTAAGAAGAATTGAGTGTTCTTCGATACTCCGCACCAAAGTCAACTGTACCTCGGACATATCTCAACACATGCTTTCTGCTATCCAATGACATTTCTTCGGCTCTGCGCATAAATCAAGGCGAGATAGCTCACCACAAAGCAAAGATCCAGTGCAGTATAAGTCAAGTAAATGAGACTCCCCACAAGCTGCCTATAGTGAGTGCCATCTACCTGTGGTGAATCCTAGAATCTAGATAATTGCAAACCTTTTTCCATAGGTGTGGACATTGGTTTACAATCTGACATTCCATACTTTTCCAGGAGTGTCTTGGCATATTTCATCTGGGAGACGAAGATATGATTCTTCTTCTGCCATATCTCTAAGCTAAGACAATAGTGAAGTAGCCCCAAATCAGTCATGTCGAAGGATTTCTTCATATCATTCTTTACATCATCTACAAGATTGTCAGAACTTCCTGTGATCACAAGATCATCTACGTACAAAACCAGAATGACAATCTCTGTTCCTACCTTCTTGATATACAAATTTGTATCTGAGGGGCTACGAGTGAATCCATGCTGCAATAGGTGATCATTAATTTTTATATACCATGCCCTAGGTGCTTGTTTGAGTCCATAAAGAGACTTTATCAGACGACATACCTTCTGTGGTTGATGCTCGTCTAGAAACCCTTCAGGTTGGGCCATGTACACTTCTTCTTGTAGATCACCGTTTAGAAAAGCACTCTTGACATCCATCTACTGAAGTTTCCATCCATTTTGTCTTTGCCAAAGTGCACATACAAGTCTCGATGGTTTTGATCTTCGCAGTGGATGCAAAGGTCTCGTCATAGTCAATTCCTTCTTCTTGAGCATAACCCTTTCCAACAAGTCGTGCTTTGTGTTTGTCGATTGAACCATCTCGCCTTATATTTTGTTTTGAAAATCTATTTGCAGCCATGGATTTCTTACTTGAGGTAGATCGACAAGTTCCCACGTCCGATTCTGAATCAGGGAATCATATTCAGCATCCATAGCCTGTTTCCACTATGGTTGGTCTAATGCCTCACGAACAGTGTCAGGTTCGGTGCTCTCAACAACTAAACTCATGAGTGCAAAATTTACCTCATGTCTAGCTTGACTTCGTGTTCTAACTCCCGTAGAAGTACCAGGAAGTGAGTTCAGGTGTGCATCCCTGATAGTACTCTGGACCCATTTCGGATGTTGGTGCTGCTGATGTGAAGATGTGTTTTCCAGTGTGCCAAGATCAACGAACAAGTCTCCACTCAGCTCTTCTTCTCTCTGAGAAGAATCATCTTGCTCATCATCTGGATGTGTGAGCAATCTATGTGACGAGGTCGAGTCGATCTTGGATCTCCATTGTGTGGCAGGGAGTCAAAGGACGACTCATCACATACCACATCTCGACTCTCGTAGATCTTGTTCGTCTTAGGATCCATGAGACGATATGCCTTTGAGGTAGTATTATACCCCAAGAAAAGACATGGCGTGTTTTTGGATCGATCTTCTTCCTTCTCTTATCTCGAACATGCATATATGCAAGTCAACCAAAAACTCTCAAATGATGAATAGAAGGTTTACGACCAGTCCATACCTCTTCCAGTGTCTTTTTCGCAAGATCTTCGTGGGTGCCGGTTGAGTAAATACACTCACTGTCTCTGACAGGCCTTCGCCCAAAACTGATCCTCCAACTTGGCGGTTGAGAGCATACAACGAGCCATCTCCATGACAGTCTGTTGTGGCACTCAAAAATCCCGTTACTGTTGGGCGTATAGGAGGGAGCGATCAAATGTTCTTTGAATGCCATGCTGCTCTTGTATGCTAAGAACTTCTTTGACACAAATTCCCCCCCTCGATCTGAGCGGAGGAGAAGAAGAGGCTTCCCAGACTGCCTGGTGGCTTGCTGGTAGAAGGTTTGGAAATTTGCAAGTGCCTCACTCTTCTTCCGAAGGAAATATACCCACATTTTCTCGTGAGTAATCAATCATGATGAGTGAAAGTACACAAAACCTTGAAATCTAGGCTGGGCAGGGTCTGCACAGCATCGGTGTGAACGACCTGAAGATGCTTTGTAGAATGATAAGAGCTCTGTTTGAATGGACCTCTATGTTGTTTGCCCGCAAGACATCCTGAGCAAACAGGTAAGGAATGGGAGAGTGGAGGAAGCCCTCTTACCATTTCCTTCGCACTGAGTTGATGCAGAGCCCCTGGTAGAAAGATGACCATATCAAAAGTGCCAAAGTGCAGTGGACTCTGCCGTTGATGCAGAGAGAGCAACGCTAGATGAAGTGACCACATCCAGTGCAAATAGACGGCCCTTCAGAAATGCTTGAGCAATGACTGACTCTCCCTGGGAAATGATGCAGGACTTGACCCCTTTCTCAACAAAGAATTCAACCTGCATTCTATGGTTAAGAAGTTGACTTACAGACAAAAGATTTGAAGTCAAACCTAGAACATAGAGCACCTTTGTGAGTGTACATCTTCGTGTTCCAAGAGGAATGATGACATCACCAATCCTTGCTGCAATATACTCTTGATTGTCTGCAATGGTGATCCGATCTCCAGTGGGCGATCACTTAGAGTATGGAACAACTTCTTGTTGTCGATCATGTGTTCTTGGCACTCAATCAATCAACTGGACATCTTCCCACGGGCTGTGAAGTCTCAGAGACTAGAACAATGTCAGAATGAGTTGTATCTGGTACCTCTTCATCGGAGGTGGCATCCTGCTAAGCAGCAATGTGGCCCTTCTGCCTCTTATTACGAGCATGCCATCGGGATTTCTTGGAATATCCTCGGCCATAAGTGCTCTCTTCGCCAGAATTTCCATACTTGCGACCGTTGTAATAACAGTTCACAGTCGTGTGCGTATCCGTGGAGTAAATGTGGCACCACCGATCCACCTTGTGATTATGCTTTCCGGGGTGGCGGTTGTGGTGGCCGCTTTGTAAAGATGGTCTGCTGAGCATGCTTTGCTTCGATTCCTGGGGCAGATTTCCCTTTCCGAGGCTTATGTTTTTGCCTCGTGATGAGAGCCTTGTCTTGAAGGCTTCTTGTACGCTTTGCATGGCTTCTTCCTGCTGAGATAATTCACCAGTGGTTGCAAAACTCACCTCCCGTTGAGTGATTTTCAACGTGGTGATCGAGTGTCTCAAAACCGGGAAGGAAGAGCTCGTAGGTGAGCGGGACTAGCAACTTGTCATCCGGCTGGTTCACCAAGTGCGAGAGTTACGCACGTAACTCGCCTACACGCCGCAAGAAGGCTTCTACTAATTCACCATCATGCATACTCATCGTATGAAGCTTTGTTTGAAGTCGCAACTTTGTCGCGATTCTTAGCTTCGTAGATGGTACACAATGCACTCCATGCCCGAGAAGAAGCAAGCGCTTGCTTCCCGAATGTATGGCTACACCTCATCGTAAAGACTCGGGGTGATGAGCATTAGCGCTTTCGCATCAGCCTTTTCATATTTTTCCAACAGATCATCGTGCTGTGGGAGGGTGTCTTTGCACAGAGACAATCCCCTAAAGATCTTCGAATTGAAGAATCATCTCGCATTTTGGTTTTCCATGTGGTGAAATTTGGCCCTTTCAAGAGTTGGGCATCGGATAGCAATATTTTTGGAGCAGACATTTTCAAAAACTCAAAAATGTATTTTATTTATTTATTTATTTTTCAAAAATGGCTACAATGCTTACTGAAGGAATCTGTCCCGAAGATGGGCTCTATAGGCTTGTGCAGTGAGACGCCGATGCTCCTGTGGGCGTTCTATTTCACGTTCGTCATCTGCATCATAACCACGTTCAAGTTCTGCACGAATCCACCGTGCTTGACATCGAACGTCGAACCAAAAGTATTCCAACAGTCCTCGGTGTACAATCTCGTCAAAGAGAATGTTCCCGTGTTGTGTAGCTCGTTGACCAAGGCAAAGAACAGCCCAGTGGTGTCTTCATTGTCATTCAATGCCCAAATGTTTGGTGCATTGCTCGCGGTGCTTTGTGCATCGAAATTTGAGACATACGCGCACACACTGCTTTGAAATTTGTAGGCTTTCTTCACTTGCACAGTTTTAATGGAGCAAAGAAGAACAAAACAGTCACTGAGGGCTCCTACCAAGCACAGTTTTTCTCTTCTTCTTGTCTTCCACTCAGCAAAGAACTCCACGCATAGGCAGAAGAACACGGACAAGCACTCTCCACGCACAACAAAAACGGGACAGTCTTCCAGTCTCCTCTCCTCCTTCACGCATGCACAACAAAGAGGGACAGTCTTAGTCTCCACGCATGCACAGCAAAGAAACGGCGGTCTCAGTCTCCATGCACGCACAGGTTCACACCAGCAAAGGACTCTCCACGGCGGGACAGGCACTCAAACTTTGCTCCCTTCACGCACCAGTCTCCTCCACGCACTGTTCGCACTAGCAAAGGAATGGCGAGCAGTCTCTTCCTTCACGCACGTATAGTAAAAAAATGTGTAGGACAGTCTTCTTGTTCTTTGTTGAGACTCCTCTCATAGCGGATAGTCCTCTCTCCTCTCCACGCACGGCGGATAGTCTTCTTCACGTGGGAACCACGAATCAACGCCGCTCTCCTCCTTCCTTCATGCATAACTCCGCTCTGAAACCAATGACAGTGCACTCCAAAAGATTGTATGTATTGCTATGAAAAATAATACAAACATCATGCCTTTATATAGGTCAAAGCGAGAGTAGAGGGAGGAAGAAATCAGGAACAGGTTGTATAATTGTTCTAACTATTCACTAACTTAATCACTAACAATTTATTAATTATCTAACATGGTTTTTTTACCCATGGTTTTGATACCCATAGTTTTCTAAAACTACTTAAGCAGTTGTCTACTTATATGGTTTTATGCATATGGTAGGATAATGTAACATTGCATATGTGTTTTGAATTCAAGTGTGAATTCTATAGAGTTTGTTGAGCATAGCTCCAAATAGATTTAGGTATTGTATTGAGAGAGCGGTAGCTTGTAATAAAATTTGAGCAAGTTATTCTTAGTGGACGTAGCCTAAATTGGGTGAACCGCGTTAAATACTATCTCTTTGTGTTGTATTATGTTATTCTCCACTTTTATTTCAGATCTGAAATATTTTCTTCTATTGTTGCGATTCTGTGAGGGATTATTCCACATATTTTATCCCTTATTTCTTAAAACAAAGCGGTAGCAGGAAATGTGAAAGAGACTAATCTTGCCAACACATAAGTGGGATAGCATGAAAGGCACTTCAATGACTTAATCAACACAATGACTACTCGAATAAAAAGTTAAAGAGCAGAAACAAAATGATAGCCAACATCCACCCTGAGAATGGTGTTGCACATGTAACACGATGATCAAAATCAGAAGAGAAAAAATGATGGGCTAAACATTACACCTGGGAGAACCATCTCATAATCCTCAATCTTTTTTTCCTTCCTTTGCAGACATTAATCAAAATGATAGCAAGCAACAGTTTCTTTTCCTTTCAGACAACTGAACCCGCTTCTTCTATAGATAAAAATCCAAATAAATCAATTTATTTTTAGCAAAATGAGGAGATATTTGGTTACTGATTAATATCTACATGCAAATCTGGTATAATCCATAATGAATTGATTTTAGGATGGCTTCAGCTAGGGCACTGCTAGCACAATTCCACGCAATGTTTTGTTTTACATTCACAAAATCTAACCAATTAATGCTAAGTTTACAATGTTAACTTGGGTTTCACCATGGTTAATGCCTCGGATCTCAAACAAAGTTCTTGTCTTGTTATGCAATGAAAATGATAGGTCAAAAAGGCGTTTAGGATGGCCATTCTCCACAGATTCCCATACCTTCCACTAGGATCATTGGAAAATACTTGACATTTCAATGACTCACAGTCAGGCGAAGTGGAACAATACTATTGTTTGTTCATTTTTAAAAATATTCCTCACTCTCAATGAAAAGGTAAAGATACAATTAAAAAGAAGTGGTATTTAATGATGCCCCCACTGTCAAAGCATTCACATGGAATCCTATGGGTGTAGGATCAAAATATAATATATATTTTTCCGTTTTTTTATGTTGGGCACTACAAGAGTGTTTCCAATGGTTTCAAAGAAATAATCTATCCAAAGTTGCAAAGGTGAACTCAAACTCTTACCCAAATAGGAATCAAATCAAAGGAATTTTAAGAGATCAAATAAAGGGTACCAGGGTTTTGTCAAGAGAAAATGATTCTCCTAGTGCCAATACCGATCATGAACAAAATATCGATCTTCACTAGATTCAAAAACAACAATAAAGTAAGCTTTTGTGCATGGAGGAAGAGCTCCACATGTTGGTGATCCATTCATGAAGTGAGTGAGCTTTGGCCATAGATCATCAAAACGACATATGAGACCAAGGTTAGAAAAATCCTTTTCCCGCCTCAAAACCCGTTGGAGAATGTTTTCCTCAATCTTGAGGATAGGGATATCAGTAGTGGGATTAACGGGTTTCTCGCCCCCTCAATTTATCCTTGCGTAACTAACAATAAAGGTGGCTACAAAGGATTTGCAAACATCTTCTACATTGCCCCATGCCCCTATGAGCTTGGTATTTTCCTTCCCATGGCTCATGTAAGCACCCCTACTAGAAACAAGTGTTTACAATAGGCAAAACAAGATCTAGTTTGGACGATGCACCGCCGCCTCCCCAACCGAAACCCTAGCATCAACATTTCCTTCACTTTCAACCCGAATAGGTTTAGGGCTCGAGCTAGAGCTCTTTAAGACGTTCCATAGACATTTTTAAATGAATGATCTAACCATACATATTTTAAATTTTTAGATTGTAATTAATGTCCATTTAAATGTCACAATGTAATTTTAATGATAAATATAATTCATTTATAAGTTTTTTTAATAAATATTTTGCCATATGTAACTAATAAACACGAAATGTAAATGATTGTATTGAAATTATTTAATAATATAAGATTGAGAAAATCTAAAATTTAGTATCTGTTGCCATTTTTCAAATAAACATATTATATTATTTATACAAATACAATGAATATAAATTTAAAAACACAAGTTTTTACTCTTACAACATTTTAATGTTTAGAGTTGTATAGACAAGTTCAATTTTGTTTGTTATGGACAACCAACAGTGTGTGTCCACGCTGTGAGTAACTCTATCTAACAGTGTGTGTTCACGCTATGAGTAACATTGTGTGTTCACACTGTGAGTAAACTTGTCTGAATTGGAAGCGTAAAACTCTGAACCTTTCAATTGCAAGCACTCAACTTAATCTAACTTTTCCACAGCACACATAAATGGTAAATATAAATCCCGACTGCATATATTTCGATCTACATTGAAATCCACCTAGAAAGGAACATAGCAACAAAATAGAGGCTTCCCTGTAAATATCTCAGAAAAACCGGGGCGGAAGAAGAAGGATGCTCCCAGGTGGCCTGTTTATGATTCCGTCTCTAAGTGCTATTACTGTGTCTGCTTGATGACTTTGTCCTGTTCCGGTCTTGCAGAAGCTCGCAAAGTGCTCACAATTGTTTTCTAGCAAATCATAATCTCCAAATCCATGTTGAAGATGGTGTCTTGCCCGCTCTATTACTTCGTCCGGTGGTTTTGAGTTCCTAATGCTACACGTTGATTTCTGAGAGAAAATAACTTGTAGAAGGTTAACACCATACTGAAATCGAAAGAGCTCTCCTCTCATAAGAAAACAATCCAAACAGGTAAGGATTACACCGCTACATCCTCTACGGTACCCGCATTTACTGCATGGAACACCACTTGAAGATGATGATGATGATAGACCACCGCCCGCACTTATAAAACTTATTACTTCATTTTCCGCAATGTAAATTCCTGTCTCCGTAAGCATTAAAATTGCATAATTCATATTCACAACAGAGACGAATGTAGTTTAGTTAACATATCTCAAATATATGCATAGCAAATTATTTAATAAATTTATTATTTGTACTGGATTAAATTCTCCTTATATTATCCACTTCTCATAATAAATACCTACCAAAACAAAAACACACACAAAAATTAAATATATGTAAGTAATTTTGTACAAATGTATAAAAATTTATGATATATATATATATATATATATATATATATATATATTTTATTTATTGAAGGTAATAACTTCTTATATGGTACATATAGAGACTCCATATTTATATCGAAACTATTAGTTATACATGGGTTAGGTGTACAAAGAATTTTTTTGGCTCAGTGTCACTGACTTAGAGGTATCCATTCCTTAATATTTAACTTCCACGTGACTACAATCTCATTCAAGTTTTTGATATTTTCAGAGATTTATATCTTGATAGATGGTATACAACTCAATTGATAGCCAAAATATTTTCATTTGACTTCCCAAAATTAAAGAAAGAAACTTTTAAATGACACTAAAATATGGATATCATATTTATTATCACAAACTAAGTTAAATAGTTAATGTTATTTTGATAATAATATCTTAAATGACTTTAAACAAATTAAAATCATACCATGGTGTGAGTATACAACACGCCAGGTGAAAATATGATCTCCGGGAACAAGCTCATGTCTGCTGACCTTCTCCCCGAAAAACCCATAGTGATGTGTATCCCTGTATGTAATGGAAAACAGTCATCTTAGCTATCTACCAGAAAAAATATTAAAATCAAAATAAAATGGAAATAAAAATATTTACAATCCATTACTTAGCAATGCACTTGTTTTATAAGAAAACAATGTTCTTCGAGAGAAATCAATTGGGGTTATATAATATTAAAGGAGTGTGTTATTCAATATTCTCCCACTATCTAAATATTTAGAATTTATGCAAAATTCGAGGAAAGTGCGGTTCTGCTATCGATTTCTATAGTTGTTTTCGTACTAAACTCGAATCCATTCTCAGCTTTCCATTGTTTCTAGATACCTAAATAATCGGAATTATCGTTTTCTCTGTAGCATTCTTTTGACAGATGCATATTACACAGGCCCCTCGTAATCTTTGGATTCTTATGGCTTTGTAAATGAAGAATATATTCATAATCAAAGAAACAGTGATTCCAAGCCGTGAGAGTAATCTTCGTAAGCATTGGGGTGGAAAGTGGTTTAGAAACAAACAAAACTAATCAGAACAGATTGCTATCAAGTTTAAATAGATCTAATCTCTTTAATCAGATGTGATTGGATTATTTGATTGCTTTACGAAAATAGGAAAATAGAGATAATTTAAATGTTATATAGATCTAAAGTTTGCTAATAATATATATCTTCTCATAGATAGTCTAGAATCTATGCTATCTGAATGTTGATGTGTGCCTTATGGTGATATCAAGGGGAATATGCTTAATCGGAAGATGTGCAATTTTGGATAAGTATCACGTGAGAGAGCAAGAGTTTCATAGAAGTCTTAAGAGTGAGATAATACAAGTGGAATATATGCCCCCAATTTTCAAGTGTGGGAATAGTGTGCACTATGTAGAAGATAGGAAAACAAAACATTACTAAGAAACTGTTAGCGCAGAATCACAACACCCCGAATGTCCCGAGTCTGAAATGGCGCATTCAATGTGATTGCACAACATTGGACTATCTCTCAAGTTGTGGGACTTGCGGACTTAAGATGGACCTCCAAAGAAGGTTATTTCTTGCTTCCTAATCTACCTGCCACAAGCTACTCTAGTGCAGGCAAAAACCTATTCTAACCTAATCTAACCATTCCAAGGAGAGAGAGAGAGAGAGAGAGAGAGAGAGAGAGAGAGAGAGAGAGAGAGAGAGAGAGAGAGAGAGCCTACACTAAGCAAAGATACACCAAAAAGGAAGTGGCTGATCACGAGATTCGACTACCCAAGTGGAGAGAGGTGAGCAGAGAGGGGGTGGACAAGATGCACCACAAATCAATAATAATATGTTATTTCCCCACTATCCAATATTCTAAACATTGAGAATAAGAATTTAATCAAAGGAGTGTGTTATTCAATATTCTCCCACTATCTAAATATTTAGAATTTATGAAAAGTTTGAGAGGAAAGTGTGGTTCTGCTATCGATTTCTATAGTTTTCATACTAAACGCGAATCCATTCTCACTTTCCATTGTTTCTAGATACCTAAATAATTTTAGGTTAAGTGGTTATGCCTCTCCCATAGTTTTGTCAATGTCACAAATCGAGTTGTATACATCCACCATGCGGAGTCTAACTATATCATTCATTGAATCATAAAGAATAGATGACATCACTATTTAGGCCACTACGATCGAGGCAAACTTTTGATCTTCTTTTTTTTGGCAGATTCAATAGGCTTTTAAGTATTTTTATAAATAAGGTAGACTTTATTTTAGATGACTTAATTCGCTTTTGTTATAAATTTTTGTATCTCTGTAACTTTTACACTTGGTGAAATAAAAAACAATGGAGCACCATATAAAACAAAAATAGAAAAAGTTCTAGAGAACCAAACTTCTAGACCAAAGCAAGGACAATAAACCAAAACAACATTGAGGAGATAGACAACATCAAAATGATGCCTATTCCATCTAGAAACTCATGCTCTTTCAAGTTAGTAACTAAAACCGGTGCACAAAACATCCGACTACTATATATGGGGTCCTTTCCTCTTTTCTCGAACATTAGTCCATGGCTCATTGATTTTCAAAGACCCTAGGTCATATGGAATGCAAGCTTTGATGGTATTGATAGGTTCAAATTTTTTTTTTGAGAGGTTCTCACTTTCCATAATCGAGCCATGCTCAATCTCTAGATTGAAACTCATGAAGGGTGGGTGCCATTTGGACATATTTTCGAGTCTAAATTCCTTTACCTAGCAGCCTAATCTAAAACTAGCGCACAACCAAATTTTTGGATTGTCTATAACTTAGAGTTCTCATAACTTATAGTCAACTTTATGGAATAATCCAAGATTTTGCTTGAGCCTTCGTAAATATGAAGGCATATTTAGAACACAAAATTTGGGGCCCATTTTAGGTGTTTTACTTTTTAGGGTTTTTGTGTTTTAGAGTTTTATTAGAGTTTTTGGTTTTTTCATAGAGATAGTGGGAAATAAAACACAAATTGTAACGTCGTAAAATATTATTATGGATTCGGGAAGAAGGAAGATATTTTGAAGTTTCTTGATTTTTTACGAATTGTGTGTGTGATTTGGATGCATTTCAACCTCTTCCAGCTAGATCCACCTCATTATACTCATTTTGAAATGAAATTTACAAACAAGGACAAATTCTAACAAGTATTATTGATATGAAATTTCAACCTAGTAACAAAGCTTATGAGGGCTGCAATATTTAAACATATTGGACAACCATGTCCAAACAATCAAGAGGTTGCACATATACAATAATAATCCTCATAATAAACTAACTCACATACATGTTGTTAAAATTAATATATGGGAATACAATACAAAAAATATTAATGGTTATTACAACATAACCATATCACAAATAATCAATTAACTAGTTACCACAATAACTACACTATTAAACCCCAATAAAAATTTATTACCTAAGGTAAGATGTAACTATAATGAAAAATTACTAATAGTAAGGTTTTAACTAACATTCCTACCTTAATTTTGCATTTCCTCAAGAGACAAGGAGAGGAACTCTTTGAAAAACTCAAATTTTTCATATACAACTGACTTCATGAAAATATTTTCTCGTTATTCAATTGTTGGGAAAATTGAAGCTATATATTGTGTTTCAAAACATGCTCACAAATTAAATGAACATGAACCTCAATATGCTTAGTTCTTTGATGAAAGAATAGATTGCAAGCAAGTTTGAAAACACCTGATTGTCAACATACAAGGTAGTGGATTTCTTTTGTGCTACTCCAAGACCCTCAAGTATGTGATGTAGTCATCTTGATTCACGACAACCCAAGTTGCAACATGATATTTGACATCTCTAGAAGAGTAAGAAAGAAATATTTGTTTCTTTCTTCCCCATGATATTGGTCCATATTCCAAGAAAAAAACAAATCCAAAAGTGGATTTCTTGTCATCAATGTTACCTGCATTATCTAAATCACATCCGAATCTAAATATCTTGTCAAGAAGAATTGATCCTTCCTTTTATACTCTAGACCAAGATCCATAGTACTCTTGAGATTCCTCAAGATCTACCTTATTGTTTTCCAATGAAAGAAATTGGTTTCCTTCATGAATCGGAAAGATAGCTCACCATGAAGTTGATATCCGGAATAGTATTTATCACTAAATGAGGCTCTCAATCGACTATGGATAGAGAGTGCATTTACTATAGAAGATGGATCTATACGAGATAATTGAAGTCTCGTATCCATGGGCGTATAAATTGGTATGCAATCCATCATGTCTTGGATCTCTCAGATGTTTTCTTGGTATATTTCAACTCAAAAAAAAAAATGATTCTCCTTCTACCATACTTATAATCCAAGGCAGTAGTGCATGAGCCCAAGACATCTCATGTCGAATGATCAATTAAGATATTTTTCATATTATTGATCGTCTTCATTGTGTCGCTAGTGATGAATAGATAGTCAAGTATATACAAAACTATCACAATCTCTCCTCCTTGCCACTTGAGTTAGAGATTGGGATCATATAGATTTCTCATAAATACATGTTGAATGAGATGCTCATAAATCTTGATGTACCAAGCGAGAGGTGCCTATTTTAGGCCATACAAATATTTAACGAGTCTACATGCATTTGTTTCTAATCCAATTACAAAAAAACCTTAGGTTGAGTCATGTAGACTTCTTCCCGTAAATTTAGATGTTAAGAAGAGAACTTTTCACATCCATGTAATGTACTTTCCATCTAAACTTTGGAGCTAGAGAAAATATCATCCTAATTTTTTTGATCTTAGCTATGGGAGAAACTATCTCCTCATATTATATTCCTTCCTTCTATGCATACCCCTTTTACCATATCGTTATGCACTTTTCAAGAGTGCCATCTTCTTTGCACTTTATTTTGAATATCCATCTCGCAACCAATGGGCTTCATCCTAGTGGAAGATTGAGAAGTCATCATGTGTTATTTTTCATCATCGCATGATACTCACCATGCGATGGGAAAGTGACATGCGAGGATGATAATCGACAAGTGACCTTCCCGCATCCCGACCTCTCGAGGTCGTGCGAGACAAATGGGTGGTTTGAAATGCGGGTGACTTAGATGAAGTCACCCAGAGATTATGGTCGATTTTCATGATAGAAAAGCTACAAGCGAGGATGAGAATCGTGCAAGCAACTTTCTTATGGCTAACTATGAGAGGATCAAGGTGACTAAGATCCGGTAGTTTGATCTCCCGTAGCTAAACCGAAAAGGGGAGATTTAGAGGCTATGAGCGGGTAGCATAAATTCCTAGTGATTTACCCTCCTAACTAGAATTTAAGCGTTTAATCTAGTTATGGAATCTCTAAATTAACTTAAACCGAAAATAACAATTTACACTACTACCAAAGGGAAACTAATCTAAACAAAATATATGATTGAAACATTATAATTACAAGCAACAATTAAACTACTTTATACTAAAACTAAACAAGTGAAATAACCTCATGTGGTTATTCACCCGTGCGTATGTGTGAATCTAAACAAAAGATGCTAATTAACTTAATTGAAAACCTTCATCCTACCTCGTAAGTGAGGAACAAATCATAGTTTCTCGTAAACTATCATTCCTCATGCACCTTCCCCGGCAATATTGAAAGTGAGCTTAATCAAATAAAATGATTCACTACTCTATTTGATAATAACTTTGACAATTTAAACTGGCATTTAATCGAGCAGAGGTAAATCCAGTTGGTTGTAGTCCCTTCTCGCAGTGATCTCTTCGTTCTTGCATGTTCACGTGAATCCGAAAGAGTAGGAGCATAGCAACATCGGCAAGGGAAGGCACTTTGGGACGACAATTACTTTAAAGTGAAAATGGCACAAAGCACAAGTAGGAGAGGGATGGCGCAAGTGAACGGCTTGGCCTATGCGATTCCTAGCAGGTTATTGCAGAATGATAAACCAAAATGATAAACAATGTACTCAAACAATGAATAATAGCAGCTTGAGAGAAATACAACGAAGTACAAGTAGGAGAGGGATGGCACAAGAGAATATACGATTCTAGCAGATCGTTGTTATGTCAGAAGTGAGGCATAACTAAATACTCAAAATTCTAAACCAGGCTAAAATAAAATGATTCATAAAATAAATCTAGATCTATGAAGACTGAAGCTCAAGAATGAAGACTCCTGACCAAAGAACCAAGACCAAAACAAACCGGACTCAACAAAGATCGCCGCACAAGATGGGTATGTGGCTTACCAACAAATTGAACAATACTATCTAAACATGTAATGAACTATACTATCAATCCTAAGCAAGCTAACAGACCAAACCACTAAAAATGAGAAGACTCTCACAAGGAAATGGTGGCCATTTGCCTCAAGATGTTTATGTATTTATAGCATTTGCAAACACCGTAAGGCAAGTTCAAATTGAACTCTCCTACTATTAAACAAAGATAAATCACTTCTTCAAATGGCAAAACATAAATACAAGCTTAAGTCGCAAAGAAAAGTTGGTAAAGCGTTGATATTTCACGCGGTCGCGTCCAAAAGAACGCTCGAAAACGCGCGAGGCAGGGCCGCGCCTCGCTCGGGGGCGGCGGTTACAGGACCGCCTCCCTGATCAGGGCGGCGGTCACGAGACCGCCTCCCTGCAGGGCGGCGGTTTCGTCACCGAAGGTCAAAAGGCCAAGGAAAGAGGAAAGAAAGGGAAAAACAAAGGGCGCGGGGGCAAAGCGAGGCATGCGGGATGTTAACGCATATCTGTAAAGCTTTTACGGATCCCGAACACCTTGCAAAGAGACTCAGATATCATCATTGGGGCTCAATTTATACATTGAACCATCCAATTTTGGGTACGTATTACTCACCATCCATGGAATCTTTCCAATATTTTGAATGTAGGGCTTCTTAGACACTACACGGCTTAAAAATTCAACAACTCTAATCATCAAATTAAAATTTACCTCTTCTCAAGCTTTACTTGTGAGTCTATGGTCTATTAGTGGATATGTTCGTAGGAGCATCCAACTTAGATCTTGAGTCATATTTATATACCAATTGGGCATACGTTGTATTTTTCTCATGGGTTGTGGTATTATCGATCATCAACATCATCACTATCATCATTAGTGGGAAATACTTTTTTGTTCTAACAATAAATGTGTTTTCTCTATCGTGTGATTCTGTGAAGGGATCCTTAACTTCGTTCTCAAAAAAATCATCATATTTGCTTGTGTATACTTTCATGGTTCTCATATCCACAAATATGTACCTATGAGCCTCTTCATGGTAGCCAATGAAGATGAATTTTCCATATTTCATATCCAAATTATTTTTTTAAGATTTTCTATGTGCATGTTGGATTTGCACCCAAATACTCTAAGGTGTACAATGGATTTCTTTTGATTTAACCATTCCTTGTGTGTTATTACTCCATCAAGAGAAATTATATGCACTTGATTTACAAAATATATTACATATTTACTTCCTTATCCCATAATTTTTTTCATTCCTAAATTCTCGATCATGCGCAACACATCATATCAATGATAGTATGATTCCTTCTCTCAACAACACCATTTTTTGTGGTGTGTGTGAAGGAGGCATATTTCAACAAAACCCATGGGATTCCATATAGGCTTTGAACTCATTATTGGTGAATTCCCCTCGGCCTAAGTAGAGATCTGATTTTGTGATAAGAATTATTCTCATTAGTCACTGAACTTCTTAAAGCTATCAAAAGCATAAGTTTTCCTATAAAGAAAAAAATCATTGTTTTCTTGAATAATCATCAACACAAGGTATGAAATACTAAAATATAGAGTGAGTAGGTTGCATCAGATTACAAAGATCGGTATGATCCAATTCAAGCTTACTTAGAGCCCAATAAGTACTCTTCTAAAATTAAGCTCTGTGTTGTTTTCTTGCAAGGCGGTTAGGACACTTGTATGTATCCTTATTGAGATAAGAAAAGCCTCTCACATATTATATTGGTGAAGTATTTTGATATATCCAAATGCATTTTACTAAGTCTCCGATGCCACAACCATACAAAAGAATCATTGTTAACCACTATTTCCTGATCATCCCTATGGAAAATATAATGTTAGAACATTCATGCCACATTTTATGTTCTTGCAACAACTTTTGAGCTTATGGATTTGTCTCGAACCAAACACACTTTCACACCAAAATGAATATCAAAACCAATCTTCATATTATGATCTATATGCTAACTAATTGATAGTATGTTATTTGTCAAAAAAAGGACATATAAGACATCTAAAAACTACGATGTCATGAAACAAGAGGAAAATTAATGTTTCCAATACCCTATTATGTGGAGGAAGAGTCATCCCCCAATGAAACTTGGTTTTGGAGGGTGTGTCTCATACATGATTGTGAACTAGTCTCTACACTAGGTCATGTGTCGAGTGGCTCCCAAAAAATGTACTAAATTTCACCGATGACGTGATTGTTTCACTAGAATGAGCAGTGTACAAGAAGTCCTCATCATTTGAATGATCTTATTTCACAACTACATTTCCTTCTTGACGGGGTTTCTTTCACAATTTCCCCTTCTTCCATTCCTTTCTTGTAATACGACTATCCCTTTTGTGATTACTAATTTTGAGGTCTTGAATTTCTCGATGAACCATTCTTATATGTGTTATAACAACAATATTTCTAATCATTTCCTTGTTTTTAGATCTAGGACATTTATTATTTTCTTGTCCCTCTTTTTATCCTATTTTTAATACTTTTAGAAAGATTGTGGTTTTCCTTCCCTTTCCAATGAGAAGATAGTGCTTAAAATTCTTCTTCATATTTGTTATATAGTGCCTCTTCTTACTCTAGAATATTCACCACTTCTCAAAGCTAATGGTGTAATCGACAAGTTAATTGTTGTCACAAAACTATGGTAAGAGGGAGGAAATTCTCTCATAAAAATCAACACGAGATTTGTATCAAAAACCTCCTCTCCTAAGGCTAAAAGGGAATTCATCTATGTTACAACTCTCCAAATGAAATCCATCAATTTCTTTTTTAGCTTGAATTTCAAGGTAAGCATCGACTCTATAAATTCAATAATTTTTTTCTTGTTTAGGGCATCATATGATGTTTTTATCTTGTCCCATGCTTTGTTGGTTTTTTGGCATCTTGAATGTGGGGTTGCATGTCATTAAACACAAGGAACAAGATTACAAACTTGTCCTTTTCATTGTCCCTATAAAAATGTCATTGTTGGGTTGCATCATCTATTGATCTAGTTATTGAACCATTTATAACCAACCAAATTTATTCAAACTCGAGTTGAGTTCAAATTTTTTCTTCCACATGGCATAATTATCACCACAGAGAAGTTACAAGTTAGAAAAGAAAAAATTTAAAATATTATTTTCCATAATGGGTGGTTAGGATTTTCCTAGAGGGTGAAAACATATATGTGTGTCTGAATTTTTTAATTTTTGTACCTTTATAACAATGATTCTTCATCTTCATTGAAATTGGAAAGGTAATTTCCATGAAAATTGTATAGACATTCATGAAACACCATGAACAAATAAAGTGTTGTGATTAGAATGTACAATGCATGTAAATTTTTTATTTTTAAAAAATATTCTTTTTATTAATTGTGTACAAAGTTTGTTTCTTATTTTATCATAGAGTGAAAAAGGTCGGTTTCATCTTTTGTAGTCAAAACTTATTATTTTCACCATGAAATTTTACATATATGTGTTTCACCTTTTTCTTAGATTGTTTCCTTGAATCATTGATGAAACAAATAGGGTAATGGGCATAGGAGGAATACCTATTCAAATGTCGGTTGATGGGTTGTTACACGTGTATGACTTCCGAATCCACAACTGACCGTGAGAGCTTCCTTTTGGCTAGGAGGAACTACCTGTAATGAAAGCAAGACCACTAGAAAGAATTAAACAATATGGGTAGTGAACTGCCTAGCGTGAGCTAGATCTGGGAAGCATGGTACTTCCTAGATGGCTATCAGTCCACTGTTTTAAACAAATTAATGTTGTAAACAAAGTAAATCCTATTGTTATTTTGAAATTATTTAGGTATCTCACTTAAAAACACAATAAGAAAACAAATCTAATCTAACAGATAAGCTAGAATAGGATCCAAAGGTCAAATGGTTGGTTTTGGATCTCTGCAAGTCTGATAAAGGTCTCGGTAGGTCACAGTGAGTGAGGGTGAGGTAAAATTAGGTTGGTAGGTCTCTATTTAAGGTCAGTGTGGGAAAACACGAAACCGGCGTTGTCGGGGGTGACCGACCACGCTTAGGTATAACCAAAGACGATTCTTGTGAGATCTAGAAATGTCACAGAATGGGGTTTTGGTCTCCTTTGTGATTGCACAAAGGATTTTGGTTGGTCAGGACGGGGTATTGGGTGACTGGAATAGGCTTTTGCGAGGTTTTGATGGGTCTATGGAGGTGAAAATGTTGGATAAATTCAATAGAGAGTAAGATAAACAATGGATGATAAGATAATGATGAAATGAAATAACCAGAAAGTATGATGTTGTACTTACTTGGAATTCATTCCCGAAGGTCTGTGTGTGAAGGATGGAGGTGCTTGATGATGGATTTGAAGGCCGCAAGTGATCACCAACTAAGAAAATATTCTGCATAGGTTGCATGCACACTCCTCTTTGCTTAGATAGATCAAAGCATGGCTGGGCTAGCTGTGCAGGAGAAGATGCTTAATCTCCTTCCTTGGATGTGAGTTTTTGCTGGAATTGGCTCTCTGAAGATGCATTATCTCTCTGAGATGTGTTCTTGCTCGTCAAATTTCTTCCAACTTCCAAGTTCCAAGTTCCAAACTTGAGAATAAGGTTGTTTTGGGTTAAAAGGGGTAACCGATGGTGGTCCGACTTAACCGGTGATGATTAGGGGTAACCAATGTCGGTCAAGGTGGGATTTCCTAGGTTTACTAAACTAGGGAGATCCTCCTAATTTTCTTGGATCTCATGTCATTATCTCATGATTAGACTCAAAAATTCTTGTGAGCATGCGGGAATGTGGTTAGAGGGAATGTAGGCATTGATTTTTAGGGTTTGGGTAAGTCTTAGTTAGTTATGGGAACTTGCTAAGAATAGGTCTTAGGTTGAGTTAGCTTGGTGAGGTGTCTAAGTGAATCAGTATGTGTAGATATTATTTAAATAAGATATTTAAATAATAAATATAGTGAGAATAAAGCATTAATTCACTAATATTAATTAAATTAATATTAGTGGGGTGAAGGGGGTCATGGCTAGGTAAATGTAATAAAGGGGGCTTATATGTCGAGGGACAAAAGGGGAGTGTGACCTAATTTTAGTGTCTACATTTTTCCCCTTTTTGTTGCATAGCTTGTATTGGTAAGCGATGCTAACAAAAATAAGATGTGGTTGCCCCATGTGAGGGTGAAGGTGATCCCCTCAAACCAGGAACTAACGAGGCAACAAGCTGAAGCGGTGAGTGGTTTGATAAAAGGTAAATGTGAGGAAAAGGAAAGTGGGTGTAGGGGAAAAGGGTGAAAGGTCTACTTGGGAAATCTAGGTAATGGGTCAGGGTCAAAGGTAGCAGCAATCAAATGCACGCACACGTATAAACTACAACACGCTACTGGGTTGAAGAGCAGAAAACTCTACATCATCTAAGGTCGATAGGTTTATCCAAACAAGGGTGAAGTGAATCCGGTATCCAAGGTATAGGATAAGGTCAGGAAACACAACGTAGGTTAGGTGCAGGAACATTTAGGTATGTTCTGGTACACCAAAGGTAGGGTCAGGATAGACATCTTGGCAATAGGCAAGGTAAGGGCACGAGGTCAAACAACACGGGTAATGGTGTCACAAGGTATAACAAGCACATTGGTTCAAAGGTCACAAATAGTTTTCCAGTCCAGGTAGATAGGTCACAACATGGGTAAGGCTGAGGTAGGGGTAAAAGAATGAGGCTTCAATAGCTGACGAGGTGAGGTTGAAGAAGGTGGATGGCCAGAGGGGAAGGTAAAGTGGTCCAGGTAGGTGTAGGGGAGGCAAAAGAAAGAGGAGGTAAGGAAAATGAGGTCAATGTGAGGGCATTGAGTATGCAGGGTAACCGACAGCGGTCTGATGAACCGATGACGGTCTATTGGAACCGACATCGGTGAATGAGGGCATACGACCAATGTCGGTCAAGGGGAAACCGATGTCGGTCGAGTCGGGTGGGGTATAAAAAGTGAAAACCCATGTTTGAAAATTCATTTGTGCATTGTGAAAAGTAGAAAAGGACAAGAAGAGAGAAAAGAGGAAGAGGACAAAAGAGAACATTAGAGAGCTTGGTTGGTGAGCCACATAGGCGAGGTTGATTGGGTGAGAGGTGGGGCCGCGAGATTGGATCGAGCGAGGTGATTGGTTGGGAGAGTGAGAGGTCATTCGAGGATGGCGGAGGCTAGAGAGGGATCGGGAGGAGTGGCATGGAGGCCGAAGGTTCCACCACGATGGTGGCAGTGGGATGCGGTAAGTTCCAAACCTTTTGATTCATTGTTTGGTAAATTTGATGTAAAATATAGAAAGTATGAAAAATGGGGGGGTTTGGGGGAAGAATTTCAAAATGGGAAAAAGAGAGGGAAAAGGGAATGGGGAAGGGTAGGGTGTAGAGCAAGAGGGTAATAGAGGGATATTTAGGGGTGTAAGGAGTGAGTTGGGTGGGTAGAATGAGTAGGGAGGGAAAAAGTAGGGTTGGGAAGTCGTGGTGGGCAGCACAACAGTGACCGACGTCGGTCAACTTGTGGCAGGCGACGTTAGTGGTAGTGACCGGTATCGATCCACAAGAAAATGTGACCGATGCTGGTCAAGGGGAGACCGTGGTCGGTCAAGGGGATAACCGGGTTGGTTAGGTGAGAGGGAAAAGGGTTAAGGGAGATAGGAAGGGTTAAGGGTGGCTTGGGTGAGGGGTAGGGTAGATAGTTTCGGGTGGATGGGTTTGGGTAGGTTTGGGTGAGGGTTAGGGTAGATAGGTAGGGTAGATGGGTTTGGGTAGGTTGGATTAGAGATTAGGTCGGGATGTGGGGTGAAATAGGGTAAGTTGGGAAGGTGTACTAATACATTGCTCTTGTGGGATGCAGGCCCAAGATGAGTTGCAGGGATGAGGGCTCAGGTGCCACCCTTATTATTAAAGTATAGGCGAGCATGACACAGAGGAGTGGCAGCATGTTGCATAGAGATGGGGTTGATAGGGGTGTAGCGCTACCACGGATGTAGTCCGGGAGGTGAGTCGAGATGGTTTCCCTCATCGATGATGGGACTCGGTGACCAACACCTTCCATATGCCGACGAGGTGAGATGACGATCACCCTAGAGAGATCTACAGGATCCTACGGTTGCCCATATTAGGGGCCCAGGTTTATTCTATCTCTTCAGAGGCATCGAGGAGCTACTAGCACCCATTTTTGGTGAGGGTGTAGCAGACCTGACATTCCATAGTGCTAGCATGAGCTATGGAGTGATGTATAGAGCTCATCCAGAGGAGATGAGGTTAGTGGTACTTTTGATGGAGGCAGTGTGTTGCTTTGCACTACCGATGTAGAGGGTGGGAGATTCTTGAGGTCACTAATGGGAGTCCTTCATGACATGATGATACATCGGACACGGTTTGCATGGGCACCTACATTGCTGACAGGTATATAGAGAGCTATGGGCCTACGGGTGACTGTGGAGGTTCAACATCTGTTGCCATACTACTGCATTGTTAGGCTTATGAGCACATTGTTTGTGTTCGACCAGTGGGGATGCCCTAGCAGATGCATTCCCACAGAGAGTTTTGAGAGTTGGGTACAGGCGGTGGGTACCGACCATGGGAGAGGCCCGAGGTTCCAGAGCTACTCATGATGTAGCTTACTACAGGAGGTTGTTGGAGGGGTTTGTCGGGTGGACATCATTTGGAGGCCATATGTGGGCTTCCCTCATATAGACAGATGGCCACAGAGCTAGATGGGCTACAACTATATCTGTGGATAGAGGGGAGGAGAGCAGGAGAGCATGAGCGATACCCATAGAGTGGGTTAGGTGCCAGTTCAGGTTGGTCCAGGATGTACCACCACCCTTCCCACAGTATAAGAGAGATGATGTGGAGAGACCTATGTCTCCACCAACCCATAAAGTGCTTGACCGGAGAGGAGGAGCAAGCCAAGTAGATACACAATTTATGATGCTAGGGTTACAAATGGATACAAGTAGTGGTGGGCAATAGACATTGAGAGTCACCCATCAGGCCGTGGCAGCCAAACTTAGCCACCATCATAGTTCAGAGAGACGCCCTACAGGGGCAGGTGGCTACTTTGGTGATGCAACTTGGGATCATGCAGGGGCAGCTTACAGGTTCAGAGGCACAGTTGCCATCTTACAGCCCAGATATAACGACACATTGCGCGCTCGTGCAAGGTAGGGACAGTACTTGCACAGAGGGGAGGTAGGGGAGATGGAGATGGAGAGGAGGTAGGTGGAGATGGAGAGGATAGATAGCCACCCTACAGCACATGTACTAGATTTACTAGGCCGATTGGCCACAACGCAGGGGTAGGTTACAAGTCTATGAGCTAGGCAGCAGTAGAGACACGACATACACACAGTTACTACCTTACATGCCCAGATACAGGCACAGGCACAGATTCTAGGGCTGACTCAGGCTCTAGTACCAGCACAGGCTCAAGTGTAGGTTCATTGGACATAGGGTCCCTTTACATACAGTACCCACATACGTGTGCGAGAGACCCATGGCACCTCCACAGACAGTGACCATGGCCAGATTTAGGGATGCCCTAGTAGAGGCATGATATTATCAAGATCATTTGTTAGCTATTGAGCTAGATGTGCCCTCCTATGCCGAAGTACAGAGCACAATAGGCCTCTAGTGAGAGGACTAGATCCCACACTCATAGTGTGGAGAGTACAGGGGGCCACCAGCCCAGGGATAGGGTCATGGTAAGGCCACTAGTGTGCAGAGGCCAGCCCTAGGTGAGGGGCCATCAGCAGGAGGTGAGGTAGGTGTGTCAGCACCAGACAGTGTGGTAGAGGGGTCAAGAGAGACACAATCACAGGGAGCATTCCCTGACATCAGATGGGGAGATGATTGACTTACTATGGACCGGCCTTTGTGTCGAAGTTTCGTTTTTAGTATGATTTATTGACATGATACCGGCCTACATGAAAAGATATTTTGTATGTATTATGATTTTTTGTACATGATACCTTGGCCTCGAGCAGAGCCAAAGATATTTTTTTGTATTGGATAGGCGTTGCGATGAGCCGATGTATGAGAGACACATGTATGTTTGAGATGAGTGTACATTATTGTGATACACTGGTATTTATATGATGAGATGTACGAGGTTAAGATGATTATGTGTTGTGATGTGTATTTTATTTTACTTTCATTATGATATGAATGGATTAGGTGAGTTAGGCATGATGAGTTAGGCATGGATCGAGTTTAGGCATGGATCGAGTCAGGTCGGTTTAGGCATGGATCGAGTCAGGTCTATTTAGACATGGATCGAGTCAGTTGGTTTAGGCATGGATCGAGTCAGGTTGGTTTAGGCATGGATCAAGTCAGGTTTGGTTAGGCATGATTCATTATGGTTTGTAATGAATGATACTATGGGTCATATGTGAAATGTTGTATAATCTATGCATAGTGATGATAGAGAGATGGTAGGTGTAATAAATGTATGCTATGGTAAACAACTTGTTATGTATGTGGCTTAATTTCCAATTTTGTTAGAAAAGGGGAACTAAGTGAAATGTGGGGTAAATGGTGAGTTAGGCATGGTTAATGAATTGTTTAGGGTAGAGAGTGGCCAAGCTAACCTCCAAGGGCCCCATGCCCTCGAGTGCTGCCTACATAGTCCTGGCGAAAAGGGACCTCAGGCCGATGTAGTTCTCCCATGAGCTAGGGAAGAATATGAGAATGAGTTGGTAGGTTTTTGGGCATGTTGTGGGTTTGGGTTTAATAGGTGGGGGTAGATTATAGGTAAAATGATGTAGGTGAAGGTGATTATGGTGAAAGGGGAGGATGACCCCAAAGGTAAGCGGCGAGGACCAAGTCCTATATAAGGTAATCAAAATGTAAACAAAGATGGTTAAAAGATAAGAGGGGGGCAATAGAGCCACTTGATTGGGTAGGATCATACCGTGAAGGGGGTGATGAACACAAGATCCGAAAGGCATTACACGATTAACTATTCTATAGTGAAAGTAGTCACAGGATCACCAAATGTCGAAAGTCCAAGATGTCCCTTGAGGTAATTTAGGAAATGAGAGTGGAAATGGTAAGGTGGGTGAAAGGTAGTTAATGGTATATGTTTTGAGTGACAAGTCTTTTGGCAAGAGGTCCAAGGTCACAATGGGCAAGTCCATGACTAAAAAGTGTTTTTGTTTTGATAGACTGATCGATGATGCAAGAAGTCTATATGGGATAAATAACATGGTACTCCTTGAGGTCTTCGTGAAGCTGATCGATGTGTGAAGCTTTTTTTTTTTTTTTTTTGAAAGCTTCACATAGCTATCCTTCGAGGGAGTAGTCTATTTATAGTAGCAATTTGGTCGAGAGGAAGATGTTCTTTGAGGGAGTCATATTTTTTATTAGAATTTTGACTCAAGGAGTTTGGTCCCATTGGAGGTCTTTGAAATCATGGACAAGACCAAGGTGAAGGATAGGACTCTTGTTCAAAAGGTGAGGTGGAACAACCATGGGATCTCATCTAAAGGTAGATGAAAAGTATCCATGAGAATCATGCTATGTGTAGTGCCACAGTACACATATTCAAGAGAAGATAACAAGTGACGGGTACTCACATAATTCTTGTTTAATCGTTAGGGAGATGGATGGAGTGGATAACACTCAAGGGATGAGCATGGAGAGAGATGAAGGGTGAGGTAGGACAATGAGTCAACAATAGAATGGTTGAAGATGCAATGCATTAAGGGGCTCAGGTTCGGGTTTACCCTCAAGTGAGGATAAACGATAGGCACCCAATCCATAGATATGAGTTACGATGTATGGTCCAAGCCAATTAGGAGTGAATTTTCCCCGTTTACTTTTTTCTACTTTGGTTACGTGTTGATTTTCTTTCAAGACAAGGTCACCAACTTGGAAGGTTCATTCATGAACACATTTTTCATAAGCACATTTGATACATTGTTGGTAAACTTGAAGGTGATCTAGAGCATTAAGATGACGTTCGTCTAATAACTCTAGTTGTGCTAAGCAATCCTGATGAAATTCATCATCAGTAAGCATGTCATGGAGAGAAATGTGGAGTGAGGGGATCTAGACTTCAGAGGCGAACAACCTCGTAGTATCTTAGACCAATGTGAAAAGGGTGTAGCCACAAAGGGAAGTGTGAATACTAGTGTGGTATGCCCATATAGGGAAAAAGGAATGTGCATATGCCAATCCTTCCCAAGATTGTCAACCACTTTCATGAGAATTTTATTGAGGGTTTTTTAGTGGATTCAGGCTTGGCATTGGTTTGTGGGTAATAAGGTGAGGAGAAACTAAGCTGAATGTCAAGGCATCATGAAAGTTTTTGTAGTGTTTTGTTTTTGAATTATTTTCCATTGTTAGTGATGAGGCGATGAGGGACACCAAAGCGATAAATGATGTGATGGTTAATGAACTCACATATTTTCTCGCTTTCATGGAGATGAGTGGTATGGCTTCCACCCATTTTGTGTAGTATTTGGTAGTGTTTCATCCCTTGATGACGTTGGGAAGAATGAGGATTGATTTCTCCGACAAGATCCAAACCCCATTGAGAGAAGGGCCAAAGGTCACGAGTGACCTATAAGGAATGACTAGGTGTATGATGTAGGTTGGAATGTTGTTGACATTTCACACAACATTTGGCATAGTCACAACAATCATGGTTAAGGGTTGGCCAGTAGTAGCCTAGGCGAAGAATACACTTAGCAACAAGCAAGGCCACTAAAGTGACCTCCACATATGCCATCATGAACCTCCTTAATGGTATAAGGAATTTTAGAACTTGTGAGGCATCGTAAGAGAATACCATCAAATCCACACTTATAGAGGAGTCCCCCAGATAATAAAAATGGGAGACCTTTTTAAGGAAGGTGTGTTGTCCATTACGGGTGAGATCAGGAGGTAAGATGGAGAGGGAAAGGTAATCGTAGTATTGTTTATACCAAAGGTCACTCGGTCAGGGGATGATGTCGGTTCCGATTGAGTAAACATCATGAGGTAAATTAAGAAGGTGAATGGAGGCATTTCACGATGACAAATATTTTGGAATCGATAGGGGGAAGCGGGTATTTGGGAAGCTAAGCGGCCATGGTATCTCTAAATTTGTTGGTTGACCATGTGGGATGGTTTGAAGGGTGTAATGATCAAAGGTGGTCAAAAGTATGTCTACATGATGTTTATACTTGAACTATATCGTGATGACATTGGTACATATTATTGACTTGGTTTATGACCAATTGTGAATCACCAAAGATATGGATTGATTTGACATCTAGGGCATAGGCGATGGAGACCTCATACGAGCAGCTTTGTACTCGTAAATATTATTTGCACATTCAAAGTCTAGCTTGAAAGACAAAGGCATGGGTTCTCCATCCAGTGGAATGATGATAACACCAGCCCCACCCCCATGCTAACACTTGGAACCATCGAAGAACAATAGTGTCATTTGGTAAGGGGTTTGTCCAGGGAAAGTGTAGTAATTGACTCATCAGGAAAGTCAAAATTAGAGGGTTGGTCCCCGAAATAGGTGCGTCATCCAATGGTCGGTGATAGCCTGGCCCTTAATGGAATTTTGGTGAATGAATTCAAGGTCAAGATCAGCTAAAAGCATAAGCCATCACGTGACATGCTGATTTTGATAAGGTTTGGCATACATGAAGTGTAAAGGGTCGGTATTGGTCACAACATAGGTTTTGTGGTTGAGTAGGTAATGGCGGATTTTGGTGGTGATGAAAACTAAGGCTAAGAAAATCTTTTCGGATGGTTGTATCAGGTTTCATAGTCTAAAAGAGTACAACTTATGTAATAAACCACCTGCTCCCTATGTTGTTCATCACGATGAGCGAGCATGGCTCCCAAGGAATGATCGGTAGCTGATATGTATAGGTAAAAAGGTTGATCGTCTTTCGGTGGAATGAGTACGGGTGGTTGGAGAAGGTATTGTTTTAGGGCCTCAAAAGCTTTGTGACAATAATCATCATCCCATTTAAAGGAGACATATTTCCTAAGCGAGATGATGAAATGGTTGACACCAATCAGATAGTTGTGAAATGAAATGGAATGGATCAGTAATTTACCTTGCGAGTGCTATGGAGTTATTTAAGGTCAATGGGCGGAGGAATTTCCAGAATGGCCTTGACTTTAGTAGGGTCAACTTCTATACCATGGAGGGAAACAATAAATCCTAGGAGTTTTCCTGAGAGAACCGTGAAGACACACTTTTTAGGTTGAAGGTGGACGCAATATTTAATGAGGTGGTCAAAGATGGTTTTGAGGACAACGAGGTGCTCGGTGCGACATTTAGATTTGGCCAAGAGATCATCCACATAATCTTCCAATATGTGATGCATGATATCATGGAAGATGTAAGTCATAACATGCTGATATGTAGCACCAAAATTTTTAAGGCCAAAAGGCATGACTCGATAGCAAAAAGTTTCCCAAGGGGTAATGAATGCGATCTTGTGCGATCTTCTGGGAAAGAAAAATTTAGTTATAACCCGATAAACCATCCATGAGTGAGAGCATCTCATGAACAACGGTAAGGTCAACCAGTTGATCAATACCGGTAAGGGAAAGTCATCTTTCAGGTAGGCAAGGTTGAGGTCACGGAAGTCCATGCAAATGTGGAGTCCCCATGTTGCTTTAGTAATAGGGACAATGTTAGAAATCCAATGAGGATAATCAATGGGTAAGATGAAGGAAATGGAAACAAGGTGCATTGAATTTCTTCTTTGACAAGAAGAGAAATGCAAGGATGCATTTTCCTTAGCTTTTGTTTGATAGGTTTGGCATCGGGAACGGTTACAATATTGTGGACCACTATGGTGGGGTCAATACTGGGCATGTCTATGTAATACCAAGCGAAAGCATGGTTATGATCTCGAGAAAAGAAGTGATGGCTTCCTATTCAGCAACATCTAAATATTTTCTGATCTTTAGGATGTGCGGGTTGTCCTGAGTATGAATGTTGATCTCGATAGTCAATTCATTCAACATGGTTTGTGTCTCAGAGGGTAACGATCGATGAATATATGAGTCTTCTGCACCAAGGTAGGTGAGTATGGATTCATCATCCTGACATTGAACGATGTTAATGGTAGGTGTGTCATTGTCAATCATCTCAGGATATAGGAATGGGAGAGTGGAAGGGGCCTCGCCTTCATGTTGATAAGTCAAAGGCCCCAAGGAAATGGTGTTTATGAAAAAAAAATTAGGAGGGATAGATTCAGATCCATCGACTCTCCATGAGGATGGTGATGAAGGTGGAGAAGGGCTAGTGGTCCTAATGAGTTCAATGCGGGCCTGTTTGGTAGAGGTTCAGTGGAAGCCGATACCACTCTAGGTCATTATGTTTGTGGGTGGTACATGGAATAATGGTATGGTGTCCTTGCTCATAAAATCCAAAACCAAAACCCTTCCATGCATAATAATGCAGAAGGTGTGGGAAAAACGGTGATTGGTAAGTGATTGGAAATCAAAGTGGAAAGTGGGTGGGGTTGTGATGGTGGTTCAAGTGTGTAGGTGGTAGTATCAAGTCCCCCATATGTGAGACTAGTACGAAGATGAGGAGGACCATAAAGGAGGCATTCTCCTATACGGTGATCATAACGAGGGTTTTGATGAAGGCTTCCATACTCCCCGTGGAGTAAGGAATGTGTTGACACTATATAGGTAGTACTCCCAGTGAGGCGTTGAAAAACACCTTCCAAGGGATCAGTGATTGGTAAGTGGGTAGCTGGAATGGATGATGTGTCGAGGTCAATGCAGGAGTTGGAGTTAATGGATTGGGAAGCTAATGAGTCACCGTGGAGGCTATAACAGCAAAGGGTGGTAGAATGGAGGAGATATGTGTGGTGAAAGCAGCTATGTGTACTATCTTAGTAGGTGGAGGTGTAGGTGAAGTGGTAGTGGTTGGAGGTAGACAGTTGATAGGTATGAGCACATCATTGGGTCAGTAAAGCATGTTGCATGTTTTGAAAGGTGATGGGTCAAATGTGAATGGTATAAGTGTGTCCTTCGTGTTCAAACTTTACACAATGATGAAAAGTGGAAGGAACGCAACCCATGACATGGATCCATGGTCTACCAAGCAACAAGTTATATTGAATTCCCCCTCCAAAATGTAAAACAATTCTGGAATAGAGATGGGGCCCACGTGAATGTGGAGGATGACGGTGCCTAGTGTAGAGGTGATAACGTCATTGAATGAACACAACATGACTAGATGTTTATGCATGCAATTGTGTATGCACATTTGAGAAAATGTATGGGATGAAATGATGTTAATGCTAGCGCCTCCATCAATCATCACACGGCATACCCATATGTCATTAATGTGGATAGAGATGAAGAGGGCTGGGTCCAGGTCATCATTTTGGTATGGCACGATCTCTGCCTTTGAGAAGCTAAGGGAGGCCACTTGGTGAACAAGGTGAGGTGAGGATGAAGGTGGTAATTTGGTGAGAGAGGCTACATGATGGGGTGTGATGATGGAGGCTACGGGTGTAGGGTCATTGGGTAAAACCTTGATAGATTGAAGAACCTCCATGAGGGCTTGACGATGGGATTCCGAGGTTTGGATGAGGTCATATAAGGAAATTTTGAGGGGTGATTGGTGTAATTGTTTGAGCATGGTGTGATGTGTGACGCCATTAGAAATGGGGTATGTGGGGCCATGAGATAGTTATCTTAGGTATGGGTGCAGATGGTATGTTGGGTATAGGATTGGTTGGTGGGTCAGCTACCTTTTCTTTACCCTTTTGTGCACGCATAGTGACATGTACCATGTGTATATGAGGGAAGTTTTCAAATGGAGAAGGTGTAGGTAAGTGGTATAATGACATGAAGGGAAAAAACCTACTGGAGGAGAAAAGCCCTATGAGGTCAGTTGGGGGCAATGACATTTGGGTGGTGGCGTGGCAAGTTCTTTGATGCAAACCATGTTAATTTCAAATTTTGTGTGTGGTTCTAGGAGCTGTGAGGGTGGAGGTTGTGGTTGTTGAGTGGGCAGTGTGGGAATGGGTGTTGGTGAAGCAAGATCCTCATCAAGAAGGTCATCATCATCAAATTTGGTTTCGTGGACACAATTGGATAAGGACGGTTTTCAAGGCCTTGCAATTCTCCACATCATGCCCTAGCACATGATGGTATGCGCAAATTTTGGTATCATCAAACCCTTTTGGCTTGGGTTTGAGGGGGTCATAAGGTCGAGTGGCGGTAATGTGATAATAGAAGTCTCGAGGAGGTTGGTTAAAATTTTGGCATAGGACCTTGTGAGTGGATCACAATGGGAAGTGAATGTGGGTTTGGGTGTAGGTGTGGTTAGTTGTCGGGGAATTGTTTTTGGAAGTGTAGGAACAGGTCGAGCTATGGGTTTAGGCACCAATGTGGTTTAAGGTATCGGTCGGGTTCATTTGGGTAGGGGTACAATAGATGGATGGGTAGGAGGGTGTGGGGTTGTTTTGACTACCTTGTTGTGGGGTATTGGGGTTTTGTTTTTAGGTTTCACCTTCTTGGGTAAAGGTGATGTGGGTGTATGAGGTATAGAAGGAAAATAAATGGAGGAAGAGGGCGAGTTACCCATGAGGATAATAGGGTGCTATGAAGGTAGATGATGAGGATCGTGCTTGGGGTGTGAGGACAATGACTGAAGTGTAGTGGGTAGTGAAACAATAGCTGAAGGTATCATAGGTATTGGTGGTAAAGAGACTGCAGTGCGGTATGAGTCGTGTTGTGTGCTAGGATAGGTTAGAGATTTGTGAGGAAGAAATGGGTTGTTGTGTTATTGGTTTATGGATGGGTGAAGGGTGCTTGACCATGTTGGGGAGCTGAGGTCTTAAGGTAGATAGGAAAAGTGTGGGTGTGATTGGTGTAGTTAGGGTATGAGGCCGATGAGTTTGTTTCTTTGGTTTGGGTGTCAGGGTAGGTGTGGTATTGACATTGGAGGATGTAGCTAAATCTAGTTTAATAGGTGGATGAGTAAGGCTAGTGGTCGGGTGACCCCTAAAGTGGTAATAGGTTTAGTGGAGGTAAATGTTGTGGGTATGGGTTTGGGTTTAGGCATAGGTTAGGTTATGGGTAAGGGTGTGGTGTGAGCGCTAACAGGTATCATGGAAGGGGTTGTGATAGTAGTGGTTGTATGTGGTTTGATGGGTGGAAATGTGTTTGGGTAGATAGTGGAGGTGTCATCGAGGATCTCTGCATCTGCATTGAGATAGGGAGTAAGAGGCTCCCCATAATAAATCCCTATCTAAACAATCCAAGTGATTGGCCAAACGTGAGAATGGCACATTTTTGGGTGGAGTTGGTGAGGACCTAATGGGAATTCCCGTAAAATTCATCTTAGAGATAGGGAATCACGCCTTCAACTTCGTGGGTAAGAGAGCTGAAAGTGGGTCTCATTGGATGTTGGGTAGCTGATGGAGAATGCTCACCAAGAGGCAAAGGTATCTCCACTAGGTCTATGATGCGTGGAAGAGATGATGGGAGTTCCTCTATAAATGAAGGAATGAATAGGTGCTCCTCAGGGTGGAGGAGGTAATGGGAAATCCTCTATGGGTGGAGGAGGAGGTAATGAGAGCTCCTCATGGGTTGAGGAGGCACGGGAGGTAAAGGTTATCTAAGTGGAGAAGCTAGGGGTGAGATTATCTCAATGTTAGCAAAAGACTCCTCTATAGTTGATGTAGGAGATGAAAGGTGCTCTTCTATTGGTGAAGGAATAGTGACGGTTGGTTCCAATGTGGAAGGAGGATTTTGGGCTAGGATTTCCTCTATGGAAGGGATGTGAGGTAATTGAGAGGCAACAAGTACCTCGTTAAAGATTGCATGAACCTCACGGATATGAGTATCGTGACTGGATGTCTCACCAGTTTGATTGGATGAAGGGGCATGATTGGGAAATGGTTTTTTAAAAATTTATAGATTTTGGTTAGGGGTGGCGTTGGGATTATCCACAATCAACTCACTTTTCTAGAGCATTTCTTGGATAATATTCTTAAAAGTGATGCAGTTTCCATCACTATGACCCTTCACTTGGTGATAGTTACAGAAATCTTGTTCCTTATACCACGCGGGCATGGGGCGAGCAGGGTCAAAACCAAAGTGTGTGGTTTATGGGTGGAAGGGTGATGGCACTAGCTTTAAATAAGCTTCTCTAAGATAAGAGTAAGGTTCCCCATTGGGGTATATTTTTACTATTCTTTTCCAATCAAAAGCCCTGGATGAGTGATAGATTAGATGAGGGTATAGCCTAATTGGACGGATGATCTGGGCCGGCCTTAAGTACCACTGTGTTAGCGGTACCTTTAGCTTTTGAATAATTGGTTGGTGGTTTGGAAGAAGAAGAGGTTTCATTCGAATTGAATGTTGAATTCTTGTTTCGTAATTGGATTTTCTTCTCTTCGATGGCCCGAATCTCTAACTTTCATGCCATAGTGAATGCCTCATTGAATGTTTAGAAATTTTGGACCTGCAAGGTCGGGGAGATATGTCTGGTGCAAGCTCAGGTGAAGAGCTCGATGATTTCAGTTTGTGGCAGTTGAAAGGTAAGTTGATTGATCAGGCTATGCTAGTGAGCAACAAAATCTGTGATAGATTCATCCTCGTACTGACGTGTGGAATATAGATCAGTCATGGTAACTTTCTTGGTGATATTGATAGAGAAATGATCCAAGAAATCTTGGGCTACCTGATTGAATGAAAATATGGAGTGTTTAGGTAACCCACTATACCAATCTAATGCTGGTCCAGTGAGGGACATGGGAAAATTTCTCAAAAGTAAGGCATCATCATGAGCAATCAGATAACACCCATGTTTGAACAAACGCAAGTGTTGTTGTGGGTCTTCCTTACTATTGAAGTGGTTGAATTTTGGCATTTCCCAATGCACAGGGTATGAATGGATAGGAATGGATGGGTGAATAGGCTCATTGCAAATCTCATCATAGGTGAGAGTGTTGTGGGAGTCGAAACCGATGCCTCCAGTGTCTGCATCTTATCCATCATCAATTTAATTAGGTCATTGGTGGGTTGTGATGAGTGGATGCCCCCTATAGCGTGAGGAGGTTGGTTTTGGGTATATAATGGGGTGGCATTCCAGTGTATGGGGCTGCCATGTAAGGTGGTGGAGAAGAAGGTAATGAAATAGGGGGTACATACCTAGAATGGATAATAGACGAAACATGTGGTTGTTGGTAGTATGTATATGGGGGTGGAAGGGTCATGGTAACCCTAGTGGCAATAGGGGCTAATGATTGTGGAATGGAAAGAACTACATTCTAAAATGGGGTAGGGGTCACCGACACTAGAGGTGGGAACGTAGCTATAGGTATGTGTGAGACATGAGGGGTGGATGAGGTTGTGTTTGGGGTAATCGTCGAGGGTATGGTGGATGTAATGGGTGCCACAGAGATAACAAGGCTACTGATCATGGAAGGTATAGAACCTAACTGTGAAACGATTGGGGGTAAGGTGGATGTGGGTAACACGAGCTAGATGGGGCTGATGTGGAAGTGGGTGCAAGATTCGGGGGATAGATATGGGCATGTCATATATCAACTGACCCAAGGCGTCTCGAGTGGACGAGTGGGAGAGGTAAAACTGCAAGGCAGCAGGGTTCTGGTCAAGGAGTCATGCAAACTCCTCATCTCCGATAGCAATATTAGTAGGCTGGATAGGATCCATGGCTGGTGATAAAATAGAAGGTGGTGAAGGACTAGGTGGGAGTGGTTGGCAACTAGCGTGGAACACAAGGGCATTCGCTTGTCTTCGAGTCAGTACCATCTGAACCAAGATTGATCGTAGGGTAGCTTCTCTCAGAACGATAAAGAAAGCAACGGGAATAGGTGAATCACGGTGATAAAAAAATGGATGAAGTAACAAATGGTGGGTGGAATGTGAAATAGGCTAACCAATGCCGGTTAGGGAAAACTAACGTCCATTAGGGGTAACCGTTGTCGATCAACGTGTAGAAAATAGATCATTAGTAAACAAAGTGAGGTAGAAGGAAAAATCGACAAGTATGCCAAATGGGATGTGTAAAATGTCAATGGGAAAAATGACAGTGACAAAGACTATGGAAAGTGGAAAAAAGTGAAGTGAGAATGTCCTTTTGATTAGGTTAGCAAAATGACCTAGAATCGATGTCGGTTAGGGTTTAACCAGATGACGGTTCTTGTGAAATTGAAATAGTGATGAGAAAAATTGGTTGTGAATTATAATTTGATGTGGAATCAAACCCATAATTCTGGGAATGATGGTGATATGGCCCAGGCACACTCAGGTGAATCCGGAATACACTAGCTATGATGAGGAGCATGCAAGGATGAATAAAAAAAGTGATGAACGTGATCTTTCACCTCAAAATGTAAGCCAAACAAAACAAAGAAAATGTGATCCTAAGAGTGCCCTTTTCTATTATGTTTGTTTAGCTTATTCTATTTAGGGATTGACACATGAATTGTGAAATAGAGTTTTGGTGAGGATGACTTCCTACAAAGAAGGAGATCTAAAGGGTGAGGTTTCGGTATGTTATGATGGGGGCGGTTTCGCTTTGAAGTATGACTCTACAGAGAAGTGAGTGGGTGCCCATTGTGTCGTGATCGTGTGATCACCTACAACTTCTTCTTGGTAAGATGTGGTTTAAGAATGTATGTATTTGATTTTTGTGTGGTTTGGTAAGACGCAAGGAAAGAGAAAAGGATAGAAGTTCTTTTCTACGATTCATTTGTCAACCATCAACTAGTCATGACCTCCAAAGCATTGATCCAAAACCAAATTTAACTAGCAATTGTGCACACACACTTTTCTTGCTTTGTAATGATTTTCGATTTAAATTTGTGCATTATTTCTTTTTGTATTTTTAATAAAAGAATAAAAACTGCAAGTACTGTGCAAATACAGAAATAAATAAAGAGAATTCACCAGCAACGTGACGCGAGAATTGATAACGGAGTTCGGCGCTTGAGGCCTACGTCTCCGGGTCCGGTTGAATGGGACCGATCTATTAAAATCTTGAAAATAATCCTTTACAAAGAATTCTACAAAATTTAGACCTTCTCACAGTCTTCCTCTGTCGAAAATAACAGGGGTTGCCTTTTACATCTCCTTCAAATTCCTCCGTTAGCTCAAGATATGAGCAATACAATATTTCTTACACAGTCCGAATGCCATTACAAATAAAATATTACCCTTTATATACTGTTTGTGCACCTCCTGGTTTGATGGCTGGGCGCATATCCTTTTACCACCTCCACCCGAGTTCCATTCCCCTTGGCTGATCCTTTTTGGGAATAAAATCCCACATTGGGCGCTTGGGAGTATATCTTATGCTTTAAAATAGGCAAAGAGGGCGCATTTAAAGTGGCAAGTAAGCCACCTAAGCCTATATACTAGGCGCTTTGACCATGGGGCGCATTGGGTGGCGCATTGCATTTGTTTTAGGCGCCTAAATCCCTAAAATGGTGGGCAGTTTCAAATGTGGCGTGGATAGTTTAATGTTTGTTTGGACAGTTTGAAATAATGCGTGGAAAATTTAGTATATGCTTGGAAATGATTAAATAAAGGCGTGGAAAAAGCAAGGAAGTTAAAAAGGGCGTGGAAAATTTAAGTCAAGCATGCCCATTATCCCACATGCATGGCGCAATAGAAAATATAGAGGTTTATATGCACAGTTGGTTGAATGTTTAAATGAGAAAGGAGGCCAAGGCACCCCTCCTAAATCGAGTGTGTCGAACCTGGCTGAGGGCCCCCAGCCAGAAAATAGCGGGGTCCATTTGTCTGAGATCGAGTGTCCAAGACCGGCGTTCCAAAACCCATTATTTTTAATACGTCACACAATTTGTCCATGTGTCGCAATACGATCGCAACACTTGGCGAGCGTGCACACGTCCACCCTGCACAAAAACCCCAAAATTCGCCAGTTGCCCAAAAATTTCAGCGGGCTATAACTTTTGCAAACGAGCTCCGTTTCCTGCAAACAAGCTGTCGTTGGAGTCGTATAATTTTTCCCCACGTTTTAAAAATGACTGCAACAATTTCTGAGAAGATCTTAGATCGGTGTTTCTCTGTGAGGATCCCTGGATCATTTCTGGATCATTCCTCCCCACTGAGAAACTTTTGGACCCCAAAAGTCAACCTAATTGGTGAATAGGTGAGGGTATTTCTCCCTCACCTTTCCGGTTTCCATCCATTTTGCCTTGTTCGGATGCATGCCTTTGAACCCAACACGAAGATACTCAATATCACCTTTTCGCGAAGTTCTTTCTTTCCTGTCCAAAATGATGTCTTCCTGCAACTCATCAAGATACTCAGGAGCAAAATCATCAATGGAAGGCATTATGTTAGAATCATCATGATCAATAATCATAGGCGGTTCATACAACCTTAAATTCTCAACATTTACAACTGAGTAGATTTGCATATATGGAGGTAAATCTAACCGGAAAGCGTTGTTACCAATTTTTTCCAATATTTGGAACGGACCATACCGTATAGGTTTCAATTTTTTACCTTCACCTGTCAGTCTTTCTTTGCTGATGTGAAGCCAAACTGAATCACCAACTTTGAACTTGTGATCAGTTCTATGTTTATCATGCCTAGCTTTGTACTTAGCCTGGCTTTTCTCCAATTGTTCATGGACATACTGATGAACCTGTTGTATTCTCTGCACAAATCTTTTAGCCTTGTCAGAATCACTTGCACCATTAACAACAGTTTCATGTCCATAATATATATCTAATGGAGAATTAGGCAGATAACCATAACAAGTCTCAAATGGAGACTTCGAAGTAGAAGAATGTAAGGCACGATTATAAGCATGTTGCACATAATAAAGATGTTCATCCCACAATTTAGGATGTTTGTTACTATAGCCCCTAAGTAATTGTACCACTGTGTGGTTTACAACCTCTGTTTGACCATCAGTTTGTGGATGAAAAGCAGTGCTTTTTTTCAGTTTTGTGTCCATAAGCCCCCACAATGCTGACCAAAATTCCCCAAGAAATCTAGAATCCCGATCAGATATGATTGAAGTAGGTAACCCAAAATGAACCCAAACAAACCGAAAGAATAAATGTGCGCTTCCTCACCAGCTATTTGTTTAGTACATGGAACCAACACACACATTTTGCTAAATCTGTCCACTACCACATATAAGTAATCATGTTTTCTCCGTGTCATGGGCAAGCCTCCTACAAAGTCCATGGAAACACTTTCCCAAGGCCGTGTTGGAACAGGAAGAGGAGTGTAAAGTCCTAATTTCCTGTTACTTGGCTTGCTTGTGGCACAAAGAACACACCCCTTAATATAGCGGTTTACCTGTTCATGCATTCTAGGCCAATAGCAATATTTTTGTAAATGTGCAACTGTTTTACTTACACCAAAATGCCCTGAAATAAGAGAAGTATGTGCTTCCCTAATCATATGCACACGCTCATTTTCTGGAATACAAAGTTTTCCAGAATGATATAACAATCCTTCATGCAAATGATAATCTTTTTCTCCTACTTGTTTCCCACTTACTAAATCCTCATACACTTCTCTAAAATCAACATCATTTGCATATTGTTCCTTGTAACTAACATGAGCCAAAGAACTATGCTGTAAAAGGATAGATGCTACTACCACTGGTGGTCTGGACAACATGTCGGCAACCTTGTTTTGAATACCTTTTTTATACCTGATTACAAGATGAAATTGTTGCAAAAATCCCATCCACCTGAAATGTCTAGACTGCTGCAATTTGGTTTGTGTTTGTAAATATTGAAGCGGTTGATGGTCAGTATGGATTATTGTTTCTTTTCCCATTAAATAATGCTTCCATTTTTTAACACTTTGAACCAAAGCATACAACTCTTTATCATAAGTTGGATAGTTTCTTACCGCACTTGTAAAGGTTTCTGAATGGTAACACACTGGTCGTTTGTTCTGCATCAAAACTGCCCCCATTGCGTAGTCACTAGCATCCGTCTCAATCTCAAATGAATGTTGTAAATCCGGAAGTGCCAAGATCGGAGCGGTACTTATCTTTTCTTTCAGTGTGTCAAATGCTTTTTGTTGTTTTCCTCCCCACTGAAAGACCTGTTTAATACTTGTCAAAGCATGCAACGGAGATGCAATATATGAGAAGTTAGCAATAAATTTCCTCCAGTATTGAACTGCACCTAGAAAACTTCTAACTTCCGTCACATTTGTGGGTCTAGGCCATTTCACAATAACCTCTATTTTTGCAGGATCAATTTTCAATTCTCCATTTCCTACAATATACCCCAAGTAAATTAAAGATGTTTTTCCAAATTCACATTTTGACATCTTCAAATACAATTTCTCTCTCCTTAGTGCATCTAAGACTTTCTGGATGTGTTTAATATGTTCATCCCATGATTTACTGAAAATAAGAATATCATCTAAGTAGATAATAACGAAATTATCAATGAATGGTCTAAAAATTTCATTCATAACCCTCATGAATGTTGCCGGTGCATTGCACAAACCAAAAGGCATCACTAACCATTCAAACAATCCCTGTTTCGTTTTAAAAGCAGTTTTCCAAACATCACCTTCTGCAATTTACTTGGTGATAACCACTTCTTAAGTCTAACTTAGTGAAATAAATTGCATTTCTTAATTGATCCAGTAAATCATCTATTCTAGGAAGAGGGTAACGATTCTTTATAGTAATCTTGTTTAAAGCACGGAAATCAACACACATTCGCCAAGTGCCATCCTTCTTGGGAACCAATATAATTGGTGAACCACATGGGGATGTACTTGGACGAATTATACCTTGAGCCAAAAGTTCCATTACCTGTCTCTTGATTTCCTCGTTCTCTACTACTGACAACCTGTACATTCCGATATTGGGAAGAGGTGCATCCTGAAGCAACTGTATCTCATGTTGAACCCCTCTTTTGGGAGGTAGACCTTGTGGATCCTGAAAAACATCATCAAATTGAGAAACAATTTTTACCAATTCATCCTTATGTTTTAGATCGCAAGTCTCAAAAGCCATTTCATTTTCTTTTTCCTTGGCTTTGACCACCATGAGCACAAAACTTTTGCTTGCATTTACAAGTCTTTTCATTTGACCTGCAGTCACCAAGGATAGATTATTCTTTTCACGGTGAGCTCTAATAATAAACTCAATTCCATCCTTGACAAGCAAATATTTATTTTCTTCCCTATAGAAGATTGCTTTACGATCATACAAATAAGGACTTCCCAAAACCACCCCACAAATATCCAAAGGAACTACATCCAATTCAACCTCATCAATAAACTTGTCTGTAATGGCAAATCTGAAAGTACAAGTTTTAGTTACCTGCAGCTTTGCATCATCACAAACCCAGCCCAAAGGATAAGGCTTAGGATGTGGTGTAGTTTTGAGTCCTAGTTTTTTAACAACCTCCTCTGAAATCAAATTAGCTTGAGATCCACTATCAAAAAGAGTATCAATTTTTGTATGCTTTGAAATTACTCTAATGTGGAAAAGCTCATTTCTTTTCTTATCGTCCGGTGTACTTTGTTTACTAGAAGAAGATGCAACATCTGAAACGCTATTGTTGGAAATTGAAAGAGTGGACTTACCTTGTAAACCCATAGCTGTGATTTTGGTTTCATCACCTGAATCAGAACCAAGATCATGCACTATAGTGTTTGTTTTCTTTTCCTTTCTTTTCTTAACCATCCATTTGGGCTTCTTTTCAGGATGTAATTTCCAACATTTAGACTCATCATGGTTTTTTTTACAATGATTGCAAAATGGTTTTTCATCTTCCTTCTTAACAGTAGAGTTTGTTTTATGCTTACCCTTTCCTTTTCCTTGTTCTTTCGAACCTTTTCCTTCAGATTGCTTGTTCTTCTGATTCAAAGAAGAGAAAGAGGACTCCTTTGTCATTTTCCCTCGTGCTTCCAGATGGGTTGCTTGAACACATACTGCATCAAGATTAGTAGTACCTAAAACAAGTATCATATGCCTTAGATAACTATGCAATCCACCAATATATTTGAGCAGTGTTTCTTCTGTGTTCAGGGAAATTCCCAGAGTTAGAGCCCTTTTCCTAAATTCTTGTGTGTATTCTTGAACACTTTGTCCCTTAGTTTGTCTTAATGTTTGCCAATCCATCATAGCTTGTTGCTTATAACCAAGAGGATAAAATTGTTGCCTAAGATTTGAAACAAATTCAGACCAAGAAGTGATTTCTTTACCTTTGTTTTCTTCCACTTCCTGAAGCTTACTCTCCCACCAAATGAGTGCGGTTCCACCCATCCGAAGAGTTGCCAGATGAATCTTTGCTTCATCATCAACAATTTTCTGAACCCTGCAATATACTTCTATTTGCTTGACCCAGTTATCCAATTTTTCTGCATTTAGCTCTCCAGTATACATAGGCAATTCAAACTTGATATCTAACTTTAATGAAAGAAAATCAGATTTTAAGGAGTCTCTTTTTGGAATGTCAGAACTAGAGCTTTCTTCTTTCTTACCTTCTCTAGTCCCCTTTTCCCTTTTCCTTTCTTGGTACATTTCTTCCACCATTTCCTTCATCTGTTGAAAGGATTGACGAAAATTTTGTTCCACTTCCTCTCGATCCTCCATTGTCGGACTTCGAGATCGTCTGGTACCAATTTTGGGATCTCCTTCAACTAATTCTCCTTCACCCTTCTTAGATCGAGACCTTGTTATCATCCAAAACACACAACTTGCAATCCAAAACACGTTAGACTGAACCAAAAATCAGTCAAAACCAGCTCTGATACCAATGATCTGAAAACCAAATTTAACTAGCAATTGTGCACACACACTTTTCTTGCTTTGTATTGATTTTCGATTTAAATTTGTGCATTATTTCTTTTTGTATTTTTAATAAAAGAATAAAAACTGCAAGTACTGTGCAAATACAGAAATAAATGAAGAGAATTCACCAGCAACGTGACGCGAGAATTGATAACGGAGTTCGGCGCTTGAGGCCTACGTCTCCGGGTCCGGTTGAATGGGACCGATCTATTAAAATCTTGAAAATAATCCTTTACAAAGAATTCTACAAAATTTAGACCTTCTCACAGTCTTCCTCTGTCGAAAATAACAGGGGTTGCCTTTTACATCTCCTTCAAATTCCACCGTTAGCTCAAGATATGAGCAATACAATATTTCTTACACAGTCCGAATGCCATTACAAATAAAATATTACCCTATTTATATTGTTTGTGCGCCTCCTGGTCTGATGGCTGGGCGCATATCCTTTTACCACCTCCACCCGAGTTCCATTCCCTTTGGCTGATCCTTTGGGAATAAAATCCCACATTGGGCGCTTGGGAACATATCTTATGGTTTAAAATAGGTGGAGGGGGCGCATTTAAAGTGGCAAGTAAGCCACCTAAGCCTATATAATAGGCGCTTTGACCTTGGGGCGCATTGGGTGGCGCATAGCATTTATTTTAGGCGCCTAAATCCCTAAAAAGGTGGGCAGTTTCAAATGTGGCGTGGGTAGTTTAATGTTTGTTTGGACAGTTTGAAATAATGCGTGGAAAATTTAGTATATGCTTGGAAATGATTAAATAAAGGCGTGGAAAAAGCAAGGAAGTTAAAAGGGCGTGGAAAATTTAAGTCAAGCATGCCCATTATCCCACATGCATGGCGCAATAGAAAATATAGAGGTTTATATGCACAGTTGGTTGAATGTTTAAATGAGAAGGAGGCCAAGGCACCCCTCCTAAATCGAGTGTGTCGAACCTGGCTGAGGGCCCCCAGCCAGAAAATAGCGGGGTCCATTTGTCTGAGATCGAGTGTCCAAGACCGGCGTTCCAAAACCCATTATTTTTAATACGTCACACAATTTGTCCATGTGTCGCAATACGATCGCAACACTTGGCGAGCGTGCACACGTCCACCCTGCACAAAAAAACCCAAAATTCGCCAGTTGCCCAAAAATTTCAGCGGGCTATAACTTTTGCAAACGAGCTCCGTTTCCTGCAAACAAGCTGTCGTTGGAGTCGTATAATTTTTCCCCACGTTTTAAAAATGACTGCAACAATTTCTGAGAAGATCTTAGATCGGTGTTTCTCTGTGAGGATCCCTGGATCATTTACGGATCAAGCATATAGGTTGCCCTCATTTAATGTGAGCTAATGTAGAAAATCAGAATGAAATGCAATGATTTTAAAACCCAAATTGAAAATGTGAAATTGGATGACACAATAAGATGAAGAGGAAGAGGGATGCTCTTTCACTATAATGCAAAAAAACATGAAGGAATGATTCCTTTTAAATACACCAAAAGAAAAGTTTCCTTTAGAGCAAATAGAAAGAAGAAGTGGATTACCAGGGAAGAAAATTAGTGTGTACGCTCTTAGAAGGAAAAAAACACACAATTTTTTCCTAGGAATGAATGAAATGCAAGGAACCCCGGATGGGTCCCACCGGCATGCCAAAATGTTTCACCTAATTCTTAGATTGTTTCCTTGAATCGTTGATTAAACAAATAGGGTAAAAGGCATAGGAGTAATACCTGTTCAAATGTCAGTTGATGGGTTGTTGCGTGTGTATGACTTCCGAATCCACAGCTGACTGTGAGAGCTTCCTTTTAGCTAGGAGGAACTACCTGTAATGAAAGCAAGACCACCAGAAAGAATTAAACAATATGGGTATTGAACCGTGTAGCATGAGCTAGATCCGAGAAGCATGGTACTTCCTAGATGGTTATCAGTCCACTGTTTAAAAAAATTAATGTTGTAAACAAAGTAAATCCTATTGTTATTTTGAAATGATTTAGGTATCTCACTTAAAAACACAATAAGAAAACAGATCTAATCTAACAGTAAAAAGCTAGAATAGGATCCAAAGGTCAAATGGTTAGTTATGGATCTCTGCAGGTTTGATAAAGGTCTCGGTAGGTCACAGGTGAGCGAGGGTGAGGTAAATTAGGTGGGTAGGTCTTTGTTTAAGGTTGTGTGGGTAAACACAAAAATCGGTGTCGATCGGGTGACCGACCACCGGTTAGGTATAATCGCACCGATTCTTATGAGATCTCTGGAAATGTCACGAAATGGGTTTTGATCTCATTTGTGATTATACAAAGGATTTTGGTTGGTCAAGATGGGGTATTGGGTGACTGGAATAGGCTTTTGTGAGGTTTTGATGGGTCTATGGAGGTGAAAATGTTGGAGAAGGTCAATAGAGAGCAAGATAAACAATGGATGATAAAATAATGATGAAATGAAATAACTAGGAAAGTATTATGTTGTACTTGGATTTCTTTCTGAAGGTTGAATGTGAAGGATGGAGGTGTTGATGATGGGTTTGAAGGCTCAAGTGATCACCAACCAAGAAAAGCTTTTTGCGTGGGCCGATGCACACTCCTCTTTCTTAGATAGATCGAACGTGTCATTTGGTGGGGCATGCAGAGAAGATGCTCAATCTCCTTCCTTGAATGTGAGTTCTTCTTTGGAATTGGCTCTCTCGAAGATGTGTTATATCTCTAATATGTGTTCTTGTTTGTCAATTTTATTGCTTCCAACTTGCAAGTTTGAAGATCCAACCTTGAGAATAAGGTTATTTTGGGTTAAAAGGGGTAACCGATTGGTTTGGCTTAACCGATGATGGTTAGGGGTAACCGACATTGGTCAAGGCGGGATTTCCTAGGTTTACTAAACTAGGAGATCCTCCCGATTTTCTTGGATCTCGTGTCGTTATCCCATGGATTAGACTCAAAACTTCTTGTGAGCATTCGGGAATGTGGTTAGAGGGAATGTAGGCATTGATTTTTTAGGGTTTGGGTAAGTCTTAGTTAGTTATGGGAACTTGTTAAAAATAGGTCTTAGGTTGAGTTAGCTTAGTGAGGTGTCTAAGTAAATCAGATGTGTAGATATTATTTAAATAAGATATTTAAATAATAAATATAGTGAGAATAAAGCATTAATTCACTAATATTAATTAAATTAATATTAGTGGGGTGAAAAGGGTCATGGTGGGTAAATGTAATAAAGGGGGCTTACACGTCGAGGGATAAAAGGGGAGTGTGACTTAATTTTAGTGTCTACAATATGTTCTAGAGTAGAATATTTAGTCATGACTAATTTCGTATTTTGTAATTGATTTATTACTGAATATATTTCCATATTCAGGGATGTACATATGTTTCGACAATATATTTCAATATTTATATCGACATCAATTTTTTTGTTAGTACGAAGAAGATTTCAAAAAATACTATAATTACTTTTTTCAATTTTTTTGATATATTTTACTATTTTTCATATTGTGTTGAATGTGTACTATTGATTTTCTTAAAATACCATACATTAGCAATAATTTTTAAAAATAGTAAAACATATTTTCAAAAATGAAAAATTATATTTTGAGATAGGTTCTAAAAAAACTAAATTTTCTATAATGTTTTGTAATTTAACTAATCAATTAAACCTAGATATGTGGCATCTACATGGAACTTTTTGGCCTATCATTATCCTCCAACATGGTTTAAGGGCCACAACATTTGAAATATGTTCCACATAGGCTCCAAATATGGGTGTTCCCGTAGAAAGGGGTGTTCATCCAATGGGGTTCAGGTGAACCCCTTCGGAAAAAACCTCTTTCTTGCAAAACCCCTTTACACAAACACCCTAAATAGATGGTCACATGCCCCTCTCCACTACTAAAACACCACCAACTAAATTTTAATTTAGACTATAATGTTTAACAATTTTAATTTTAAAGTATAGTTTTAAATATCTTTTTAATTTACTTTTATTTTATATTTTTTTGTATTCAATAAAAACATATGTTATTTTTAAATTTATTAATTTTTTTCTAAAAATATTAATAGATTAAGATGTGTTTTATTATTAAAATATGTATATTAATAAACTAAATTTAAAACATAGTTATAAATCATGCTACTTTTATAAAAAAAAAAATTAAAAAAAAGTATAAAAATTATTAATTGTATATTAGATTTGAATTGTTTTAAAATTAGAAAAGTATTAAAAAAAAACATATAATTTATTTTTAATGTCACTAATTAAATACAACCTAATCTATGAACATTTCTAAATAATAATAGTTTATGTATGCTTTAGTTTTAAATTTATTCTTATATTCAAGTAGCAATTTGTGTGTGTTGGTGAAAATTCATGAAGTGGAGGAAACATGAAAATTAAATAGAATATCAAGAGAAAATATAGCAAGGCAGTCTATAAGAGTAGCATGTTAAAAGAGCAAATCATAAGGAAAAACAAAGAGAGACAAAGAAGGATGTAAAAGAGGTTGTTGGACAAGTAAAAATTGGTATGTACTTGACACCCTTGAAATCATAATTTTGTTTTGACATGTATGTTAAATATTCAAAAGTGTCTTGTCTATTTGAGCTATAAAAACATCTAGGATACAAATACTTGTTTGTTTTTAATGGAATTAATTGGGAATAAATACACATTAAATACATGTTTGGATATGAGTAAAAATCATCCACATAAATATGGGAAATAATTGATCGTAATCCCTAAAAATCATTATGAGGAGTACCACATGAACCCCAAAGTAGCAGAACTTTGAGAGGACTTGCTAGAAAAAAAAGTTCAATAACGTAACTTGATTACTAGCACAACCTATGAGGTAGATCCAATGTTTTCCATGTAATTGCCTCATCTTGATTGATTAAGGGGTAAATTCCACGACTATAAATTTTTTTGGTGAATGGTACTCGTTCGGATAACATTGGTAGCTAGAGAGATATATTTAAATAGGCAATTAAACTAATTGGGTCCAAATTCAATCTAAAAAATAAACAAAATAACATTATCCTAATCTAGTTTATCTCATTCCCACCCATACGACAAGAATATCCCAATGCACTAAAACCACTTTAGAGGAAAAATCCACTTACAAATGTGCAAGTACCACTATTCTTCCACCACCAATTGTACACACACAAAAACCCTTACGTACCTCATCTAATGTACATTACCCAATGCAAATTATTTAGAATCTATAATCTAAGGTGTTAAAATTAGACTACGGTATGCTTGGGAATTCTCTTACCATGGATTACCATGCACAACTTCATAATTAATTGGAACTTGAGGTCAATTTATTTTCTTTATCTATATGATTTTTTTCACTCCTAAACTTCTTATTTATGAAGGTAAAGGATATCTAGAATAACATATTTTCTCCTTTTACATAACATCCCTAGATCATGCCTACATTGATAAGATCCTTACTAAGCTATTCTTACAAATTCTCAAATATTATGTCCTATAGTGGTTCCATGACCTCCCTATTCAATCTATTAAGGCCTTCAATCCATTGGTTGATTGAAATTACTAGCACACTTTTTAATCTATATATTGGTGAGAAATTATTCATCATTCAAATGTCAAAACTTAAAAAATATCCTAATGATATTGTTAGTGCCTATGTGTTATGATAAAAGACAATGCTTGACCACAATGAATTTTTGGATAATGGTATTCATGATATATTCACATACAATTTACATGCTCCCTTACAATATTCATATGATAAAGTACTAAAAATTCAAGCTTATAAAAATTAACAAGCTTAAGTATATGTCAAATGTACAATCTATTCCTAGTAAGTTAAGTTTCAAGATAAACACCATGTGTTAAATATAAATATAATGACAATGACAATGAAAAAAATTGTCAATGCTATATCTCCACCGACTAATTGCAATCCCCCAAGTGGACATGCACACATCCACCTTCACCATTACATGTTGTATTTAAGTGATTACTTGAGTATAACCTCTTGTCTCTCCCTCTATGTATGGATGTTGATGTGAGTTATTCTTAATCTATATTATTTGATGATAATACATATTTTGACTATTACTAGTGTATTATCCATTCTATAAATCATTTCTTCAAGCTAAAACATTTCATTCAGGATCTCATCGATAATCAAACTATTAAATTTGACACAAATCAAGAGGAGTCTAGGCCACCATTCAATGAGAATGCAAAGCTTAAAATATGTAATGACCCATTACATCAACATACAATAGAGATAAAATTCACTCTTCATGTTCATCATGCACATAATACACATCACCGTCTTATTCCTTTTAGTCAACTATTCAATGCCCTAATTAGAACTATAACTACTTTTCCACCTATACAACCTACTATAACAATGGATGATTGATGTGGGAGAATAACTACAGGAGACCATAACTTTTGATTTTTCTATTAGATCGTCTTGAAATTTTCTATGGTGGTACATCTTGATTATTAATATCCCATGATCAACCCTTTCATAAAGTTTGGGTGAATTTTTGGCACATTTTCGGGTCAAATTTCTTCGTCTAGTTGTCTAAAATTTGTTCCAAACCTATTTTTTATTTTGTTTAGAACATAGAGTTTTAATATCTTTTGTTGTTTTATGTAATAATCCAATATTTGACATATACCTTCCTATATGAATGTCATATTTTGTATGTAAAAATTTGGTTTCCATCCGAGGTGTTTTACTTTTTAAGGTTTTTTTGTTTAAGAGTTTTTTCTCTTAGAGATAGTGGCAAATAAAAAGGAAAATGGTAATGTTATAAAATAGTAGGTTGGATTTAGGAATGAGAATAAAACTATTTTAAAACTTATAGAGTTTTACAAATCATGAGTGTGTATGTGTGTTTTTTGGAGGCATTTCAACCACTTGCAGATGGATCCACATCAATTGGTCTCGAGTAGGATTTGGATCTTGCAAAATGGTGAAGATAATATAACTTGAATTTTTTTGTTTGATTTATTATCTCTATGTTATATAAGCATGGATATATGTAGGAGATAAGGTTATGCTTAAATGAATAGACATAGGAAAGAGCTATAGAGATATGTTGTTGAGGTCACGAGAGAAGTTACTTGCCTCGAAGAAGACATACAAATAAGTATGTAGACCTAGATAGTGATACTTAAAATTACCTACATTAAGGAATGAAAGAGAAATGAAGAATAAAAGGAGAGAGATGAATAAAAATTGAATGAGTTATCATTTGAGGAGATAGTGATCCAAGATTTGGAGGGAAATAATGACAATATTAAGATTATTTTTCTCTATTATGGTGGAAGGTTATGACCATAGGAGTTTATTTATTTGTTGAATCGCATGGAAAATTTCTTTAAGAGGAAAATCATTTCATAGGCTCGAAGAAGGTTATATTTTCATATACTAAGTTATTTGTACATGTATTGATCTTGTTGGTTACATGAAAATGAAAGATAATGGAAAATAAATGGTAAGATCTAAAATTGGGATAAAGTTCAATGAGTTGAAAGAAAAGTTTCTTCTTATATATTATTTCCCGAAACTGTTTAAAAGGTTTCAAAACCTAAGAAAAAGGATCTCAGCATTGAATAGTACACCAATTAATTTTACAACCTATCAATCCATGTGGAATAAGGAGAGGTTGAATAAGAGAATGTTACAAGGTATATAAAAGGGTTGAGTTATATTGTATAATATGAATTGAGTATGCTCCAAATCCATAGCCTAAATGATTCTTTTCAAATCACATTAAAAACAAAATAAAATAACAAGAGGATAAATTTTAGAAGAGGAGTGAAGATAGGACCATCATCATATCCAATGAGAGTGAGGTGTAAATTTTATTCCTTAAAAGGTTAACCCTCTAATGCAGCAGGGAAAGAAGAATCTAGTCAAGACTTCAATAACTATCAAAGAGGTAAGTGATTTTAGAGAGGAAGAGGATATGGTGGAGGAATTGGTTGGAGTATCCCACAAAAGAAACTACACTTTTACTTATGTGGTGAATAAGGGAAAAATATTTTGAATGTCAGTACTATCTTACATAGCATAGATGACAAGTGGAATAACCTACGAGTAAACATGTTTGAAGATGAAGAAGAAGAGGAAATGAAGGTTTCTAGAGACTTGGGTGAAACCCTTATGATTAGGAGGATGGTGATCATCCCAAGGAAGGATAAAGAACAAGATGCTTTTGGTGGTGATTCTTGTCTATGAATAAATATCTTTAGAATCAAATAAACCTATGTAGGGAAGGTAAATAAAATTATTATTAATACCATGGTAGTTGTAAAAATATGGTCTCAACTATGATGGTTGATAAAATCAGTATTAAATATGAGAAACACCCATATCCCTATCACATATCATGTTTGAAGAAAGGAAATGACATAACCATAGATAATATATGCCTATTAAATTTTTTTGACTAGGAATACCTATAAGGATGAGGTTGGGTGTGATGTTATCCTAACGGATGCATGCCATATATTATTGGGGATGCATTATAAATATAATAGAAAGGTTATACATGATGGAGGGAAGAATACTTATAATTTTTATTAGGATGGTATAAATTTGGTACCGTTACCCTTCAAGGAAGAAGATAAGAGTGATGGTTTTTTTTTCTCCCAAAGGATTTTGTTACAAAAATGGAAGAAGTGGGTCATTGTTATGCATCTATGATAAAGCATGTATAAATAGAGGCCTTTGGTATACCCATTACAAAGAATGAAACATACTAAAAGAATACATAGATACCATACCAAATGAGCTACCATATGGGTTACCTCTGAAGAGGGATATACCACACCATATTAATTTTATCTCAAGATCATCCCTTCGAATCATGCATCCTACAAGATGATCCCAAAAAGAGTGAGGATTTGAACATGCAAGTGAAATAACCAAGACAAAAAGAGGTAGTGAGAGAGAGCATTTTTCCATGTGCAACTCCAGCATTATTGACTCCCAAAAAGTATAGAAACTAGAAAATGTGTGTGGATAGTAGGGAAATAAATAAAATCACAATTAAGTATCAATTCCTAATTCCAAGATTAGGTGATATAATTGATGTGCTAGTAGGAGACGATATTTTAGTAAGGTTGACCTTCATAGTTGGTGTTACCATATCTGAATCTATGAATGGTATGAATGGAAAATAACTTTTAAAACAAAAGAAGGATTGTATGAGTGGATGGTGATGTCATTCAGGTTATATAATGCACCTAGTACATTCATGAGGTTGATGAATAGAGTACTAGAAAAATAGAATGGTAAGTTTTTAGTTGTCTATTTTTATGATATTTTGATATTCAGTAGGATAGGGAAGAACATTTGTTGCATTTGAAATTGGTGTTAGAACTATTACAAAAAGAGAGTTTATATGAAAACTTAAAGAAGTGTATATTTATTTAGAAAATTATATATATATATATATATATATTTATTTTTTTGGGGTGGGGTTCATCTTAGGGGATGGAGTGAGGATGAATGAGGAAAAAGTGAAATAAATTGTTCAATAACCCATTCCAAGGAATGTGAAAGAGATTTGTAGTTTTCATGTCTTGGAAAGTTTTTACAGGAAGTTCATAAGGAATTTTAGTACCATTTCTACACCCATAAACAAGTGCACAAAGGGAAAGGGGTTTATATGGACCAAGGTAGCAACACATAGTTTTGAATTTTTGAAGAAGAAATTTTTAGAGGAACCTTTTTATTATTATAAGATTTAAGCAAGGGTTGATTGTGATGCACCACATGTTAAGATTAGAGGTGTACTAAGTCAAAAAGGATGGAACGTAGCATTCTTTAGTGAAAATATAAATGAATTTAGGAGGAAATATTCTACTTATTATGTGGAATTTGATGTTATTGTTTGAGAATTAAAGCATTGGAGACATTATTTGTTAGCTAAATAATTTGTACTCTTTACTAACAATAAAGCCTATAGGTTTCATTTTTCATATACATAGAGAAGAAACTAAATAGTAGACATGTAATGTGAGTTTAATTTTTACAATAATATACTTTTATCTTAAAGTATAAGTCAGGTAAGCATAATCAAGTTATTGATGCCTTGAGTAAACATGTAGAAATTTTGATAAAAATGGAAAGTAAAGCGAGTGTGGTTTAAGGTAGTTAAGGAATTATATGAGTGATCCATAATTTTGTGATGTTGTGAGATAATGTAAGACCCTAAGTTTTTTTATTATTGGCAAATAGTTTTTTTAAAGGGACTATACCAATACAAAAGAAAGCACTTTGTGAATAAGAGTGAGAAACGGACGAGAATGGATCAAGATCCAAGTGTTAAGAAGCACTAAGTAGCTTACTCAAACAAGACAAAACAACAAAACAACAATTAACAAAAACAACTAAAAGCGGTTAGATCCGAACTACTTCTTGTTTATCGATTCTTGATTCTTTCCGAGGCATGAAACATACCCAAAGCATTTATTCAAGGACCCTAAGTTACGTATTAGTTATTCGATTATTTAATGCAATATGGTTATTTATTCAAGGGAAAGCAATTGTACATTCTTGTTGATTTGATGAGAGAAAATATTATAAGAGAATTACATAATGGGGGTTTAGATAGACGTTTTGGTATAAGTAAAACATCTTCTCTTGTGGTAGAGAATTTTTATTGGCTATAGGTAAAGAGGGACATAATTAGAATCATATCAAGATATAGATTGTGTCAAATGGCTAAGGGCCATGGACAAAATGTTGGACATAATTTTGGGCTATATATGCCATCACTTGTCCCTATATAAGTGTCATGGGTTGACTTGAGTATGCATTTTGTGTTAGGAATTCCTAAAAACAACAATGGAGTGATTAAATATTATTTGTGGTAGATATGTTCTCTATAATGTCACATTTCATTACTTGTAAGAAAACCAAAGATGCATTTAGAGTTACAATTTTTTTCAGGAGTGGTTAGGTCACGGAGTTCCATGAATGGTCACTTTAGATCAAGAAACAAAGTTATTGAGCCACTTTTGGAAGACTCTATGGAGTAAAATTGGGACACAACTACAATTTAGTAGCATGTATCACCCTAGATTGATGGACGATAAAAGTAGTGAATAAAATCTTGGGAAATCCTCTACGTTGCATAGTTGAAAAAATCCAAAATAATGGGATTTGTCTTCACCACAAGATAATTTTTCTTATAAAAATTCGTAAACAAGTAAAAAAGGAGAGATTTTATATGGTAGGAACCCTAATGGATATCTATATATGATTTTTTTCTTGTAGAAGATTAAACCAGTGATGATGAAAAAGTATTTGTAGAACACCCGCTACAATTATGGGAAGAAGTGAGTGAAATTCTAAAAGTTAGTAATGAAAAATAAAAAGTAGTTTCTAATGCAAGTAGGAGACTAAATGAATTTTAAGAAGGATATATGGTGATGTTTCATCTCAAAAAGGACATTTTTCCAAAGTGGACATATAATAAACTAAAGTATAAGAAGACTAGGGCATGTAGGAATATGAAGAAAATGATTGATAATGCCTATTGTTGGAGGCATAATGGATTGAGAGAAAAGATGTGAATAAGTACTACAATAATTTTTAATTTATTTACAAAACCATATATTCATCATTTGAGTTGTCCAATCATCATTTATAATCATGTGAACTTATTAACGTATGCAACACTCAATCACAAGAGAATAATACAAGATACACACCACATGAACACCATATGTAAGTGGGAAACCCTCATGGGGAAGAAAGTATACTAAAACACTTCTTATATTACACAAATTAGGTAAATTTAGTGAATCACCAACTTCAAAAGGGGCACCAATGCCTGATTTAGTGAGGCACCAATCCCACACGAGCACCAACCCTACAAGGAACACACACCCCTAATTTAATGAAATACCCACTCCATAAGGAGGATTCAATCCCCTAAGATGATAAAGAACCAGCTCAACCATATGAAGATGAATATATCTAATTATTTTTTCTTCCACAACTGATGGAGATCACTAATTTAGCTAACATTCTTTATTCAAACCCTCATTCCTTCAACTCATTATATATCACACCTTCATGAATTGTCTTGACTTAAAATTATTGTAAAATTTATTTCTATCACTCCTAAACTTATCATGCACTTCCTCAGATCTGAAATGATTCCCTAGCACCACCACTTCTCTCTCATGCAACTCATATTTTTTCCTCTAAGAGCACTAGTTCAAAAATGAACTAAAACATCACTTTTATACCCTTATTTTCTTTCAAAACATCATAGGTCAGTAATTCCTAATTATATTGACCAATAAAACTCAAAAATATAACACCACACTCATAATAACATTCATAATGGACCCATGTAGGTCAGCCATGCTAAGACGCACCAACGAATCTCAAAATAACTCAAAACCCCATCACCCTGAATCTCTAAAATCCAAACACCTCATCATCCATGATTATTAAATCTAAAAAATTCATAAAACATGACAAATATGACATAAAAACCCATAAATTATCATAAATTATCTTTAACTAATCAAATTTATCATAAGACACTCAAGAAGTATCATATCCTTCACCAATCAACTACTTCCATGAATCTGTCTTCACCTATGGGCCTCAAGAACATACTAAAACACCTAAAATATGGAATGTAACCAATAAATTAAAATCCCATGACATTTATATAAAAACTATTCTTTATATATATCATGATACATCCATATGTGCAAATCAAACTTACTCGTCTTCACCAAATTGAGTTTCCCAAAAATAAGTTTTGGAAACTCAACTAGTTTGCACCCTTTTTTCACTTTAAATACCTCAAAATTCCTTAAATAGGAACATAATTCATCCCTATTCACTCTCCAACTTATATCAAAATCATCCAATCTAAAACATGCATCATCTACCTCAATCTTCCATCCTACACAATTCGACCTAAAACCAAAAACCTTCTTCTTCACAAACTAAGTTAGATGACCTATAAAATATCATTAGGAGTAGAAAAAAATACACCATTGAAAATATATCTGAGTTATATTTATATACCACCTTAAATTTACTTTCAAATCCAAGTGGAAGGCCTTGAACCATGTTCATCTCAAAAACAACTCATTTAGCCTTCTAAGACTCAAGAAATAGTCTTGAGCTCAACTTGCTCCATCACCTCAAAATTAATTACACTCTTGAAAAAATCATGTAAAACTATTATTTTTTTTTAATCACTCATCAACCTTTAAAAATCTTGAAAAATTAAGAATAATCACCTTACCGTATAAAGCACCACAAAACCATCCTTAACTAGGCATCCTCCGTTTGACCCTCAAATAACATGTCATAAATTCTTCATCCCTTATCAAAAACATAATTTTGATACACATTGAAATATCTATGAATCATGATTAAAACATAAATTTAATCAAGTCCTAACTCCACATGTAGCTCCTAAAATTCCACTTTTACCACAAGCTACTCCAAACTACCCAAAAACTAGTCTTCATAAATAGGGAAAAATTGACCATTTAGGAACTTAACCATGATCTTGAAATATCATGGAAATGTATAAAAAACCCTGGATAAAACTTATTTTTAGTTATTTATCACCTTATTTGGATAACTTTGCCACAAACTAAACATATTCATAAATAAGCATTTTTAGGTGGGGCCCACATATAGTCACATGCTCTAATTTACATTTCTAGAAATATGAAGGATTCCTCTAAAACCTAAAATAATCACTTTGTAAAAATGCAATCAACATAGGTTTAGGACACACCTTTATCTCCAAATCGATTTGAGTTAAGGTTTAAGTAGGGTTTCAAAGCAACTTATCTTCTTAATGATCATTCATAAAAATGTGATGATCAAACCACATCATTATTTTTGTTAATTATTCATAACTGGTCTAAAATGATATGCCAAAGATATCATGTCCTCATGCAAATCACACAGTCCATAACAAGCATCAGAAGGTCAATTTTTACCACAAATCTTCATTCTAAAAAATCTGGTTTTACCAAACATGTCATATCTTGCAATTCCTTCTCTTAGAGTACATAAAAATTATCATGAAGCATCATGAAAACATCCTCTAACTTTCCATACTAATAATGTAGCTCAAATAGATCTAAAATATCAAGCCAATCTCATTTACTCTTACTTATACTATTTCCACCTTTTTTCTTCCCAAGGACCATTAGACATCAACAAAACTCTAAGAAATAACCTGAAACTTACCATTAAACTCACTTACATTATCATCATGCTTCTACCATGATTTTTTAGGACTAATCAGCTCCAAAATCATACCTCCATACCCTTTTACATGCTCTTGGGCTAGGAATAGGCATGGAATTCCCTTACTCACTGACCTTTCTAACCTCATACATACTCTTATACACTCTTAACACATAATATGGATCATGGGTGACCTCGTGAAAACATTCAACACACTCATGAGATCCCTAACCATGACTATGGAAGCTAGAACCATGCCAAAACAACATAAAAATCACTAAATCTAGAGACTACCAATTAACCTTCATGTTTAACCTTTGATTGACACCTCATAGAGAATGACATGACCTCATAACACCCTATTCCATAAATGTAATTAACATAAATGAAAACACTAATACAAAATGTCCAAAATCTACCCCTTTATCATTGAATGCAACCACCTTCGAAACATTGATGGTAACCATAAACAAGACACACCTCCTTTACCTCTTTTCCATGTCTTTGATGCTTCTCTTCCCCTTTGACATCTATGAAAAAGTCTACAATGATGAAAATAAATTGAAAATGAAAATGAAAACAATGGAAACAAAGCACAAAACTCACTTACTTGTTTGACTTGACTCCCCCTTGGATATAAATCTCTCTTTTTACTTCAACAACAACATATGAAGATATATGGACCTAATAAAACATGAAAACTAGCCCCCTTGAACTGATAATCTCCACAATTTATCTTCATTCATACTCAACATCATTCTTTAGGCTTGTTCAATCAAAAATTATGCCTTCAAGATGAGAAAATACCATTAGGACCAATGTCCCTCAAGATCATTCTCAGAAAAACTTTAACAAACTTCTTCAAGATTTAGAAGCTCAACCACAATATGAATCATCTCCTTATGACTCCCCGGCTTATATAACCAAAATCTAACAAAAATGTAAAGTTTTGAGTTCTTATAATGCTTTGGCTTCCTTGTTGAAATATCAAACATTCAAATTTTCCCTAAAGATTATCCTTAGTGATTTCACCATTCTTTTGATATTATTACAACCTTCTTGAGTCAAATACTTATTTTCCACCAAAGTACATGTACAAACCATCATTTAATCTACCTTTCACATTCATCTAGACCCTTGAGCACTTAGATGGCTTGTTACATGATCACATTGACTACCCATTCCTCAAAAGATATTCTCAAACTTGTAGTGCTCTTCAAGAAATATTTCTTCACAATATCCTTTATATAGCATTCTAAAGGCATGTCATGAAAATGTTATCAAATATCTTCCAAAAATTATGATTTCAATAACTTTACCTCATAAAACTGACTTCAACCTTTTGGAGCATGCATGACTTCCTTCTAGTATGAAATATATGTACCAACCTATTATTATACTGTTACACTTCACATATCATCTTCATCTTCATCTTCTTAACAATGTGTCCTTACTTAGAACATACTTGTAACACCTCTTGATGCTCTAGACATACCATCAACATAGCTTTTAATGTCTTTTCAAACCAAAATATAGACTATCTTAATGAATCCACTAATTAGAGACCTCATACACTCATAGTATATTTCATTCAAGGTTTGTATTTGAATTATCATTATCTGTAAGCTCATGCTTGAAAGAACAAGGCATACCTTTTTACCTTCATACTTTGCAAGGTCAAAAACATAATATACCTTTCCCAACATCACAACCTTTCACTATCCTAAAGTGATGCAAGAAATCATCCTAACTCAAATATACACAAATATATAAACATCATGTTTCAAATAATTATCTCAGACCTAGATGCACTAAAAACACTCTTGGCAATCCAATACTCATGATAGGTAATCGTTATTTGAAATTCACCCCAAGGTAATTTTGATAACTTGCATAATTTCTTTAGGCTTGAGCAAGCATAAATGGTTCGAGGCACAAAATCAAGTTTTGAGGATCCTTGGCTTTTCTCTAACTTCCCTATCCAAAGAAAAATCCAAGGAGTTAGTGAAAATTTGTAAAAAAAATTAAAAATGAAGTCAAGGGCATATTTTAGTGCAAATCGAGTCTAGGGGGTGTGGATGGAACCAATGCGGATTGTACCAGGTTTTTCATACCTAGTTCAGGTCCGATCTGCAAAGGAGGAAGTGTGTTGTGGCTAATTCAGCTCCCATTGTCCTAGGCTGCATAGGTTCATTCGGGAAACTAGTTTCCAAAGATCGCCAAGTCATCGATCAACAAAGAATCAATAGAGAAATGCGAAAAAAAAGTGAAATATTTTGTCTCGCATGGTCCACGTGAAATTTGGGATGAAAGTACATGTGGGCCCCAAATTTTAGAAATATCCATAGCCAAGAAGTGTAGAGATGGCAAAGAAAACTTTCTGTACAACTAGGACATGTGGACTTGAAATAGCCAAAATACCCACGGGCAAGTGGTGCAGAGAAGTCGGCGGTCAATAGCCCACCTAGCCCTGGTCAATGGTGGATGCAAGAGGATATAAAATCCTAAGTCAGAAATGTGGAGAAAGGAGGCCCACATGGTCCAAGTACCATAGGGATGTGAGCTCCCCGAAAACCTGCAATACCCGTAATCCAAAGGGAAAGTGGAACACCCGACCCCGAACTTCAAACAAGCACAACTTTTGACTTAGAACTCCGATTTTCAAAAAAATTGACTTTTCGAAAGGGCACGACATCCTCTATGCCAAAAAAATAGATTTATTATTTTTAATGAGGTTAGGTGGGTGAAAATAAAATAAACATCTCCAGCTCTAAAAAATAAAAACTCATTCCCGTGAAATGCAAGAAATCCCAGGACAAACTCAAAATAGTTTCTCACACTCGAATGCCATAAATTTTGTATTTCTCAACAAATCACGCAAAATTGGTACTATTGGAATCATGCTCCAAGAAAAATGTACAAAGATAAAGAAATTTGGAATTTGATGAAGAACTGATGGTTATTTTCTGAAAACGTGGCCAAGTTCAAAACAATGATTTTATTAGTGGTTGGGTGTGCAATTAACGATCATGGGAAATAATTCTTTCATTATTGCAAGTTAAGGGACAACATGGTGATCCTTTTGCAAGAAACATACCATCATTCCATGTCATTTATTGCATCTTGCAAGTGGTGGGAAGTCATATTTCAGGATTTCAATCTTCCCTCTTCCAAACTCTATAAATTGGCATAATGGGCTCATTGTAAATATAGTTTTTAAGTAGCAAAACTCTGTCATTTTGATTTTTGAAGCCAATGTGTTACATGCCCTTGTAGTTGACTCCTTGCATGGTGATCTAGGCCTTTACTTTGTAATAGATTGAATTGTGTATATCAATGAAGAAATAGATGCATTTTTTTGGATGTATCTTCCCTTGTTTTGTTTATTTGCATTCTTCTTGCCTCTTCAATCTTATTGTGAATATATTATGTCTATTTTATGCTCTTGCAGGGATATATTGTCATTGAGTGTGTATGAAATATTATTTTGAAATCAATTTCTAGACCATGGAGAACTGTTATCACCCCTCTAGTATGTATTTTGCTTCCATTGGAAAGCTATTCTCATTCCCTCCTTTTTTGGTGTATCACCACTTTAGTGTAGGCTTTGTTTTCATGCACTCTCTCTCCCTGGTCCCTTGGAAATTTATATTAGGATAAGATAGTTTTTCTTGCATTAGAGTAGATTGTGGCAGGTAGTTTAGGAGCAAGAACCAACTTTCTCTAGGAGGTCTATCTCAAGTAACAAGTCCCGTAACTTGAGATTGCACCCATGTTTCTCAGTCACACCATGAGCTCAAGCACACACAATTGTGAAAATCTAAGGGTGTGGTGATAATAGGTACAAAAATTTAGGCCACACATGAATTATAGCATTATTTTTCCTCCTACATGATTACCTTCTCAAAGAAAAGTTTTGAGAAATACTTTAGTTCTTCAATCATCCCAAAACTCAGGGACATATTAACCTTTACACAATCATCAAGAACTCTCTTTTTGGAATATGGGTAACTAAAATATTAAAATGCATTCATCCCTTGTAATTTCCACCTTACAATGGATCTCTTTATCTTAGAGAAATAATCATGACCCTTATTTTCATTTTAGGCATTCCTTAAACAATTTTAGCATTCTCACTATCATGGTTCTCCTTTGACCATGCTTTGAGCCTTAGAACTTGAATATTTGACATGCTTTAAAGAAACTTCCTTGTGAATCATGATTTTAACAATACAAAAACCATCTTAACATTTCAAACTCAGCATTTTTCACTATCCTTCCTCCAAGATTGATCAACACAAGATCATAACTCTTATCTCAAACACACAAGATATCATTTTTCCTTGGATAAATGAATAGTTCTTGATAATATTGACCTTTTTAAACACTTATAGCAAACTTTAGAGACCTCTTTCACTATTTTTGATGCACAATGACAACATAATTAGGACACCTAGCATACCCTACTTAATTAGACCTTTTATTAACTTCATTCAATAACTCATATTTATTTTATATTAACATCCTTAGTATTTATTTATTTAAAATTCAAACATGGATGTGCATACCTACTTATGGATGATGTGAATAATTTACATACCTTATTCTAATTATAGAAATATCATACCTTTGAAAAAAACTTGGAGACCTCAACCAATTCATCATCATACTTGAAGAGCATTAATTTTCCTTGAAATATTCCTCACGCCTTTTCATCTTCAACAAGATCATCCTAAACATGAGGCAAACACAAGGTACCTTTCCATTTCTTGAAAAATGGAATCCCTTTTCCCATAGCATGATTTTCATGGCTTCTCAGCCTTTAACATTGTCAATCTACCTTTTGGAGAATATGTCATTTCATCCAAGCCTTTATGCACCATTCACCGTAAAACATGTAGACCTTCCTTCCATATATTAGGACCAAGAAAAAAATTTCATAGATTGGGATGAGGGTATAATCACCTCAAAGCATGGAAAAACACAAGCTTCTTTATACTCTAGCTTATATCACTCTGATATATAGTTTGAGAGATACATATAACAACACAAATATTTGAGAACTTTACTTGAGACAAGAAGACTCAAATATATCAGAAATCATACTAATGTTTAAACTCCTTATGATGATACTTTAGAGGTAAACCCTATCTATACAATTCATGATAAGTCTTATTGACTAAGATTACATACTTTTCACAGTGTGACTATGCTAGGAACTTAATAATGACACTTTGCAGTACTTCATTTATGGATTGAATACAACTTTACACCATTGTAATCCTACAAATCAGGTGAGTTATTTGACTCATTTGAATGAACCATGACACACTCTTTAAAACTTCACACTCTTATAAAACATTGATACATAGTGAGATCATACCATTGAATCATGGATGACCTCTAATGAACTTTGAAACAAATTCTCAGACCTACAACTCAAGGAGAAACTTTGGACACCCTTTGATCATACTTAGACAAGATGGAGCATCAATTATGGAAAGAAAATAATACTTGACTTTCATAATTACTAAAAACATCACCTAATCAAAATACCACGTAAATGACCTACTCCTAAAATCTTACATGTACTAATGACAAGGACTCAAAACATATGGATAGATCACATATCATACCTTACCACTCTTAAAGTGTCCCAAACTATTAGCCTTCTTAGCTTCTCATGAATAGGAGAACAGATGCCATATAGACACCTATGATGTTCCTCATATCTAAGCCCTTCAACTAAAGAAGACATGCTTCCTTGATTTGACTTAGGCGTGATGACCTTGTCTTATATTTTGATAGCACTAGATATCTCATCGACATCTTTAGCTTGAAAAATCACCTTCTTGACCTTGGGGCCAAACCTAACTATATCATATTCATTCATAGGACTTATTTTACTCTTGAACTCTTTCTCCTCTTAACCTATGAAATCTCGAAATATGTTATTGACTCTTAAACTCACAATATGAAAAGCATTCATTTTTGAAGATACCTTCACCATTCCTAGGAGACCTTTTGCAATCTCTAGCTCTATGACCCAAATCATGATAAATATAGAAATAAACATTAAAAATAAACCCATACATCATTAAATTGGGTTATTTAATAGGGTTAAATATTCTTGAATCATTATTCTTTATCTCCTTCATGTCATATTTAGTGCTTGACCAAATTCTTCATCATTATCCTTATTCTTTCCTTTAAAACCTTGGCCAATTTTATCACTAGCATCCCTTTGCCTAGGAAAATCTCCACTCTCTAGTTGACAACTCGTGAGAGTTAGATTGTGTTGTATTGATCATATTTTCTCAAGGTTCTCATGAACATTATGCAAAGAAGGATATCTTGATATCCTTCACCAACATGGGTTACAGAACGGGTCCTCTCACCTAGTTAAAGGCATGACCTAAAGTAGTGAGGGTAGATCAAACCCTCAATAAGGTGTTATCCATTTCTCCAATGCCTGAGTGACAAAGAGTCAACTGAATCCCCTCCCCAGCTACAAAATAACTCATATCATGATTCGTCTATCTCTAAGCATCCTTCCAATTTTGTGATGTTGCTCATCCCTCGCAGTGAATCAATTTGGATACCAACTCGGGTTAATAAAGACAATAATTGAATCTTGATTGTTTCTACATATTTTGGCAGTGGAAATTTTTAAACCTTTGTGGATACATAGTACAAACAGGGGTAGTTCATGTAGGATTCATTGTTTGAGAAGTTTTTGGTGGGAAATTAAGCAAGATAAAGTTGATTATGCCAAATATTTGAGAACCTTTACAAATATTGGAAAAATCATAGACAAAATTCTTCAAAATAGCCAAAATATTCCTTCAACCAAGGTGTGTATCAATGGAGGCCCAAAGATGCACAGTTTCATACACTCTTCAAGAATTCAACATAAAGGCTCATGCTAAAGACTCAATTAAACGTTGAAATTCCCTGATTCGTCACGCCTAAGATACACTCATAGAATTACAAATAATATTTTTCAACCTAGTGAAAGTAAAGTGATTTTAAATTTTTTATTTCATTACAAGATGAAAGCTCTTCTCACAATGAAATTGCAAATGCCAAAATACTACCACAGGGATAAGATCTTGTGTGATTCAAAGGGATTTCAACATAAGATTGCAACAGGAACAAGAAAAACTATTTGAAAACATTCTGAAATAAGAGCAAACACAATTGTGCTCATGATCAACACAAATTCATTTCAAGGTTCATTAGATTCATCAACAGGAGAGTTTCTTTAACAATCTCAGAGCTTGTCAATGGTTGTACACTTGTAACCATCTTGACATGATTAAATCTAAAACATAAGAAAATAAACAGGTTTCTCAGACAATCTCTTGGGAAAATGGTTTTTCTCAAACTTTCTCATAAAAATTACCCCCTTATGCAAGAGTATTCTCATTGCATTTATACAATTTCACTCACTCACTCATCCCAAAATTTCCCCCAAAAGCTAAATCTTCAAGAGAATATTCCTCTTTGTTTTTTTCCAACTAGAAAAGTTGTGAGCCATTCACATTTCCTACTTTCATCAGATATGATTGGGGCACCATGTCATAACTTTTGACATTATTTTTAATCATTCTTTTATTTTTTCATGCAAGAAATCCCCTTTTTAATAATTCTCATGTGGCTCCATATGGCTTGATCTCGAGAAGAAATCATTTTCACCTTTGAGAATACATGATGAGGGTCGTCAATCCTCACCATTAATAATGTCAACTGGTTTGGTGTCCGAAGGCTATATTCATTAAGAGAAGAATATATTTGAAAGCAACTCCCTTAAACACAATCCAAACTTGAATAAAATAAATCACACATGCATAAATTTAAAAGTACACTTGTACATAAAAAGGAAATCACACTTGCACGAATATAAATACACGTTTAAATAAAAGAAATCACACTTGCATAAATAAATGTTACATGAAATAAATGAAACTATCATAAATGAAATTTCTAAATTAAAAATAACTGAAAGATAAAAAGACACCTCCAGTGCTCACAACAAAAATGTATACTCAAGAAGAATCACATAACTTGAAATCGAAGTTTAAACAAAAGGAAAATCAGAGAAATAAAGAAACAAACATTAAAACATTGATCCATCTTCCTTGGAATGAGTGGCCAACTCATTCCTTGGAAGAGGACTTAATTCATACTTTTAATTTAGAACTTGCAGAATAACTTTACTTCAAAAGATTGGAAAGAAAGAACAGATCTTTATTTCTTGGGAGAAAAGAATTACATATCTCAGTGTGGAAGGTTGCATTTATAATTCATGCATCCAACCAACTCCTTATTTTAGGAAATACAATATGATCTTATATTTATTCCAATCCTAACAACTAAGATCTCCATCTCCACAAAATATGGAGAGAGATATATTATTGGAGTCAAAGTCTTATCTCACTTATTTTAGGAAGATTTACTCCCAAATCTTCTCCTTGCTTTTCAGTAACAAGAATCATAATGATTTTATTCCTCTACATTATTAGAAGGAGGATTTTCCTCAAAATATGATTTTGACCAAATACCTTTCTTGGATTTTCCATTTGAATTTTCTATTTTTGATTGTGGAACTTTTGATGCTTGTCTAATACGCTTTTTCCTTGGACTGCAATTCACTAAAAGTTAGATTTATCTTGATTGGTAAAACATGTTGCAAATATGAATGATGTTTTTGTTAAACACATTTATATGAACAAAAACCTCTCTCATATTTTCTATTTTACTTTTTTGTTTCTATTTATGGAACTTTTAGCACTCGTATAATACACTTTTCCTTAGATGAAGCTCACTAAAAGTTAGATCTCTCTTTATTGGTAATACTTGTAGCAAATATGAATGAGATTTTTGTTAATCACATTTCTATGAACAAAAACCTCTCTCATATTTTCCATTGGATTCTCTGATCTTTCAAAATTTCTCAAAAATATCAAACTCTGTGAGTTCTAGAACTAAACCTGTGAGTTCTACTAAACTGAGTTCCACAACTAAGTCTGTGAGTTCCGGAACTAACTCTGTGAGTTCCAAAACTAATTATGTGAGTTCTCAAACTAAGGCCGAGAGTTTTGGAGTTAACTTAAAATAAATATAACTTTTGCATACAATCTCGGATTAAGATGATTCTTTTTTTGAACTTGCATAATTTTTCAAGAAGAATCTAAATATGAAACTAGTTTTGAGTTTAGATATACCATCCATGATAAATTCCACTTTTCCCAATACTAGCATTATCTTTCCTTTATTACTCGTATACACAATACTTTGCATCTTTTCCAAATAATCAATATAATTAGTCAACAAAATAGATAACAAAATATTTCTAAAGAATGAATAAGATATATATCTTATACTCTATCTTAAGCAACCTATAAGGTCTTAGATTACATTTAAATCCACTTTCAAAGGTAACTTGGAAGGAAAAATAATGGTAATTTATGGCTAGTTTATGGCCTCATCAATACACCTTGAGGAATAGATACCTCCATTTGCACCTCTCTGAAATGAGTTTCCTCGCATAGATTATACCACATATCTACGTTGTGAGTCTGATTCAGGAAAGTGTAAAGAGGAGTGAGCGGAAGCCTCCATGTGTCTCCTTGGTGCAACTATAAAGGTGAAGTATAGAGGTAGGTTCCCAAATAGGCATGGGCCCTCCACATGTTTAGAACCCGAGAGAGTTACATCGATCACTAAAAATTCCGAGCATGGGAAGGTCCAATGGAAGCTTCCATGTGTCTTTTGGTATATCTTCAAAGATGAAGTCTAGAGGTGGGACCTCAAACAAGCGCAGCTCTCCACGTGCCTTGGGCCCAAGAAAGTTACCTTGGCCATTGAAAAAGTCTCAATATAAAGAGAGATCCAATGGAAGCCTCCACGTGTCTCTTTGGCACACTTTTGATATGGTGCCAAAAGTGGAGACCCCAAACAAACACAGGCTCTCCACATGTCTCGAGCCTAAAAAAATTGTACTAGCCGTTGAAAAAGTTTAAGAACTAGTGGAAGGTGCCATGTGCCTAGGGTCCGAGAAATTTGCATCGAGACGCTTGAAAATTATAAGTATGGGAAGATCCTAGGCAAAACCTCATTATGTCTCTTCGGCGCTCTTTCAAAAGTAAAATTCAGGGGTAGGTCCCCAAATAGGTGCGGGCCCTCCATGTGTCTCGGGCCTAAGAAATTTCCCTCAGTTGTTAAAAATTCTCAGTGTAAAGAGGAGCCAGAGGAAGCCTCCACGTGTCTCTTCGATGTACTTTTGATATGGTACCCAAAAGTGGAGACCCCAAACAAGCGCGGGCCCTCCACGTGGAAAATATTTGAGTTGAAGCAAGCCTGGGGTGCTTTTCACATTTTGTATCACTTAAAGAAATTGTGTATTTTTGGACAATTTAGCCCACCCATCTACTTTTGATATAGCTTTACATGTGGCTTTCTTGGGCGTCGACGAGGCTGCAGATTACTTTATGACTTTCATTCTTTTTCAAAACAAAGTGAGAATCTCAAAATGCCCCGACGACCCACCTCCCCACTTTTAAATTTCAATGTGGGCATTAGCGGGGCCACACTGCGCACTTTTATACTTTATTCCTTTTTCATAATAAAGCTAAAAGTTCCAAACACCTCCGGCGACCCGCCTTCCCACAACCGCTTGATTTATGACACATGTACACTTTTCGGGCCAAAGTAAGAAATTTCTCCGCCGCTTCATATTGTTGAGTAGCCAATTAGAATTCATTGGAGCCATGGGACCAATTTGGAATTTTTACAAATGTGACAAAAAGTGACAAGTTTACCAAATAGACCCGCCATGCCATGTCCAATCAAATAAGACCACGTATCCGCGGGCGTTGGGATAAAATTTGATAGGGAAAACATGACCATGGAAAAATAAAAGGAAGGGGAAACCCCAACATTCACACCCAAATAACAAAAATTTTCCCCACGAGAGAATACATAAATAATACTTCGATACATTTCATGACCATAGAAAGTGATTTGACGACAAAAACTTGATAAAGCTAAAACTTCAATCATCCACATAGGGAGAAAAAAATATTTCAAACCATGCAGACTAAATTTTTTTGAACAAATAGGGCGAGATTAAAACAAGCACCAACACCTTTTACTCTCTAAGATATCACCAAGAGATTCAGATATCTTTTCTAACCTCTCATACTTCTTCAACCTCCTAGTCACATCTAATAAATCATTTTCTAGGGTTTCAACTTTCTTCATACCTAGAACGAAATTCTTTGTTATCCCTTAGGGATTTAGTCACTCTACCACTTGCAATTCCAACCCTTGATGGTTTTACCATTCTCTTTCTCCATGAAAATCATTTGATCATGTGACTATTGACCAAAGACTTTTCAACTTCATATTTCATCCTTAATTCAGGCTCAACATTTGACATATGCTTGTTCTCCAAAGGATATCCTTCAATTTTCTAAACTTACTTTGCTCTAATACCAATTATTGGAAGAACAATGTATTGAGGGGGTGAATCAATCCTATAATGATTTTTACTTTATTTATCAATCCATACATTCATCATTTAAGTTTTCCATTCATCATTCATAACCATGTGAATTTATTAAGATATGTAACATTCAATCACAAGAGCATAATACAAGATACACAACACATGAACACCATATGTAAGTGGGAAACCCTTATGGTGAAGAAAACCCATTGAAACTATTATTATATTTACAAATAAATAAAAATTAGTTAAACACTAAATTCACAAGGAGCACTTCCCCTTATTTAGTGAGACACCAACCCCTAATTTAGTATAATACCAAGCCTACAAGGAGCACCAAACTGTAATTCAATGAAGCACCCACTCCGCACGGAGGCTACAACCCCTAATATATCAAGTACCAAATAAAACATATGAATATGAAGATATCTGAATTTGTTTTCTACCACAACGTCTAGAGATCACTAATTCAACTCAAATAGTTTCTTTAAACCCTCATTCCTTAAACTTGTTATATCTCACACCTTCATTACTTGTCTTGACTTAAAATGATTTCACATATATTTTCTATCATCCTCAACCTGTCACACACTTCCTTAGATATAAAATTATTCCTATCACCACCACTTTTCTCTCACACACACTCACATTTTCCCTCTAAGAGCATTAGTTCAAAAATAACTAAAACATCACTTTATACCCTTCTCTTATTTCAAAAACCTCATAGGCATGTCCTTCATAATTAACTGAAAAATTAAAATATAAAATATAAAACCAAACTCATAATAACATTCATAATGGACCTATGTATATCGGTCATGCTCAACACCAAACAAGATCAAAACAACTCAAAAGCCCATCACTTGAATCACTAAAAGCCACAGACCTCATCACCATAATTATTCAAGCTCCATCTAGCACATATGTCAAATATGAAATTAAAACACATAAATCCTCATACATTATCTTTCACCAATCATATTTATCATGACACACTTAAGAAGGCTCATATCCTTCACCAATCATGTTTCTAGGAAATTATCTTCACCTACGGGCCTCAATAACATACTGGAAAAATATGGAATGAAATAAATGGAAATACCCTTACTTTTATATCATAACCATGCTTTATATATATTATGAGACATCCATATATGAAAATTATAGCTACTTTCTTCTTCCTGAATTGAGTTGCCCAAAATGGTTTATACCTTTTTGTCACTTTCAAAACCTCAAAAGGCATTAAATAGAAAAAAAAATGAATACCTCTTTCACTCTATTATATCAATCATCCACCCACAACATGCATCATCTACCTCAATCTTTCATCCTAAGAGATGTTGTCCTAAAAATAGCAAACCTTCTTCTTCACAAACTATTTTTGAAAAAATATCATCATCACGAGAAAACCATACACCATAGTAAATTTATATTAATAATATTTCCAAAACACCTTACATTTCTTTCTAGGAAAGTCCATCTCTAAAAAAACTCATTTAGCAAGAACTAGTCACGTCCAAAACCTCAAAATCACTTCCAAACTTAGTTCCAAAGCATCGAAAACCATTAGACATTTTTAAAATCATTCATCAACATTCAAACATCACAAGAACTTAAGACAATCACCTCAATGAACCACCTTAAGACCCTTCTTAACTGGGAATCCTCCATATTTGACCTCAAATAACTGGTCATAACTTATTCATCCCTTATAAAGTATGATATATCATTAGAAATATATATAAGCCAAGATCACAACATAACTTGAATCAAGTCCTAACTCCAACCGTAGCTCAATAATTCCACTTTTACCACAAGGACTGCTCCAAACTACCCCAAAACAAGTCTTCATAAATAGAGAACACTTTTCCATTTAGGACCTCAACCATGATCTTAAAATATCATGGAAATGTATAAAAAAAATCTGGATAAAAACAATTTCAATTTATTTATCACCTTCTTTAGACAACTTTTCCACAAAACTAAACATCTTTAGAAACAAGAATTTTTAGGTGGGGCCCACATATAGTCACATGATCTAATTTACCTTTATAGAAATATGGAGGAGTCATCTACAACCTCCAATCATAAATTTTGTAAAATAAATCAATAATGGTTCGGTACACATTTTTCTCCAAGTCACTTTGAGCTAGGGTTTAGCTAGGGTTTTAAAGCAACTTATCTTCTTAACAATCGTTCATAAAAATGTGACAATAAAACCACCTCATTATTTTTGGAAAATATTCATAACTAACCTAAAAATCTATTCCAAAGATATCAGGTCCCCATGCAAAGAACACATTCCACAATGAGCATCGAATGTCAACTTTTAGCACAAATCAATTCTAGAAAACCCACTTTTACCAAAAATGGCATATCTTTCAATTCCTTATTCATAATGACATGAAAATTTTCATGTAGCATCATGAAAACATCTTATAGATTTTCATACTCACCACATAGCTCAAATAGATCTAAAACTCTCCAACCAATCTCATTTACTCTTACTTATCATGTTTCCACCTTTTTTCTTCCCAAGGACCGTGAAACATCAACAAAACTCTAAGAACTAACCTAAAACTCACCATAAACCTCATGTACACTATCACCATGCTTCTAACATTCTTGGTTAGGACTTACCAGCTCTAAAACTAACACCTCCATACCATTATGCATGTTGCAGCAGGCTAGGAATAGGCATGGAATGACCTGACTCAACAATGACTTCTTATGAGCTGACCTTGCTAACCTCATGCATACACTTAGACACTCTTAACACATCATATGGACCATGTGTGACCACATGAAAACATTAAAACCACTCAAGATATCTCATACCATGACTATACAAGCTAGAACCATGCTAAGACAACATGAAAACTCACCAAATCTTGACACTACCAATCAACCTTCATGTTTAACCTTTGACCTGATGATCATGGATACTAACATGACCTCATAAAGCACCCTTTTCCATCAATAAAATTAACATCAATGACAATACTAACACACAATGTCCAACACCTATAAGGTGGATCTACCTAAAACTTTCTTATTTAACCATTTTTAATGTTTTTGACTTAAATTTCCAAGTCATGAGGAAAATGTTGAGGAGTATGAATAAATAAACCAGAGTAGAAGATGTAGAAGAAAAAAAAAGGAGAGGGTAATGTGTGTTTTTGACCAAATGATGGTCACTACTAGAAAAGAGAGCTACAAAATATATTTGGTATAATGGGAAGGTTTAGAGAAGGAATAAAATACTTGGATTCCTTAGTGGAAGTTAACGAATATTAACAACGGAAAATTTGATAAATTCCATCAACCGAATTTGTAGGAACATTATTCTTTTCAACTAGGGAAGAATGATACATGAGCATAACTTTTGGAGACCATAACTTTTTATCTTCCCATCGGATCATCTTTAAGTTTAGAAGAGTGGTGAATATTAATTATTAATATGCCATGTGACCAACTTTCGATAAAGGTTGGGAGAATTTATGGCATATTTTGGGGGCCAAATTCTATCATCTAGTAGTCTAAAATTTCCTTTAAACCTTTTTAGGTTTTGTCTATAACTTAGAGTTTTAATATCTTTTGATCTATTAAATATAATAAGCCATGTTTTGGCATATTCCTTCATTTATGAAGGAATATTTGATACATAAAAATTGGGCTCCATATGAGGTTTTTACTTTTAAGTATTTTTTGGTTTTTTTTTTTTTTTTGCATTTTACGGTTTTCTTAGAGATAGTGGGAAATAAAAAGGAAGATGTTAATGTTATAAAATGTTAGGGTGGATTAAAGAATGAAAATAAAACTATTTTGAATCTTCTAGATTTTTTCAAAATCATGTATGTATATTTTTAAGAATTTCGACCTCTTGCAGTTGGATGAACATCAATGATAAGAAAATTGTGGATTATGTTATCTAGATATATATATATATATATATATATATATATATATATATATATATATATATATACAAACTTATATTAATCAATAACCTATCCACAATGTTAAGGTTGATAATGGATCCTATGAAACCCTATGTACTATGAAATTGCTTAAATATTTGGGTTAATATGAGAAACATTTTATTATTCTTATTATTCTTACATGATGAAATTGAATGAAATAGTTTTGAGGGGAACTATCTATTAGGAATTTTTCAACATTTAGTGTCATAATAAGGGTTCGTGTAATTTATAATTTTCGTCTAGTTTCTTATGTTTTGAACATGTATTGTTGAAAATTAAATATTGTGTAATCATTTTGAACTAGAATCTAGAGAAGTATTCATGAATTTTGTTATTGTTTATTTTATTTTTTTTACAAAATTTGGTGTCATGGATGCAGTGTGATGTAGAATAGAAGGTCACCCTCTCCTAAATCATATGATAATTTTATTTTAAAAAGTTATGAAATTACTTCCTAAGAAAAATGTGAAACACTTGATGAGGTTGGATTTAAAAAATAAAATAATGTGCCCAATAATAACCACTATAAAAAAAAATCTACTTAAATATTATATCTAGTGAATTTTTTAATTTGAGTACAATTGCTAAAGCACAATTATTGGTTTCATTATTGAATCATGTTGATATGAAGAACACATTACAAGTTTTTGGTTTCTATTTTTTATGGGGAAAGTCACAACAATTGGAATAAGTGTTTTTTTTTGAATTTTTCTAAAATAATAAGTTCAATGAGTACAAAAACTAGGTTTGGTGATAAGATTTTTCTCATATAACAATATTAACTTCAGTTTTAAGTGAAGATACGACAAATAATCATTATATTAGTGTCAATGTTCTAGATTGGATATTTATAGAAAGACTATTAATAGGTATACAAAAAGAGGAAGACATTGGATGATTCTAATGTGGAAGAAAATTGGGCACTAATGTGTAGAAATATGTCTTCGAAAAAATTCATAATAGTATTATGAAAATAATTATTGATATTTGGAGTTAGAGAACTCATTCTTCTCCAAATGTGAGGCATGTTTTGAATCTTAGGATAAGTTGCAATGAGTATGAATAACATCCAAAGCATTGGATAGAAATAACTCAACACGAGATGTACATCAGGTTTAAATAAGGTCATCCACATATTAATATTGGGCAACAAATATTTGAGATTTTGATGCCTTGGTATGTCCGAGTAGATAAATTCCTCAAACAAATTGTTTCCAATATCATGTTGAGTTTGATTATCATTGTTGGGATAAAAATATATATTTACATACCAAAGTTTGATTTCAATTATAGGTTTATTAGAAATGATTATTTTTATTTGATATGTGACTAAATTTTTGTAATCAATATCTATGTTATTCGGATGTATGTAATGTCATGCGAGAAGAATCAAATGGTCTAGAAAATGCCCCCATAGACGTGTGATTGAATTTATGGTTTTAATTCATTACACTACATTTGATGATAATGTTGACGGTCCTATGGCTTCGCATCAAAGGTGTTTGTGACAAGTGTGGGGATTTGAAAATATTTCTAGAAATAGATGAAGACTTAGAAAAGGTTTAAATGGTGACTTGTAAGATGTGATCATTTCAAAGAAAATTTAATTAATTTTAAATTTGGATACATATTTCATTTTTATTTTTATGTTTATTTCACATGAATATATAAACAAGTTTGATTGTGTATCGATTGTGTAGTTTCAAATTCATAAAATACTCAATAAGATTTGGAAAGAACACAACAAAGGTTGGACCTCGTAAAAGAGGAAATCCCGCGTTGCAACATTCATGAATAGTTTCTGATATTTTATTACATCAAGAATTCTCACTATGCACAAGTGGCACACAATATTACATATTATTTGAGATAAAAATATTTAGTAATGTAGTAATTTAACTTTGAAAATTTGTACACATAATAATTATTTGAGATAAAAAGTTTCATGGTTTAAACTTACTAATTATTTGAGACAAAATATTCATTTTCCACTTTTTGTGCACATAATAGTTATTCCTCTTCCATTATAGTTATACCTTATAAGTTTTGGGTATCAATTTTGGATGGGAAAGTCAAAATAAGTGGAATAAAGAATATTTTTGTCTAAAATAATCTATAAAATTAAACCATGTAACCTTCAAAAATATTTATTGATCTCTTCCTATTAATTATTTATTTACCAAGATAATAATTTGAAACATAAAACTAAAGAGTAGTTAGTATTTTAATATTGAAACATCTATATTTTGGATGTGGGAAATAACTCTTATAAAAATTAAAATTTAAATTATTATTTTTGTAAGAATCGTGCATAAAAAATTAAGTGCCAAATATCAAAAATTGCTTTCACTATCCATAGAAGATTCCATGCATCGAATAATATTGAATATAACTTGATATTGTGGAAAATTAAAAATATTAAGAGGGGATTACAACCACTCACACCACCCAATTTTGAGGAAATAATATCCTCTAATTAATCAATAGAAAGCCCAAAAAATTTAGGTGAGAGTTGATGTTATGGATGTTATCTCTATTATATATATTATGGTACTTGTGGATGATTTCTCTAATGCCCATTTTCTCATAAATTTTACCAAAACTCACCTCTTATAAATTCACTACCACAAATATTATCAAGTTAGAAAGACACAAGTCTTTAATCCTCTAAATACAAATATGAGTCAACACTATATTAAATACCTTCTAAATCCTACAACCAACAATGTACATGGCGTTTTTAAGAATTTTATTCCTTGAAATAATGGTGGTAAATTTGACTATGGCATCACTTGTTTGGTGATTTATTCTATGCTTGTTCTAAGTATTTTTTCCTCATGTTTAACACATTAATTAAATTGGCTATGTGTTATGTAAATAAATTAATGGAAACCTTAGTCGAAACAATATTAATCGATTACAATCTTTGCAACAATACTATTTGGGAAATATTTTGCAAATACCCCATCAAAAAAGCAACTCTCTAATTTTTATTGTGTAGTTTTGATGTGGGAATTAGGATATCCTTCTCTATTGAAATTGTAGAGTTCATAAAGTTTGATCTAGAATTGATGTGGGCATCAAATGATTAAAGGGTTCTTCAAGATATTCTTTATATGACTTCATAGAACCAAATTTATATGTGGATCATATTTGTTTGACACAAATCCATGATGAGTGAAATATTAAGTCTATGTGGGATGTGTGTAATGCATGGGAGAATATACATATGGTTGCATCATTTTATACAAGGCATCATACTATGGGGGTATGATTATTGATGAACAAACACTATAAGGTGTAGGTATACCCGTCATCAAAAAATTTGCATGAGTAAATAGAGTAGGTATAGTAGTGGCCATGTTTCAAAGAATGGAATATGTAGTAGCCATATTAATGAGGCCCTAAGTGGGGTAAGTGTGAGATAACAATGTTTCTATACATAAATGATTATGACTATTGAGGATGTTTCTTACATTTTTCTATATAGCTATACTAGTGTGTTGATTTTGATAATGTTTTTAAAATTACTTGAATCTTACCTTTATTGTTTAATATTTATTTGTCATTAGACATAAATAACCCATTGTACAATCATTTTTATATTTTGTAACATTACTAGAATATACCTTACAAGGGTAGAAATTGTGTCATTCAACATATGTTATGACACTTATTTGGGACATTGACGTATATTGACTCCATTCAAAGAGTAAAATATCAAATTTATAATTTGATTTCAATTGTACAACCAACAATATACATGGTGTTTGTCGAAATTTTATTCTTTAGTAATGGTATAAAATTGACTATGACATCACTTGTTTGGTGATTCCTTTTAGGTTTTTCTCTTCTTCTTTTCCAATTTTCAATTCATCTTAGCCTCGCTTGAATCTTTACAATCATCTAACACTCAAGAATTAATCATAGATAAAGGGGTAAGTGCACGAGTTGAGAGACAAAAAGTGGGGGAAAAGTTCTTTTAAGAAACACACATACATGGTTTATAAAAGTGCATTCGCACTTTAGAATTCTAGGTTTTGTAATTGACAAACCAAAAGTATGTATGTGTTATAATGCACATGTGAAATAATGCGTAGTCTATTATGTAATATATGTGTTTGTGGGAGCTTTGTATTTATACAAAAATTAATGTTCAAGTATAATTTTTCATTTATTATTCGTTATACTTTCATATAATAAAGTATAAAATATAATGAATGAAAATATTGTAATTTAAATTTATTTTACTAAATATAAGAAATTAGGGTCTCTACAACTTATGGAACTAGTCTCACACCTACATGAGTCACAATTTAGGAGATAGTTTTTTATAATATAATTTGGTTAGTATATAGGTATTTTTTTAGATTTCAGCATTTAGCATAAAGCTTTTAGGGTTTAAATTCTACAATAGATGGATATTTTGGGAAATAATATAGTTTTTGTTTAGGTTTTGATGCCTTTTGGATTGTTTATTGACATTTTTAGAAATGTTAGATGTGTCAATGATCTATAAACCAGCCAAAAAATCTTTACCATGGACCCTTATAGGTAATTTACACCTTTACCGAATTCAACTGAAATAATCAAATTTAAAAGAATGCAATGTGATATTAAGAACCACATTGCAAAAGGTTTGATTATGAAGTTTGGAAGAATACCTACGTCTCCGTGTTTGCACACTAACTAAACCAATCCATTATAAAGTTATCCATATAAGTACATAATTTAAATTCATATTACTAGAATAAATTCTCAACCAAACCTGGTGTGCCAATCGGTCCAATAGACCCAGGTCTAGTCTTAGAAACTCAATGCTCAGAGTTCTCAAAGACAACTCCTTGGTTTCAACACCTCCTATTCACCTCCACTCCGTTGTGTGGAAAACTAACCTTTACATAGTGCTAAGTTAGATAGTGTCTGATGTCGACTTTCACTTTTATCCATGGAAAGATAACCTCTACGAAGAGATAATTCTCTATTTGATGATAATGATCATCTTCCACTGCTTTCATGACCTCCATCCTCAATACATAGCTAAGATTAGACCCAACCTCGTCAATGAGCTCCACGACGATTAAGACCCTCCTCCTTGGCCTCCAAGAAACTAACTCGGTAATACGCCCAACCTACTAAGGATCAAAGATTTTGTATTTCTCTAGTGTTTCAGTACATCCCTAGGCTTCTAATGGCGTATTCAAGATTTCACATGATAATAAGGTGCCAATTTTCCTTTACAATGTCGGTGATTTAAAAATAATGATAACTCCCTAATTTTTACAATGTTTCATATTAAATAATAGGACTCTTCATCATCATTGCCTATAAAAATAATATAGGTATTCTTCATTCATAATGCCTATTAACAATAGCAATAGGTCCTATTTTCCCTTATTTCCTATTAAATAATAATAATAGGACTTATATTTTTCTCCATATATGCCTTAATAGACCTTCTTCATTATTCTCTTGTTGGCTCTAAGCTTAAAATGATCAAGAGTTTTTTTGAATGAATGGAGAGGGGCCTTTATATAGGTCTTTCTCATCCAGATATCAAATTTATATGGATTATCACCATATATATTACTAACCAAATCGATTGGCCAAGTTGGTTGGAGCACTGCATTTGGGGCGAGCATGTCTAGGGTTCAAACCAGTAGACCTACTTATTTTGGCTACTACTCTCATCACCCACTATAGAATCCACATCCCATTATACCATGTAGACCCTCAACCTCGCCAATAGCACCACATCACCCGTGACCCTTCCGACATCTACTTTCGACCGGTCTCCATGGCAATTAACCCCGCCGAGATATGAGCCACATCACCTCCATGCCCACCATTGGTTTTGGTGTGGGATGTATATCATACATTCATCGTGTTTGGGATAGGGTAAGTCTTTTTAAGACTTGGAAGTCCCTATTCACATGTGGCTTCAACCACATTATCCATCCATTTTTTCACCGAATTGGATTCGACGAGCTATGTGGACTCATCGAGTGGCATGATTGGCTCAGCCAAGGTTGTTTAGCTCACCAAGTTGGTTTAACTTTCCTGATGCACTTGCTCCTAGCTCGATGTAATTTTAACAAATGGTGGTAGGCCATGTGGTAGCCGAGGACCCACCACGTGGTAATTTTTAATCATTTTGGAAAAATGATTATTAAACCATCTATAATGAGTGCCAAAGATTGGAGTCACAAAACAAAACTTCACTTTCTACCGATTTATTTTTTCCACGCGTCACTACTTGATTGGATAGTTGACCCTGTGAGTCCGAACTTTGACTAGTGAAAAAAATTCATACAATATTTTTTTCACATTCTAATAGTCAACAAAATCTCTTGAAGTCTAATTGAGAGGTTTTGGAAAACTATGTCCACTAAATTGACCTCTAGATCAATCAAAATTAGAATTTACAAACCTCACAACTCCCAAAGGTTGTGACATTTGATGAAATATATGGACTCGTGAATTTTCCCATGAGCGTGGAGTTTAATCCTAATTTCATCTTAGAATATGGTATAATAATACTATGGATGGGTGCCTACTTTACAAGCTTAGGGAACACATTTTTAATATGACCACTTGAGTGATACTCAAAATCAACAACATAAGGGAGTGACCTTGATTCCCATGTTAGCATGTATATAATCTTTTGATCCCTATAATATCGGTTAACAATAGTAAGGTTTGGGAAAAAGAATATCTATCTAAGGACCCCATAAAATATTTATATTTTCAATAGAAGAATAAGAGGTAAATTAAAGAGTTGGAAGATAAAAGAGTGCATCACTTTGATATCTAAGTTATAACAATCAACAAAGGTTAGCATGGGAGTATGTGAAAATGTGTAAAATCCTCCACCCATTCATTTAATTTCCATGGAGAAAGATACTCAGGACTTTCATCAAGATTTATGATGAGTAAATTAGTTGCATTCTAAGCTTATTTTAGGAGTATGAAGGTATGTTCACATCCCACATGCTTCATAAACAATCAAATATGCATCAAAATTAAGAGAAATAATTATCATATATCCTTTTGTGTTGTTTTCAAAACACCATTGAAATAAATTCATATATGGCCAAGACACCATTGAAATAATTTCATACATTACAATAATAGAATTTGGTGAAAGTGGTAAGAGGAGATAATAAATGAGAGTTTACTATACAAATATCATTATCAATTTCAAGAAGAGTAAAATACAAGCCTCATGGGAACTTTCCTTTTATAAGAAAATAATAAAAACTCATTTATGAATAGGAAAATAGGATATTGTACCTATGATCATGAATATTCCCACACCGATACTTATTTAACTCAATCTAGTGACCACATACTATAGTCACAAAATCATGCACTTTAAGCATTATTTAGGTTCTTAAGTGAAGACAATAATAATTAATCACACCTTTTTGCCATTTTGTTTTACTTTTTATTTTTCATTACGACACATTTTTACATACATTCTTAGTTATTTTCATAGTTTCCTATCATTTTAGCCTTTAGACCGGGCACCCAAGCCTATACTAGGGTGCCCAGTGTCCTACTTGGGGTGCCCAATCCATTTTCTACTTTTTTTCCTCTTTTTGGGCTTATTCAAGTTTTTTTCATCCTTATATTTTTCCTAGTCAGCCATGTTCGGATTAATTACAAAATTAGAGCAAGGGAACCCTATAAATATAAAGTTATGAAACCATAATGAGGGTCTAGGGTCACTTACTACTATCACTCATTAGTCCATTGTTTTAAACAATTTAATGTAGGAAATGAAGTAAATACTATTGTAATTTGAAATGATTTAGGTATCTCACTTAAAACACAATAAGAAAGATCTAATCTAATAAAGCTAGGTTAGAATAGGGTCCAATGGTCAGAATTAGGTGGATAGGTCACTATTCTCGGGTCACAGTAATAAGGGTGAAAAATAAGTCACCGATGCCGTGGGAAAATAAAAAATGTGATTAAGGGTGACCGATGGATGGTTGTGTGTAATCGGTGCCTCACATTCTATGTGGAAAATAGGGAATGCCACAAATGGGTTTTGGGTCACCTTTATGATTGCACAAAGGATTTTGGTTGGTCGAATGAGGTATTTGGTAGCTTGGTGGGATTTAGTGAGGTTTTAATGGGTATATGGAGGGGGAGTGTCAAGGAGGTCAATGGGTGGGTGGCTAGGTAAACAATAGGTGATAATATAATGATGAAATGAAATGAACCAGAGAAGTATAACATTTTACTTACTTGGATTCTAGTCCTGGATGCCTGTGAATGAGGGATGGAGGTGCTGGTAAGAGGTTGAAGGTTACAGGTGATCACCAATCATAGGAGAGCTTCTATGGGCTGCATGTGCATTCCTTTTTTGGTTAGATCAGATCATTACTGGGGTGAGTGTTGGATGGCTGTGCAGAAGAAAATGCTTGATCTCCTTCCTTGCATGCATGTTCTCACTGCTGAAATTCACTCTCAGAAGATGTGATATCTCTCAGAATGTGCTAATGTTTGCCAACTTTTTCCAATCTTTTCCAACCTTGAAAATAAGGTTGTTTTGGGGGTTAAAAGGGTAACCGATGGTGGTTCCAGCTTAACCGGTGATGGTTAGGGGTAACCGGCATCGGTCAAGGTGGGATTTCCTAGGTTTACTAAACTAGGAGATCCTCTTGATTTTCTCGATCTCATGTCATTAACCCATGGATTAAACTAGAAGCTTCTTGTAAGCATGCGGAATGTGGTTAGAGAGAATGTAGGCATTGATTTTTAGGGTTTGGGTAAGTCTTAGTTAGTTATGGCAACTTACTAAGAATAGGTCTTAGGGTGAGTTGGCTTGATGAGGTGTCTAGGTGAGGTGTATGTGTGGATATTATTTAAATTAAGATATTTAAATAATAAATATGGTGAGGATAATGAATTAATTTAATTAAATTAATTAAATTAATATTAGTGAGGTGAAGGGGGCCATGGCTAGGTGAATGTGATGAAGGGTGCTTATTTGTCGAGGGACCAAAGGGGAGTGTGACCTAATTTTAGTGTCTACATTTTTCCCTTTTTGTTGTATAGCTTGTATTGGTAAGTGACGCTAACAAAAATAAGATGTGGTTGCCCCATGTGTGGGTGAAGGTGATCCCCCTCAAACCAGAACTGACGAGGGCGAAGGCAAGAATGGTGAGTGGTTTGATAAAAGGTAAATGTGAGAAAAGGGGAAGGTGGGGAATGGGGAAAAGGGGTTAAAGGTCTACTCAGGAAATCTAGGTAATGGGTCAGGGTCAAAGGTAGTAACAGTCAAACACACACACACGTATAAACTGCAAAAACACTACTAAGTTGAAGAGCAGGAAAACTCTACATTGTCTAAGGTCGATAGGTTTATCCAAATGAGGTTGAAGTGATTCCGGTATCCAAGGTATAGGATATGGTCAGAAACACAACGTAGGTTAGGTGTAGGAATGTTTAGGTATGTTCCAGTACACCAAAGGTAGGGTCAGGATAAATGGTCATGGCAATAGGCTAGGTAAGGTCATTAGGTCAACAACACAGGTAATAATGCCACAAGGTATAGCGAACACATGAGGTCAAAGGTCACTAGTGATGGTCCAGGTCCAAATATCTAGGTCACACATGGGTAAGGCCAAGGTAGGGGTAAAATAATGAGTCCCCAAAGGAGGAAAAAGGGAGGTAGTAAATGATGAGGTCAGGAAGGTGAGGTAAATGGTTTGGGTAAAGGTGGGGTGGGGTAAATGATCAGGGTGAAGGTTGGGTGAGGTAAAAAAAGGAGGTAGGGGTAGGGTAAAAGGGTAAAATTTAGGGCAATGTGTAGGTGAGGGTGACCGATGCTCAGTCAAGGATAACCGATGTCGGTATAGGTCAACCGACGATGGTTAGGTAGGGCACACGACCGATGCCGGTCAAGGGTAACCGACGTCGGTTAGGTCGGGTTTGTTATAAAAACAAAAAATCCATGTTTTTTTTTTATTCATTTGTCATTTAGCTAAGTGAGAAAATGACAAAAAGAGAGAAAAGAGAGAAAAGTGTCTAGATGGAATGGAGCATTGAGTTGGCGGTGTGAACGATGGTGATTGGGTGGTGAGAAGTGGGTCCACAGGATCAATGTGAGGGATTTGATTGGGTAGAGGTTATGGGTAGTGATTTGGTGATGGCGGAGGCCGGAGAGGGATCGGGGGGCCACCGGTAAGTGGCTGAAATGTGCCACCGAGACGATGGCAACACGACGAGGTAAGCATCAACTCTAGGTGTATTTGATTAGATAGATTAGGGGATTAGTAAATTGTTTTTTTTTTTTTTTTGTTTTTTGTTTTTGTGGGTGGGCAAAAGATTAAATTTGGGAATGGGGGAAAAGTGGGTAAAAAGAGGAATGGGGAGGGTAATAAATGGGATAGGGGGGGGGTGGAGGTGCAAGGGTAGTTTAGGTCATTATAGGTGGGTAAAAGGGGCAAGGGGGAGGTTTTTTAGAAAAGGGGGTTTGGGAATCATGGTTTTACCGATGAAGGACAAGACCAAGCATCGTTGGGCAGGGCATGCGTCAAGTTGGTGAACTGAAAGGTATCGGTCCACCAAACAGGTGATGACCGATGCCGTTAAAGGGTGACCGGGTCGGTTAGGTTGAACCGGTATCGGTCACCAAACAGGTGACCGATGCCGGTTAAAGGGTGACCGGGGTCGGTAGGGGAACCGACACGGGTCCAAGTTTTGGGGGACACGGGTCAAAAGTGATGTGGGCTAGGTGGTTGAGATGGGTAGGGTGAAAATAGGTTGTGGGAAAATGATAGTAGGTGAGTATGGGTATGGTAAATGTAGATTAATGTTTTGTTTGTATTGGATGCAGGGGAGAGATCAACTACATATGCGGGATAGGGTTCCACCTCTACTGAGTGATAGTACATGGCACAATGACCCCGGAGGAGAGGAGCTGCAACATGTGGAGGTAGTTGGCTTGAGTGGAGTCCATGATATCGACATGTAGTCCAATAGCCTAGTTTGATGGTCACACTCATCGATAGATGGGATTCCGTGACCAACACGTTCCACCTACCGATGGGTGAGATTACTATCACCCTGAGGACATGTTCCAGATTCTACTGGTTACCCATATTGGGTACACAGGTCTACTCTATCTCCTCCGAGGCCTCAGAGGAGCTGATTGTGACTATTTTTGGAGAGGGGATGGCCGAGATGAGATTCCATAGTGCCAACTTGAGCTATGGAGAGATGTACCTAGCCCATCCGGAGGAGACGAGGCTAGTGGTTCTTTTGATGGAGGCAGTGTGCTGCTTTGCACTACCAGATGCAGAGGGTGGATGTTTTCCCGATCACTGATGGGGGTACTCCATGACATGATGGTGGATGAGACCCACTTTTCCTGGGCACCAACATTCTTGGTGCAGCTATACAGGGAGTTGTGGGCATATGGGCAGCTACACAGGTTTAGCTTGTGTTGTACATTTTTACTACACTACTTGGGCATATGAGCACATAGTTTGTGTGTGGCCTATAGGGATGCCCCGAGTAGATGCATTCCCACCGAGATTTTGTGGGTGGGGTATAGGAGATGGGTGCCGGCTATTGAGAGCGGAGATCTGAGAGGCCCACACATGATGTGGCCTATTTCTCGGTGGTTACTGGAGGGGTTGTCTGAGTGGACATTATCTGGAGGCCATATGTGGGATTCCCCTCATATAGGCATATGCACGAGGAGCTAGCTGAGCTCCAGCTAGTGAGATGGATATAGGGTCACCATGCCGGGGAGTACGAGATGATCCCAGTGGATAGAGTCCGGCGGTAGTTCAGGCTTTTACAGACATACCTCCACCCTTCCCACAATACCAGAGAGATGACGTGGAGAGGCCCTTACCTCTACCATAACCTACAGTGCCCATAGGGTAGGAGGAGGAGCAGTGTAAGGACCGGTGATAGATGATGTCAGGTCACAGATAGGTACAGAGACAGTGGTGGGTGGCTCACTTACGAGCCATACCACCCAGACTGGGGCAGCCGGATCTAGCCACCATCACGGTGTAGAGAGACGCCCTACAGGGCAGGTGGCTACTCTGATTACCCAGTTGGGTATACTACAGACACAACTGGAGAGAGCTCTGAGGCAGAGGTAGTAGAGCTACATGTATAGTGGCTAGTGGCCAAGCCCAGATGGCTAGGGAGGAGATGGAGATGGAGAGGAGGGTGATGGTCAGGTGGTGGCAGCCTTACAGGCTCAAGTGGTAGGTTTACAGGCCATTTTGGCCACAACCTGCATAGATTGGGGGGTCTTACAGCCCCAGATATAGGCACAAGGGTAGGGGGCACCACCACAGGCACCGGGACTGGGTCCCAGTTCACAGGCAGGAGCGGGGGGTCCCACAGGATAGGTACAGGGGCCGAGACCTATGGGACCACCACAGACCATGCCTATATCTAGGTTACGGATGCCCTAGGTGAGGCTAGATATTACCAGGACCAGCTGATGGTGGCCGAGATAGACTTCATATCCTATCCGAGTACAGGGACACAACAGTGTCCAAAGTGAGAGGATGAGATCCCACACTCACAATGTGGAGAGCACAGGGGGTCAACGAGCTCGAGGCTAGATCAGTAGAGGCTACCAATGCACAGAGACTAGCTCTAGTTGAGGTGCACAAGCAGGGACCCAGGAGGCCGAGGGTACAGGTGATACAGAGATGGAGGACATCCACCGAGATGCCTGATATGTGGCACCTAGTTTTTGATGTATGATAGTCTTTTTTTTGATATATATATATATCTGCATGCCGAGAGATAGTTGTATTTTTTATCACATACCAGCCTACATGTGCCAAAGATAATGAGGATGTATGAGAGAGTTTTGTATATTTTGAGCATATACCGCCTACGTGCGTGTGCAAGAGATTTTTTTATTGATTCATTATTTTATTGTATATATGAGACCGACCTGACTGCCCGCGTGATGACATTTTGTATTGATGTATGGCTCATGATGATGATGATTTTGAGTGATGGACATGAGGAGATAGCCATATATTTTATTGAGATACACATTTATTTATATGATGAGATACATGATATTTTTTTTATTTGTTGATGTGGTGATGAGATTTTCATTTATTGGTGCATTGATGAGATTTTTTTTTTGTTTTTTGATATGGATGAAATTAGGTGAGTTAGGCATGATGGAGTCAGTTGGTTTAGGCATGGATCATGAGTTAGGTTAGTGATCGAGTCAAGTGGATGGTCAGTTGGTTTTAGTTTAGGCATGGTCGAGTCAGGTTTTTAGGCATGGAGTTAGGTTTGTTAGGCATGGTGGAGTTAGGTTTGTTTAGGCATGGTTGAGTCAGTTTATTTAGGTATGGATCGAGTTGGTTGAGTCGAGGTTAGGTATGGTCGAGTCAGTTAGTTTAGGCATGGATCGAGTCAGGTTTTAGGCATGGTTCGAGTCAGTTTAGGCATGGTTGAGTTAGTTGAGTTTAGGTATGGTTGAGTCAGTTAGTATGGTGAAGTTAAAGTAGGTGAAGTTGTGATTCATTATTTTATGCAATGAATGATAATATGGGTCATATGTGAGATGTGGTATAATCTATGCATAGTGATGATAAAGAAATGGTAGGCGTAATAAATGTATGTTGTGATAAGGATTAAAATATGAAGCAACTTGTTATGTATGTGGTTTAATTTCCAATTTTGGGTATAAAAAGGGAAACTAAGTGAGGTGTGATGTAATGTGAGGAACATGGAAGATGAATTGTTTAGGGTAGAGAATGGCCGAGCTAACCTCCAAGGGCCCCATGCCCTCGGAGTGCTGCCTACATAGTCCCGGTGAAAAAAGGGACCTCAGCCGATGTAGTTCTCCCATGAGCTAGGGAAGAATATGAGGAGGTATGAAAATGAGTTAGTAGGTTTTAGGCATGGTGTGGGTTTAGATCTGTTAGGTGTGGGTGGATTATAGGTAAAGTGATGTAGGTGGGGTCGATTGTGGTGAAAGAAGAAGATTACCCCAAAGGTAAGCGTCGAGGACCAAGTCCTATATAAGGTAATCAAAACGTAAACAAAGATGGTTAAAAGATAAGAGGGGGCAATAAAGCCACCTGATTGGGTAGGATCATACCGAGTAGATCATACCTTGGAGGAGGTGATGAACGTAAGACCCTAAAGACATTGCATGATTGATTGTTCTATGGTGAAAAGTAGTCACATGATCACCAAATGTCTAAGTTCCAAGAAGTCCCTTGAGGCAATAGGAAATGGGAGTGGGAATGGTAAGAAGGGTGAAAGGTAGTTAATTTTTATATGGTATAGGTAGCATGCTTCTTGGGCAAGAGAACCTAGGTCACAATGGGCAAGTCCATGACTAAAAGGTTTGTTGTTTTGACTTATAGTTGAGATAGACTGATCGATGTGGGAAGTCTATATGGGATGAAGAAAATTTAACTCCTTGAGGTCTTCGTGAAGTTGATCGATGCGGAAGCTTCTGGTTTCTCTTTTTCTTTTTTTTTTTTTTTTTTTTTAAGAGCTTTACATAGCTGTCCTTCGAGGGAGCAGTCTATTTATAGCAGAATTGTCGAGAGGAAGATGTCCTTTTGAGGGAGTCATCTTTTGAGTGGAAGTTTGACTCAAGGAGTTATATCCCATGTGAGGGCTTTGAAGTCATGGACAAGACCAAGGTGGAGGATAGGACTCTCATGTAAAAGGCAAGGTGAAAACCATGGGATCTCATCTAAAGGTAGATGAAAAGTATCCATGAGAATCATGCTATGTGCAACGCCATGGTACACATATTCAAGAGAAGATAACAAGTGATGGGTACTCACATGATTCTTGTTTAATCATTAGTGAGGTGTATGAAGTGAATAGCACTCAAGGGATGAGCATGGAAAGAGACAAAAGGTGAGGTAGGACTACAAGTCAACAATAGAATGGTCAAAGATGCAAGGCATTAAGGGGCTCAGTTTGGGTTTACCATCGAGTGAAGATAAATGATAAGCACCTGATCCATAGGTATGAGTCACGATGTATGGTCCAAGCCAATTAGGAGAAAATTTTCCCCATTTTCTTTTTTTTGCTTTAGTTACATGTTGATTTTCTTTCAGGACAAGGTCACCGACTTGGAAGGTTCATGCATGGACACATTTTCATAGGCACATTTTGATACATTTTTGGTAAACTTGAAGGTGATCCAGAGCGTTAAGATGACGTTCATCTAATAACTCTAGTTGTGCTAAATGGTCTTGACAAAAGTCATCATCATTGAGCATGTCATGGAGAGAAATGTGGAGTGAGGGAATCTAGACTTCGAGAGGTAGAACTACCTCTATACCATAGACCAGAGAAAAGGGTGTGGCCACAGTGGAAGTGTGAATACTAGTGTGGTATGCCCACAGGGCAAAAAGGAATGTGCGTATGCCAATCCTTCCCAGTATCATTAACCACTTTCATAAGAATTTTGTTTAGGGTTTTGTTAGTGGATTCAGCTTGGCCATTGGTTTGTGGGTAATAAGGTGATGAGAAACTAAGTTGAATGCCAAAGGCATCGTCACAAAGTTTTTGCAATGTTTTGTTTTTGAATTGTTTTCCATTGTCAGTGATGAGGCGATGAGGAACACCAAAGTGACAAATGATGTGGTGGTTAATAAACTCACATATTTTCTCATCTTTCATGGAGATGAGTGGTATGGCTTCCACCCATTTTGTATAGTATTCGGTAGCAGTGATGATCCATTGATGGCATTGGGAAGAATGGGGATTGATTTCTCCGACAAGATCCAAACCCCATTGAGAGAAGGGCCAAAGGTCACGGGTGACCTGTAAGGCATGACTGGGTGTATGATGAAGATTGGAATGTTGTTGGCATTTTACACAATGTTTGACGTAGTCACAACAATCATGGTTAAGGGTCAGCCAATAATAGCCTAGGTGAAGAATACGCTTAGCAACAACAAGGCCACTGAAGTGACCTCCACATATGCCATCATGAACTTCCTTAATGGTATAAGGAATTTCAGAACTTGTGAGGCATCGTAAGAGAATACCATCAAAGCCATGCTTATAGAGGAGTCCCCCCAAGATGACGTAATGAGAGACCTTTTTAAGGAAGGCACATTGTTGTCCATTACGGGTGAGATCAGGAGGTAAGATGGAGAGAGAAAGGTAGTCGAGTATTGTTTATACCAAAGGTCACTCGGTCGGAGGTGATGGTTCCGATGGAGTAAACATCATGAGGTAAATAAGAAGGTGATTGGAGGCATTGTATGGTGACAAAGATTTTAGAATCGGTGGGTGAAGTGGTATTTGGGAAGCTAAGTAGGCCATGGTATCTACAAATTTGTTGGTTGAACGTGGGATGGTTTGAAGGGTGTAATGGTCAAAGGTGGTCAAAAGTACATCTACATGATGTTTATACTTTTGAAGTATCTCATTACAACATTGGTATATACCATTGACTTGGTTTACGACCAATTGAGAATCACCAAAGATGTTGATTGATTTGACATCTAGGGCATAGGTGGCTTGAGACCTAATACGAGTGCTTCAGTATTCGGAAATATTGTTTGTGCATTCAAAATCTAGTTTGAAAGACAAAGGCATGGGTTCACCATCAAGAGGAATGAGGATAATACCAGCCCCACCCCACACTGACACTTGGAACCATCAAGAAGAGTGTCATTTGGTAAGGGGGTTCATCCAGGGAAAGGGTAGCAATTCGACTCATCTGGAAAGTCAAAATTAGAGGGTTGATCCCCGAAATAGGTGCATCAACCAATTGGTCGGTGATAGCTTGGCCCTTGATGGACTTTTGATGAATGAATTCAGGTCAAGATCAGCTAAAAGCATAAGCCATCATGTGGCACACTGATTTTGATAAGGTTTGGCATACATGAAGTGTAAGGGGTCGGTGTTGGTCACAACATAGGTTTTGTGGTTGAGTAGGTAATGACGGAGTTTGGTGGCAATGAAAACTAAGGCTAAGAAAAGTTTTTTGGGGTGGGTGTATCGGGTTTCATAGTCCAAAAGAGTATGGCTTATGTAATAAACCACCTGCTCCCTGTGTTGTTCATCGCGATGAGCGAGCATGGCTCCCAAGGAATGATCGGTAGCTGAGATATATAGGTAAAAAGGTTGATCATCTTTAGGTGGAATGAGTATGGGTGGTTGGAGAAGGTATTGTTTTAAGGCCTCAAAAGCTTTGTGGTAGTCATCATCCCATTTAAAGGAGACATCCTTCTTGAGCAGATGATGAAATGGTTGACATCGATCAGATAATTGTGAAATGAAATGGTGAATAGACTATAATTTACCTTGCAGGCTACTGGAGTTGTCTAAGGTTAGTAGGGTGGAGGCATTTCAAGAATGGCCTTGACTTTAGCAGGGTCAACTTCTATACCACGTAGGGAAATGATAAATCCCAGAGAGCTTTCCTGAGAGACCACAAGACACACTTCTTAGGCTGAAGGTGAACACAATATTTAATGAGATGGTCAAAGATGGTTTTGAGGATGGTAAGGTGCTCGGAGTGGCATTTAGATTTGGCCAAGAGATCATCCACGTAATCTTCCAATATGTGATGCATGATGTCATGGAAGATGTAAGTCATAGCCCACTGATATGTGGCACCAACATTTTTAAGGCCAAAAGGCATGACTCGATAGCAGAAGGTCCCCCAAGGGGTGATGAATGAGGTTTTGTTGATCTCTCTGGGGCAAGAAAATTTGGTTATAACCCGAGAAGCCATCCATGAGTGATAAAATCTCATGGCCAGCGGTAAGGTCAACCAATTGGTCAATACCAGGTAAGGGAAAGTCATCTTTCGACATGCTAGGTTGAGGTCACGTGGAAGTCCATGTAAATGTGGAGTCCCCTATCACCTTAGTGATAGGGACAATGTTAGAAATCCAATGAGGATAATCAATGGGTAAGATGAAGGAAATGGAAAGAAGGCACTGAAGTTCTTCTTTGACGAGAAGGGCAATGCGAGGGTGCATTTTCCTCAGCTTTTGTTTGATGGGTTTGGCATCGGGAATGGTTACGATATTGTGGACCACTATGGTGGGGTCAATACCGGCATGTCTACATAAGACCAAGTGAAAGCATGGTTATGATCTCTGAGAAAAGAAGTGATGGCTTCTTCTCAAAGAACCATCTAAAGATTGACCGATCTTTAGGATGTGCGGTCATCCTGAGTATGAATGTTGATCTCGATAGTCGATTCATTCAACATGGTTTACATCTCAGAGGGTAATGACCGATGAATATATGAGTCTTCTACACCAAGGTAGGTGAGTATAGATTCATCATCCTGACATTGAATGACATTAATTGAAGGTGTATCATCATCGATCATTTCAGGATACAGAAGGGAAGAGTGGAAGGGGCCTCACCCTCACGTTGATAAGTCAGAGGCCCCAAGGAAATGGTGTTTATGAAAAAAAAAAAAAATTAGAGGGATAGATTCAGGATCCATCGACTCCATTGGTGAGGGTGGTGATGAAGGTGGAGTGGGTGAAGAAGGTGGAGAAGGGCTAGTGTCCTTAATGAGTTCAATGCGGGCCTGTTTGGTAGGTGGTTCAGGAAAGCCGATACCACTACTGGTCATTATGTTTGTGGGTGGTACATGGAATAATGGTATGGCATGGCCTTGCTCATAAAAATCCAAAACCAAAACCCTTCCACGCACATCGGTGTAGGAAGGTGTGGGAAAAATGGTGATTGGTAAGTGATTGGAAGTCAACGGAAAATGGGTGAGTTTGTGATGGTGGTTCGGGTGTGTAAGTGGTAGTATCAAGTCCCCCATAGGTGAGACTAGTACGAAGATGAGGAGGACCATAAAGGAGGCATTCTCCTATATGGTGATCATAACGAGGGTGTTGGTGAAGACTTCCATACTCTTGTGGAGTAAGGAATGTGTTGACACTATATAGGCGGTACTCCCCCAGAGTGAGGCATTGAAAAACACCTTCCAAGGGATCGGTGGTTGGTATGTAGGTAGCTGGGATGGATGAAGTGTCGAGGTCGATGCGGAGGTAGAGTTAATGGATTGGGAAGCTAATGGGTCAGTCATGGAGGTTGTGGCAAGGTAGTAGGAATGGAGGAGGTATGTGTGGTTGAAGTAGCGGTGTACTTGTAGTAAGTGGAGGTGGTGTAAGTGAAGTAAGTAGTGGTCATGAGGTAGATGGCTTAATAGGTATGAGCACATCATTGGGTCGGTAAAGCATGTTGCATGTTTTAAAAGGTGATGGGTCAGCTGGAATGGTATAGGTGTGTCCTTCATGTTCAAACTTTACACAATGATGCAAAGTGGAAGGAACGCAACCCATGACACGAATCCAGGTCTACCAAGCAACAAGTTATATTGAAATTCCCCCTCCAAGACATAAAATAATTCTAAATAGTGTGGGGGGCCCACGCGAATGTGGAGGATGATGGTGCCTAGTGTAGAGGTGATAGCATCATTGAATGAATGCAACATGATAGATGTTTATGCATGTAATTATTAGGTATGCACATTTGAGTGAATGCATGGGATGAAATGATGTTAATGCTAATGCACCCCCATCAATCATCACATGGCATACCCATATGTCATCGATGTGGATAGAGATGAAGAGGGCTGGGTCCGGTCATCATTTTGGTGTGGCGTGATCTCTTCCTCTGAGAAGCTAAGGGAGGCTACTTGGTGAATAGGGTGGGGTGAAGATGAAGGTGGTAATTTAGTGAGAGAGGCTACATGATGGGGTGTGATAATGGAGGCTACGGTGTAGGGTCATTGGGTAAAACCTCAATAGATTGAAGAACCTCCATGAGAGCTTGACGATGGGATTCTGAGGTTTGATGAGGTCATATAAGGACATTTTGAGGGGATATTGGTGTAATTGTTTGAGCATGGTGCGATGTGTGACGCCATTAGAAATGGGATATGTGGGGCCATGATAGTGATTTTAGGCATGGGTGCAGATGGTATGTTGGGTATGGGATTAGTTGGTGGGTCAGTTTCCTTTTCTTTTCCCTTATCCTTCTGAGCACATGTAGTGATGTGTATCATGTTGATTTGAGGGGAGGCATGAAATGGAGAAGGTGTAGGATGAGTGGTATAATGACATGATGGGAAAAAACCTACTAGAGGAGAAAATCCTTGTGAAGTGAGCTGAGCACAATGACATTTAGGTGATGGCATGGGCAAGTTCTCTGATGTGAACCATGTTAATTTCAAATCTTGGGGTGGCTCTAGGAGCTTGTGAGGGTGGAGGTTGTGGTTGTTGAGTGGGCAAGTGTGGGAATGGGTGTCGGTGAAGTGAAGTAGGTCCTCATCGAGAAGGTCATCATCATCAAAGTTGGCTTCTGAGGACACAACTAGATAAGGATGGTTTTCAAGGCCTTACAGTTTTCCACATCGTGCCCTGCACACATGATGGTAGGTAAAAATTTTAGTATCATCAAACCCTTTTGGCTTGGGTTTGAGGGGGTCATAAGGTCTGAGTGGCGGTAATGTGATGACAAAAGTCTCAAGGAGGTTGGTTAAAATTTTGGCATAAGACCCTACTAGTGGATCACAATGGGAAGTGAACATGGGTTTGGGTGTAGGTGTGGTTGATTGTTGAGGAATGGTCTTTGGAAGAGGAGGAGTGGATCGAGCTATGGTTTTGGGTGTTGGCATGGTTTTGGGTGTCGGTCATGTTTGTTTAGGTAGGGGTATGGTGGATGAACTGGTAGGAGGGTGTGTGTTGTTTTTGACTACCTTATTGTGGGGTAGTGGAGTTTTGTTTTTGGGTTACCTTCTTGGGTAAAGGTGATATGGGTGTATGAGGTCTAGAAGGAAAGGCAGATGGGGGAAGAGGATGAGTTACCCATGGGGATAATGGAGGTGCTATGAAGGTAGAGGATGTGGGTCATGCAGGAGGTGTAAGGGACAAAGATTGAAGTGTAGTGGGTAGTGAAGGAATTGCTTGAAGGTATTGAGGTATGGGTGGTAAAGATGTTGTGGGTGTGGGTGTAAGTCATGTTGGGGCATCTGGGTAGGTTAGAGGTTTGTGAGGAAGGAATGGGTTGTTGTGTTTGGTTTATTGATGGGTGGAGGTTTCTTGACCATGTTGGGAAGCTGAGGTCCTAAGATAGATGGGACAGTGAAGGTGTGATTGGTGACAGCTGGGGTATGAGTTCTATGGGTTTGGTGCTTCTATTTTGGGTGTCGAGTAGGTGTGGTGTTGACTTTGGAGGATGTAGCTAAATCCAGTTTGATAGGTGGATGAGTAAGGCTGGTGGTCGGGGTGACCCCTAAAGTGGTAATAGGTTTAGTCGAGGAAGATGCCATAGGTGTGGGTTTGGGTTTAGATATAGGTTGGGTTATGGGTAAGGGTGTGGTTTGAGCTATGATGGTGTCATGGAAGGAGTTGTGATAGAGGTGGTTGTGTTTGGTTTGATTGGTCAAAATATTTTTGGGTAGATAGTGGAGGTATCAACAAGTGACATCTGCATCTACATGTGAGACAGAAGCAAAAGGCACCCCCATAATAAAGCCCTATCCACATAATCTAAGTGATCAGCCAAACATGAGAATGACACATCTGTGGGTGGAGTTGATGAGGACCTAATGGAAATTCCCATAAAATGTGTCTTAGAGATGGGAATTGGCTAGCTTCAGCTTCCGTGGGTAAGAGAGCCAAAAGTAGGTCTGACAGATTTTTGGGTAGCTGATGGAGAATGCTCACCAAGAGGCAAAGGTATCTCAACTGGGTCTATGATGGGTGGAGGAGATGATGGGTGCTCCTCTATAGGTGGAGGAGATGATGGAAGCTCCTCTATGGGTGGAGGAGATGATGGGTGCTTCTGTGGGTGGAGGAGGTAAATAAGTATCCTCCATGGGGTGGAGGAGGTAGTACTCAGGGGTAAAGGTTCTCTCTAAGTGGAGAAGCCAAAGGTGAAATGGTCTCGATGTTAGCGGAAGACTCCTCCATAGGTGATGAAGGAGATGAAAGGTGTTCCTCTATGGGTGAAGGAATAGGGGAGGTTGGTTCCAATGCGGAAGGAGGATTTTGGCTAGAATTTCCTCTATGGAAGGAATATGGGGTAATTGGGAGGTGACAGGTATGCATCATTAAAAATAGCGTGAACCTCACGGGTATGGGTATCATGAGTTGAGGTCTCACCGGTTTGATCAAATGAAGGGGCATGGTTGGGAAATGGTTTCTTGAAGATGTGTAGGTTTTGGTTGGTAGGTGCATTAGGATTATCCATGGTTAACTCACCTTTCTCGAGCATTTCTTGGACAATATTTTTGAAAGTGATGCAATTTCCATCACTATGACCCTTTACTCGATGATAGTTATAGAAGTCATGTTCTTTATACCATGCGGGCATGGGGTGAGTAGGTCAAAACCAGTGTGTGGTTTTATAGGTGGAAGGGTGATGGCTCCAGATTTTGATAAGATTTTCTAAGACAAAGAGTAAGGTTCCCAATTGGGGTGTATTTCCATTTTTCTCATCTAATTGAAAAGTCTGGATGGGTGAGAGATTAGATGAGGGGGTAGCCTGATTTGATGGATGAGTGAGGGCCAGCCTTGAGTACCACTACATTAGTGGTGCCCTTAGCTTTTGAATAATTGTTTTTGGTTTGAAGAAGAAGAGGTATCATTCGACTTGAATGCCAAATTCTTATTGTGTAATTGGATTTTCTTCTCTTCGATGGCCCAAATCTCTAACTTTCATGCCATGGTGAATGCTTCATCAATGTTCGAAGGTTTAGACCTACAAGGTCAGGTGAGATATGTCTAGCACAAGCCCATGTGAAGAGCTCGATGAGTTCTATTTTGTGGCAGTTGGAAGGTGAGTTGATTGATCAAGCTACGCCAGCGAGTGACAAAATCTATGATAGATTCATCCTCATACTAACGCATGGAGTATAGGTCAGTCATGGTAACCTTCTTGATGATATTGATAGAGAAATGATCCAAGAAGGCTTGGGCTACCTGATTGAATGAGAATATAGAGTGTCTAGGTAACCCACTATACCAATCTAATGCAGGTCCAGTCAGAGACATGGGAAAGGTTCTCAAGAGCAAAGCATCATCATGAGCGATCAGATAACACCCATGTTTGAATGACCAAAATGTTGTCAGGTCTTCTTTGCTATTGAAATGATTGAATTTAGGCATTTCCCAATGCACGAGGTATGGGTGATAGGAATGGATGGGTGGATGGGCTCATTGCAAATCTCATCATAGGTGAGAGTGTTGCAGGAGCCGAAACCGATGCCTCCAATGTCTACATCTTGTCCAACATTAATTTGATTAGGTCATTGGTAGGTTGTGATGATTGGGTGCCTCTTGTAGCATGAGAGGGTTGGTTTTGGGCATATAACGGGGTGGCACTCCAGTGTATGGTGCTGCCATGTAGGTTGATTGAGAAGAAGGTAGTGAAATAGGGGTACGTACCCAGAGTGAATAATAGATGAAACAGGGAGGTTACTGACTGATAGTATGTATATGGAGGTGGAAGGGTCATGGTAACCCTAGTGGCAAATGGGGGCTAATGATTGTGGAATGGAAAGGACCACATTCTGAAAAGGGGTAGGGGTCACCGACACCGGAGGTGGTAGTGTAGCTACGGGTATGTGTGAGACATTAGGGGTGGATGAGGTTGCATTTTGGGTAGTTGTCAGGGTATGGTGGATGTGGGTGCCACGAGGTGGTGAGATGTGGCAAAGTCATAATGGGGGTATAGGACCTAGCTATGTGAAAAACTAGGGGTAAAGTAGATGCGGGAAACACAGAGCTAGATGGGGCCGATGCAGGAGTGGGAGCGAGAGTCGGGGGATAGATACATGGGCATGTCCATATATCAACTGACCCGAGGCATCTCGAGTGGATGAGTGGGAAAGGTAAAACTACAAAGCGGTAGGGTTTTGGTCAAGGAGTCATGTGAACTCCTCATCTCCGTAGCGATAGTGATAGGTTGGATGGGATCCATGGCTGGTGATAAAATGGAAGGTGGTGAAGGACTAGGTGGGAGTGGTTGACAACTGGCATGAAATACGAGTGCACTTGCTTGTTTTCGGTCAACACCATGTGAACCAAGATCGATCAGTAGGGTCGCTTCTCTCTGTAAATGACACAAAAAAAGCAGGAACAAGTGAATCTGATGGTAAAAAGTGTATTAGGTACCAAATGTTGGTTGGAAAGTGAAACAGGCTAACCGATGCCGGTTAGGGAAAACCGACGCCGGTTAGGGGTAACCACTACCACTATAGAAAATGGACAGTGAGTGAAAAACAAGGTATAAGGTCAAATCTGATAGGTATGCCAAATCTGATGAGTTTACAACATCAATGGGAATGATAGTAGTGACAGGACTGAAAAGTGGAAGAAAATGAAAAATGAAGATGAAGATGAATAAAATGTCCTTTTGGGTAGGTTAACAAAAGGACCTAGAACCGACGCTGGTTGGGTATAACCGATGATGGTCAGAGGGTAACCGATGATGGTCACTGACGACCACACACCACCACTGAAAATTGAAATAGTGATGAAAGAATAGTGGTTGTGAATTAAAATCTGATGTGGAATCAGACCCAAAATTCTGAGAATGATGAGAATATGGTCCAGGCACACTCAGGTGAAGCCGAATACACCAACTATGATGAGGAGTGTGCAAGGATGAACAAGAAAAATGAAGAACGTGATCTCTCACCTCAAAACGCAAGCCAAGCAGAAACACTAAGAAAAATGTGATCCTAGGAGTGCCTTTTCTATTATGTTTGTTTAGCTTATGCTATTTAAGGACTAGACACATGAACTATGAAATAGAGTTTTTTGTGAGGATGGCTTCCTACAAAGAAGGAGATCTAAAAGGTGAGGTTTCAGGTATGTTATGGTGGGGGCGGGCTTCACTCTGAAGTATGACTCGACAGAGCAACGAGAGCTGGGGAGTACCTACCAATCCTCATATCAATGTGATCATTGATAGCATTCCTAGGAAAGATGTTGTTTAAGAATATGTATTTGTTTTGAATTTGTGTAATTTGGCAAGACTCGAGAGAGAGAGAGAGAGAGAGATGTGCTTTCTATGGTTCATTTGTCAACCATCAACTGGTCATGACTTCCAGCGTATAGGTTGCCCTCAATTAATGTGAGCTAATGCGATAAATCAGAATGCAATGCACTTATTTTTAAGCCCAAATCAAAGTGTGAAGTTGGATGACACAAAAAGATGAAGAGGAAGAGGGATGCTCTTTCACTACAATGCAGAAAACATGAAGAAATGGTTCTTTTTAATTACACCAAAAGAAAGGTTTCTTTTAGAGAAAATAGAAAGAAAAGGTAGGTTACCAAGGAAGAAAATTAATGTGTATGCTTTTCAGAAGGGAAACAAACACACAAATTTTCCTAGGAATGAATAAAATGCAAGGAACCCCGGATGGGTCCCACCGGCATGCCAAAATGTTTCACCTGATTCTTAGACATTTTCTTTGAAGTATTGATGAAACAGATAGGGTAACGGGCATAGGAGGAATACCTATGTTTTAAATGTTGGTTGATGGGTTGTTGCACGCGTATGACTTCTGAATCCACAACTGATCATGAGAGCTTCCTTTTGGCTAGGAGGAACTACCTGTAATGAAAAGCAAGACCACCAGAAAGAGTTAAACAATATGTGCAGTGAACTACCTAGCATGTGCTAGATCCGAGAAGTGTGATACTTCCTAGATGGTCAGTCCCACTATTTTAAACAATTTAATGTGGAAAATAAAGTAAATCCTATTGTAATTTGAAATGATTTAGGTATCTCACTTAAAACACAATAAGAAAGATCTAATCTAACAAGCTAGGTTAGAATAGGATCCAAAGGTCAAGTAACTAGTTCTGGGTCTCTACAGGTCTGACAGAGGTCTCAGGTAGGTCACAGTGAATAAGGGTGATGTGGAATTAGGTGGATAGGTCATTGTTTGGGTTTGTATGGGAAAATATAGAGACCGATGCCGGTTAAGGGTGACCGACTGGGTTGGGTGTAACCGGTGTCGGATTATGGAAAACTAGGGAATGCCATAGAATGAGTTTTGGGTCTCCTTTGTGATTGCACAAAGGACTTTGGTTGGTCGAATGAGGTATTTGGTAGCTTTGGGTGGGATTTAGCAGGTTTTAATGGGTATATGGAGGGGGAGTGTTGAAGGAGGTCAATGGGTGGCTAGGTAAACAATAGGTGATAATATAATGAATGAAATGAAATGAACCAGAGAAGTATAACATTTTACTTACTTGGATTCTAGTCCTGATGCCTGTGAGTGAGGGATGGAGGTGCTGGTAAGAGGTTGAAGGCTGCAGGTGATCACCAATCATAGGAGAGCTTCTATGGGGGCTGCATGTGCATTCCTTTTTCTTGGTTAGATCAGATCATTGGGGTGAGTGTTGGATGGTTGTGTAGAGAAAATGCTTGATCTCCTTCCTTGCATGCATGTTCTCACTGAAATTCACTCTCAGAAGATGTGATATCTCTCTGGAATGTGCTAATGTTTTCCAACTTTTCCAATCTTTTCCAACCTTGAAAATAAGGTTGTTTTGGGGGTTAAAAGGGTAACCGAATGGTGGTTCTAGGCTTAACTAACCGGCGATGGTTAGGGGTAACCGGCATCGGTCAAGGTGGGATTTCCTAGGTTTACTAAACTAGGGAGATCCTCTTGATTTTCTCGATCTCATGTCATTAACCCATGGATTAAACTAGAAGCTTCTTGTAAGCATGCGGGAATGTGGTTAGAGAGAATGTAGGCATTGATTTTTAGGGTTTGGGTAAGTCTTAGTTAGTTATGGCAACTTACTAAGAATAGGTCTTAGGGTGAGTTGGCTTGATGAGGTGTCTAGGTGAAGTGTATGTGTGGATATTATTTAAATTAAGATATTTAAATAATAAATATGGTGAGGATAATGAATTAATTTAATTAAATTAATTAAATTAATATTAGTGGGGTGAAGGGGGCCATGGCTAGGTGAATGTGATGAAGGGTGCTTAAGACTAAGCATGATGACATTCCATACCATATCCAAGCTAAGGTGCCCCATTTCGGGAGGTTTTTTTAGGGTTTTGATGTTCTCTCTCTCTTAATGTGCCATAACTCTTGATATTTGGCACATTCAAAAATGCCATGTTTAATGTCATTGGATCTTTCCGAGAGCAATTTTCAAAGTCTAGGGCACGTGTACCATAGCTTCCCCGAGGTTCCTTCCCTCCTATTATCATCATCAAATTCCATTCCTTATAGTTCTAGCTTCGTATTTTCATCCACACCTTATAATCATCCATAATGAGTTGCATGAGTTTACCTTCCTCTTGTAGACATTATGGTTTTATTTCTACTAGTTTAATCATTTTGGTCACTTCATATTAATTTAGCACATTTATTTACATTGCTTAAAACCTCTAAGATTAGATTAACTATTATTACTTTTCCCCATATTTAGTTAATTTAAATTAATAATTTTTGTGAACCCGATCCTTTTCTCACTCAAACATGGTTTTTACTTTGGGTTCTCTTTTAATTCACGATTTTAACCACCCGACTCAACCTTAGTATGTCGTGGTTTATAATATACCTGCAATGTGGACCATGTGATATTATGCACCGTGTACTCTCATAGAGTAAAAACAAGGCTCATTCTCTTGTAAGTAAAGCCTACAAGTCAAATCTTTTAAACAAGGTGAAATTAGTAGATAACTATACACGCAGATACCTAGAAAAATCCAATCCCTAGAAAGCCCAATGACTTTCCTTGGTAGTTATCAACCCGATTAGAAATAATTAAGCTTTTATTAATATTAATATTTCAATTATAATGTGATGAAATGAAAACATGATGCAACATCACTTATTTAGTTGATAGACATATAGATACTAATGACATGAATTAGATCCACAATAAAACTCTTGGTTAGGATATAGGTTCTCGGGAGGGATTATATCCTCAAAGTCAATTACTTCTTTCTCTTCTTCGGGGTGTCAAAATCCGGAATGGAAATGTAGTCCTCCACAAAGAAATCAAAGGATTCCTCTGGGGTATCAAAAAGGTGAGAAAGCGTAGTGTTGGTACTAGATATGCTAATGTGGATATGGGTGTTAAGTTATGAAGAAATGTGGTAGTCTTCATCTAGGAGGTCTAGGCCGACCTCATAGTTATGCTCATATTATAATTTATCTTTATGGAGCCTTATAGATTCATTGTATGCATTATAGAATGCTTTAAAGGCCTCACGATGCATTGAGTTGTTGCGAAGATATCTTCGATATGGTTGAAGGGTGTGTTCAAGACTGTGTGTGCTCTAGGTCATGAAGGAGTTCATATTTCTCCCAATAGAATGGATGTCGAACCACGGGAAATATTTAGCAATGGGGAAGTTATTACCATCTATTGTCATATTGGAAAAAGAGTTAACAACCAACAGAAAAAAAAACTCAAGCAAGATTAAGTAGATTTATAAAAAGTAATATATATATATATATAGGAATTGCCAACAATTATGGTAAATATATGGAAATCAAAGCGATCGCTAACTTTTCAATGGTTTCTAACTTGATTTATTAAAACAAGGATAAAATCTTGATTAAACTATGGATTAAGATGAAATTAGAGCTTTTTTCAATACATTAATAACACATAAATGAATGTTACAATAATCATCTACTTCCTAAATGAATGAAATAAATGGATTTACCTTGTGTAATGAGAACATTTTAGTGGATGGATGGAAGAAATTGATTTGACAACGAGAACGGGGACTTGGTGATCGATTTGATTACTCGGAGAAATGTGGCATTGGTGCTTGTAGCTGATGTGATATGCTTTGATCTCTAATATGTTGGTGAGGAAGAATGTACCTACAAAAATGTGAGAATTCTGTCCAAAGGATATACACATATTTATAGATAATCGGCATGTCATCAAGAAAATCATCGATGATTGTAGAAAATATTAACTAAGTTGGTTAGACGGGTTATTTTATTCCTTTTCAAACTAGATATGATGGATTTTGAATAATTTATGATTGGGAATGGGTAAAAAAAAAAAAAAAATTGGCTTAGATTAAGGGAGTTTTCTTTTTTAAAAGGTTTAGGTAGTTAGTGATTTTTTGTAGGATGTTAGTTAGTTAGGAATAGGTTAGTGATTTTTGGAAGGTAGTTTTAGAGGAGGTTAGGTAGTTAGTGAGGTGTGAGGGTGATAACTAAATTATTTAATTTATCAAATAAATAAATAATCCAACTTTAGGATATGTGAGGGGTGTGTGAAATAAATTAATTAAAAGATGATCGAAATGGTGAAGTGTCACAAATGTGTCACTTTTGATCGCAAATGTAATCATCTTCCCTTTGAGTCGAAGGATGCAAATTTTTAGTATCTAAATTTTCTCTTTTCATTTGGTGTTTTTGGCAAATTGTTAGACAAAAACAAACAAGAAGAGTTGTGTTGATATGAATGATTATATTGTACATTAGCTTACATCTAACACCAAAGGTGTCTTGCTTTCAAAAAGGCTTTCCCGATTGGATATGATTCAAGGAAAAGTGTTGAGAGTCAATTCAAAAGGTGGCTAAAGGGATCAATGCTTGTAGACATATGACCCCTTACCCCTAAACATAGTTCTTGAGTGAGAAAACCAAGTGGTGGACACCATTCGGGATCGACAGGAGATGGAAAATATATTGAAAGGGCTCATCTCCCATCAACGTATGGAAAATCCCAATGTTGTGTTTATGTTGTTTTTTGACAAAAATCCTAAGGGCTAAGACCTTTTTTTCTTAATCATGGAACACTTGTGCAAAGGGTAAAATGACATTTTTTGGGCAATGTGTTTACGCATTAAATCCTAAAACAAGGGAATCATAGGCAATTAGGCAAATAGTTTGATGATTGCCTCAATCGTTAACATTACATCGCGTGAAAAATTAGGAGTATAAATACCCAAAAGGTATTGTTTATTTCTCATGTCACCACTATATGTGACAACAACCTATCAAAAGGTGATTTGGCAAGAAAAACATGCTTGAAGGATGAAAGGATTGTCTAGATGGCTTCTTTGCAGTCGAAAACGAATCTTGTGCTAAAAAAAGGTAAGCTTCTTTGATCAATTTTATTTGTTCTTTTGTGGTTTTTTATTTAAAAATTTGGGGATTCAAAGTCATAATGGAGCATATGGATGCCCTAGGTGAGAAACCTAGCCTCACCACCTAAACCCTACACAATTATTTATTAATTACCTTATAATTAATAAATCCACATTTTCAAACCTGCCACCTCATTTCGCCACCTCATCATGACCTAGCCCTAATCCTAAACTAACCTAATTAAGACCTATAACTTGGTCTACATCCACACCCATGACTAATTACTCCTCACCCGCACCAAAACCAACCTAATAATGACTTGACCAAGCCCACAACTAATTCCTCGGGAGAAAAGGAGGAAGGTTGGCTATTTTACTAAAAATAGCCCACTTTGACTTAACCGACATCGGTTCCTACTCGACCGCCGTCGGTTACGTAACCACCATCGGTTCCCTGTAAATGACCTCCCCCAACCAAAAACAAAGGATCGGAAGTCATTGGAAGGATCCGAAATTCACTTGACAGAGCAGAGACAAGTGAAGGAAAGAGAAGAGTTTTGCAGAGAAGGACATCAAGCCCAAGACTGCAACTGAGTAACTAGAGCTCAGTGACACTCATCCAAGCATTGGGAGAGAAGATAGCTCATCTTTGATTGTCAGATCATCCTACCTGAACCCTGCCTTCGTCATCACAGTCCTTGGACCTGTATCTTCATCAGGAACTAGTAAGTAGTGTCTTGTACATTCTTTTAATAACATTTCTTGGACTTCTGAATCACAGTAATTATAAGTCTACTCCCAGATCCACTACCCGGTAACACCCTACATCTAACTGTCATTCCTCTACCCTTACATTGCCCCAAGAACAGCCCCCATATTCTCTGAGTCTTCTCCATCACCCCATTACCTATCCCCAATCATTTACCAGCCTAATAAACACCATAGCCACCTTATAGCCAACCTTCACTAAAAGCCCCTAAATCACTTGCCCCTACTGGATATCGGTTATTAGAAACCGTACAGTGTGATGATGGCCGGCATCATCGGTCATTGTGACTTCAAAACAAAAACCAGCCTTTCCTCTATTGTTTAACGAGGAAATTTAATTGTAAATTTGCAATAACTTCTTTGTTAGAATTTGTGTTAATTCGTATTAGCGAGAGGCCGACCACCTTGAAAGGAAGTCTAATATTTCTGGGCCCAAGGAAGTTCCCTGTGACCTTGCGGGAAGTCCAATATTTCAAGGGCCTAATATTCCTCATTTATTGTCTAATAAAATTCCTAGTTCCTCTTTATTGTCTAACTTAGAATTTTGGCTGGTGGTCTTGTATTTACTTACTTGGTAGTCCTTCCTAGACAAAAGGAGTTCTTCGCAATCGATCTGATCTCTCTCTCTATGGTGCACACCCCTCAACATTCAGCGGGTATTCCTCCTAGCCCTAACCCTATCTTTTCTCAAGAGAATGAAAGGATAGAAGCAACTCTATTCTAGGGAATGAAACATCCTTTGTTAGAAACATTTTGGCACACAAATAGTGGGACCCATTTTGGGTTTCTTTCTTTCTTGCTTGCTTTCATATAGGGAGCATACTTACGGTTTGTTTTACTGCTAAATATTCACAAAATATTTTGTCATTTTGGTAAAAGAATTTGTCTTGCTTTCACATCTTTGCATTAGTGAAATCATCTCCTTTGCTTCATCGAATATCATTTTTGATTTGGGTTTAAAACACGTGCATCACATTCTTGCTTACTGTTTTCAATTCTAGTGAACATAGATTAAGTAACGAGTCATTACACGTGGGGGTGATATCCATGGTATTGACAAAAATTAATCTTACTTTCACTTTGCACAACACATACCAAATCACATCATAATCAACACAACAACTCAAACATCCCCCTTTTCCATGGTATTCCTCCACCCGATTGAGGTAACCTTATAAGCCAAAACAAACTTGACATTTCCCCTAAGTCTTTTGTTTAGGATTGACATCATCTTGCATCTAAGGCATAAGCCCACAATAATTAAAACTAATCCTAGGGTTAGTCTCTTGATTTGCTTGTGCATCTTGCTTGTTTTTAGTTACTGTTTTCTCTGTCATCCTACACTTTTTTAGTGATCACTTGAAAAGTTGGGTAGGCATACTAAGCATTGTTAACCCCAAATCAGCAACTTCTTACAGACTTCTTACACGGTCCTATTATACCAACATCGGTTAACTTACCGACATGCCGCTATGATCGACCACATCGGTTACCTGACCGATATCGGTTACTTTCTTTCATAGTTCCCAAAACCAGCAACCTACCAATTCCAACATTTTGTTGTTTTACATTCTGATAGATTGCATCCTGCTTTGTGTACTCTTGTCCATGGTTGTTATCACTCGAAACAAGCCGCAGCCATGGTTTCACATGCCTGTTCCATGCCTTTGCCTGAATCACCCCCTTCACATTCTATAGGGAATCCTACGGACACCAGTGAGGTTCCCAAAATCCCTGTAGGAGATAAGGAATTTGTGAAATTTTGGATGCTAATCCTAGCATTATGTCTGATACTATTTGTCTCATGCCCCTGACCATACACCCGACGGCCAACTTCTCGTGGGTATGCCTATTAGTATAGCTGCTCATTTAGCTCCTTCTCCACCTAATAACTCTGCCTTACCTTCTTCATCCTTAGCCCCGTCTCCCAACTCAGTGGCTTCAGAGGTTCTTACGGCATAGATTGGCTTTCCTTTTGTTAATCTGGGGCCCCACGTATCATTACCACCAACTGCTCCTACCTCGTCTCTCTCGCAGACTACCCCCTTTCATAACTTGCTCTCTGCCACCTATCCACACGAGCTTTCCTTCTCAAGCTCCGCCCACCTTTTCATTTCCACACACTTATCCGGTGGCTTCAACACCTTATATAGGACATCCCTATTCGGTCACCTCAACATATTCGTCCTCAATACCTTATCAACATTTAGCCCCCCCATTGTCTAGTGGAGGCCCTTGGCCCAATCCTCCACCTTTTACAACAACCGCACCATCATCTCATCCAACCACTGATTTCATCAAACAAATGATGGACAAGATGCAAAATCTGGAGGCTTCTGTTTCAGGAAGCCGTAGCACCCTGACATATGAGCAAGTTTTTCGGAGCCTATTCATCCTTCTGTCCCCCTTCATTCATATCCTCCTCAATGGGAATTACCAAAATTCACTCGTTTTAATAGTAAGGAGGATCCTCAACAACACTTGCGATCATTTAGACATGCCTGCTATCTGATTGCTCATGACGATGCCTTACTACTCCGCACCTTTCCCATGTCCTTATCAGGACCCACCTTGGAGTGGTACAGTGCTTTAACCCAACACTCAATCTTCTCTTTTAACCAATTAGCCCAATCTTTCTTGGATCATTTCTCCATTAATATTGCTAAGAAAGTATCTATCACCGACCTCTATGCCATCCGACAATTTGAAGATGAATCTATCACAGATTTCGTTGGACGATGGCGGGGCCTCATCAACCAACTTACTTATGCCTTGCCTCAGGCCGAACTCATCGAACTCTTTACGGGGCTGCGCTAAGCACATTTCTCCTACCCTCCAAATTCAAACTTTCCACACCTTTGATGAGGCCTTTACTATGGCTCGGAAACTAGAAATTCGAGCCTTAGAGGAAGAGAAATTGCGGTTGCTTGCAACAAAAACCTAATTTCAAACCCAAGACTCCACCAACAAACCCAACACCACCAATTCTCATGCATCGACTGCTTCGAAATCAAAAGGAGTTGTACACGCGGTGATGGTCAAATCCCAAGCACCGTCTAATACTCCACCAAAAACCACCTATAAGTATAAAGCCGAGCCCATCAATTACACTCCCTTGGGAGAAACTTATGGTGTCATCTTGGAAAAATTGCTCAAAGCAGGAGCTATCACCTTGCCTCCTGTTAAACCTCACTCCGGGTTTGATTCCACCCACGCTATACCTTCTTGGTACAAAAAAATGACTTACGTAACTTCACGCGTGAAGGGACACGATCCACGAAAACTATAAGATGTTGAAAAACATAGTGCGGGAAATGGTTGATGCGGGGATATAACCCTCGATAATCCTAATGCCCTATTAGCCAAAATTTGAAAATCTTCATAAACCATTCCCAAACCACTCTTCTAACGATAACATAAACCAAGATATCTTAGCCGAGGAGAGTGTTCATGAAATCCATGCGATCTTCGATTCCCAACCAAAAGCCTCTATTGAGAAAATTCTGAATCAAGCCTCTTCACTAACACTGCGGGAATCCCGAACCCCTTCACCACCATCAAGACAAGATGATAACCTTGCCATTCCTTTACCCATAAAGGAATTAACCACCCGAGTTCTCTTCTCACGAGATGAGCCTTCTTACACCACATCCTTGCAAGAAGATTGAGTGGATGTTATCTAACTTATCTATTTCCCAAACATCTCCTTCTACCACTCTTGTTAACAAGAGGAAGGCTCGCCACTTTTTCATCATCCTTAGATGAGAAACCCCTTGAACCGACATCACCAAATTCTTTAATCATGACGGATCCTCTCGAAACATGCCCTCCTACCTATTAGTTCTTCATCACCTAAATTTTCGGTGACCGGTTGACCTCTTAACACCCATTGATACGATGCCTCATTTACCCCTGTATCACACCCACGGTGGACCGGAATCACAACCCACCTTTCTTCCATACAAAATTCCTATTCACACGTGAAGATTGTCATCCCTCGAAGATAGATGAGTCCTATGGGAATGTTTGAGTACACCATGCTCTACTCAGATGCAGATGACCGATCCAGACACCTCTACCATATACCCATGGTGTTTACAAAAACTCAAAATGCCTATGTCCTCACCTTCACCCCCCTCATCTCTACTGAATACCTCATCCACCTCTATTAACCTAACCAAACCTCCCCCTATGCTTGGGACTTCACCAATACCCAGCCTAACACACCCACCTAAATGGTTAGATTTATCCAAAAATAAAGCCGTCCATCCACCTAGGAGACAGACCCAATCTCCTCAAGTCCAATCTATGCCTCTGTCACAACTAAAACCCTCACCGTCACACCTACCTTCTATATTGGGACCTCACCCCTCCACCTTGCCTCAATACATCATACCTCCTGCGTTTTCTTTAAAATGACCTGCACCTTCTACATCCATATAGAGATCCTGTCCACCTATCAACCCTAAACAAACTCCATCATCAAAGGATTTGTTTGCTGTCACTCCTCTTTCTCCGTGGTTGTTTCCTGCTACCACATCATCAGTGGCCTCACCATCTAACCAGCTAAACATACCTTTTGCGCCGAAGAAGCCACATTTAGTTAAATCCAATTATCAAAACCCCTTATCTAAAACACCATCCATACAAACCAACCATACCCAAACATTACCAAAACCCACCCAATCAATAGCTTCATCTTCCTCTGACTTTGACCCGCTCAAAGGATCTTACGCTAAGATCCTGGATATGTTGGTGGAGAATGCGACCATTTCCCTACCCCCACTTAGACCTTATGATCCATCTAAACCTCGACCTATAGGTTATGATGAGTCTAAAATCTGCGCTTACCACCCACACGGGACATGATGTAGAGGGATGCAAAGCTTTGAAAGCCATACTTCGTCAGTCACCTCTCTCGGATAGAAAGGTTAAGAAAGACAACTTACGAAGGGAGAAACCTTTAGCTTCATCCCTCTCCTATACCACCTGTCCCCGCCTCACCAAGATCTATCATTATTACAACCCCACCTCTCGAAGACCATGACTTATCCCTACCATCTTCCTCCTCTCGTGTTCACGAGATCAACATGATTAGTGTTGCTTTACTCGAGGCGAAAAACAATGGGAAAGCTAAAGAAAGCACACCTGCGGCCTCTCTTTCTCATCCACCATCCCGATCGCACCACCACCTAAAGTGGTTATTCGTGGACCTACCTACCCCATCTCTATGGAGTTGCCCACCGAACCATGATCAAACAACTTCACCAATCACATGTAAAAATGACCTTTGTATGATCTCATTCGGACCTCTGAATCTCATCGACAAGCTCTCATTGAAATCCTTGAGGATAGAGGTCTTACCTAACGAAACCTTTCCCGTTACCTCCATCTTAACACCCACCACGTTGCTTCTCTCACCAAACAATCTATCACTTCCGTCCTGTCTGAATGAAACCAGCTTTGTCGGTTTCTCAAAGATGAAATTGTTGACTTTGGTGCGAGAAGATCCTGACCCCACTCTTTTCATCTCGAAACTTACGTCAGGGACATCCACGTGCGTCGTGTTATGATTGATGGAGGCTTAGCCTAAACATCATCTCTTCCAAAGCCTTCAACAAATGAATATCCCCTCTAGTTGCATGTGTGCCAACCCCACCATCTTGCGTTCATTCAACGATGCTATTACTTCTACCTTAGGCACTTTGTGATCCTTAACATTCGTGTAGGGCCACGTACCTTACCGAACTCTTCTATGTCCTTGAGGGTGAATTCGATACAACATGTTGTTAGGCCACCCTTGGATCCGGGCTATGGGATGCGTTCCCTCCACCTTACATAGATGCATAAAATTTGAGTATGAGGGAAGTCCTACACCGTAAAAGCTGACCCTCCCCCTTGAAAACCTGCAATATGTTATATCACCCTAATGATGTGCTTGTACCGGTCAAGACACCCATTCATCAACCCAACCATCCACTTGACCACACCTCGACCATCCACCTCAACCACACCTACACCTTGACCAATGAAACCGCCATCATGCAAATACCACTTCCTTTCCCACGGACAATATCCCAACCTCAGATCCCTTAGTAGATGTCTTTCAACGCCTTACGCTGGGGGAGTATCACCTGTATAATGTTAGCACGTTCCATACCCCACAGGAGTACGGACAGTTACATGCGCATCCTACCTATGACCGTCGTGTGGGGGAAGTAATCTCCTACGGACCACCTAATTGCCACACCAACCTAACGTATGGGGGTGTCGATACATCCTCTGTCACCCCTGAACCTCCCCTTGGTGTGGTTCCCTTCCAATCTGATTTTCAATATCTAACTAATCATCGTTTCACCCTCACCTTTTGACGTTGTGCTTGGAAGGGCTTTGGTTTCGGTCTTTATGAACAAGGCCGACATACGATCATTCCCATTACTACACGCAAACACAAAGATCGTCGTGGTCTTGGATTCTCTGAACCACCTACACTGAAAACATCACATATCCATTGTATCCAGGAAGGCGACGAAGTCACCCCTTCCGAACCATCATCACCCATTTTGCCATCGTCACCCATAGAGTCGATAGACCCTGAATCTATCCCTCCTAACTTTTTTTTTTCATAAACGCTATCTTCTTGGGTCCTCTCACTTATCAACGTGATAATGAAGACCCATCTTCTCTTCCCCTTCTGTATCCAGACATGATCGAAGAGGACTCACCTTCAATTAATGTTGTTGAGTGCTAGGATGACGACTCCATCCTCACTTACCTTGGTGCGGATGACTCTTATATTCAACGCGCCTTGCCATCTGACACTCAAACCATGTTGAATGAGTCAACTATAGAAATCAACATCCACACCGAGGATGATCCTCACATTGTGAAGATCGGACAATCTCTTACCGCATCAGAACAAACTGCCTTCACTACCTTCCTCCGTGCCCATAACCAAGCTTTCGCTTGGTCCTACGCTGACATGCCAGGAATTGATCCTGACATTGCTGTCCATAACATTACCTTAAAACCCGATGCCAAACCAGTTAAATAGAAACTGAGAAAAATGCATCCACGCATTGCCCTCTTGGTCAAAGAAGAGCTTCATGACTCCTTTCTGTTTCCTTCATCTTACCTATTGACTATCCTCAATGGATCTCTAACATCGTACCTGTTACTAAAGCAACGGGGGACTTCGGATATGTACAGATTTCGGGACCTTAACCTCGCTTGCCCAAAGGATGACTTCCCCCTCCCAAGTATTGATCAACTTGTTGATCTCACTGCGGGCCATGAGATGCTTTCTCTCATGGATGGCTTCTCGGGATACAATCAAATTTTGGTAGCCCCGGCCGATCAACATAAAACTACCTTCATAACTCCTTGGGAACCTTACATTATCGTGTCATGCCGTTTGGCCTTAAGAATCTTGGTGTGACCTATCGGCGGGCTATGACTTACATTTTCATGACATTATGCACACTATCCTTGAGGATTATGTCGATGATCTTCTTGGCAAATCTAAACATCGCGGTGAACATCTCGATGTTTTAACCATTATTTTCGATCACTTTGTTACAATATTGTGTTCGTCTTGACCAAAGAAATGTGTCTTTGGTGTCCTTTGGAAAACTCCTTGGTTTTATTGTCTCTTTGCGTGGCATCGAGGTCGATCCTAAAGTCAAAGCTATCCTAGAAATGCCCCCACCTACTAACCTCGAAACAATTGCGTAGTTTGCAAGGTAAACTCCAATCTATCCGGCGTTTCATCTCTCGACTCTCGGATCGATGTCAACCTTTCCATCATCTCCTTAAAAAGGACATTGTCCTTTGATGGAGTGAAGAGTGCCACCAAGCCTTTGAGGCTCTTAAAAGCCTATCTCTTGCAGACCACCATGCTTATCCCACCTCGGGACGATCGCCCTTTCTACCTTTACCTTTCTGCCACCGACCATGCTGTAGGAGCCATGCTCACACATCGTGACTCCGAGCATCGAGAACAAGCCATTTATTACATAAGTCATACTCTCGTGGATTACGAGACTAGGTATACACATGTAGAAAAGTTGTGCCTAGCCCTATCATTCGTAGCCACCAAACTCCGACACTACCTCCTGAATCACAAAACTTTTGTCATCACCAACATGGACCCCATTCATTATATGTACGCCAAACCACATCTAAACCAATGCATCACCCGATGGCTTATGCTCCTTGCCGACCTCGACCTTGAATTTGTACACTAGAAATCAATAAAAGGACAAACTATTGCAGACCAACTCATGGAAGCCCCTTTACAGGGAGCAATTTACCAATTTTAATTTCCCCGACGAACTCATCGCCACTCTTTCACTCAGTGAGGAGTCATATCCAATGACCCTCTTCTTGATGGATCCAAATGCCGGTGCGGCGGAGGAGCAGGGCGTTGTTCTCATTCCTCTTGATCTTGAGCCTATGCCTCTTTCATTCGGCTCGATTTCCCTGCACTAATAATACGGTGGAATACGAGGCCCTTGTTTTGGGTCTCCGGTTGCGTTACACTTAGGTGTCAAATCTATTAATATTTTCGGTGACTCTCATTGGTAGTCAATCAAGTTATGGGCATCTACCATGTAAAAATGAGGAACTTCAAAAGTACAAACATTACGTGGATTCACTTTTGACCTTATTTACTCATTATTCTATCGAAACCATTCCCGCTCCACTAACAAATTTGGGATACTATGGCTTGCTTAGCCTCACAAATTCTGCCTCACCAGTGACTCGACATATTCATCTTGGTCCAACAACTCTTTGCCCCATCTTACTCAGCCCGGATGTTTGTATGATAAATAATGTAATACTAATTCGCGGGATACAGTATCACCAATTTCATGACTACCTTACAACCTCTGTTCTCCCACGACCTTCTAGTAACGGAAAACGTGCTTTTCTTAAAAGTGTTTCTCGTTATGTCATCATGGGGGGACTCCTCTATAAATGTGGCTTTGATGGCATCCTCCTTCGATGTCTAACAGTGCGGAGGTCACCTATACCATCCAACAAGTCCATGACGGTATTTGTGGTGGACATTTTAGTGGCCTTGCCATGGCCAAACGGATCCTTCACCTAGGCTATTATTGGCCTACTCTTAATAATGACTACTACGAATATGTTAAGCGTTGTGTTATGTGTCAACAACATGCCAACCTTCAACATACTCCTAGCCATCCGCTACAGGTCGCACGAGATCTTTGGCCTTTCTCACAATGGGGTTTAGACCTTATTGGTGAGATTCACCCACCCTCTTCGCAACGTCACCATTGGATAATCACAACAACCGAATATTACACTAAATGGGTGGAAGCCATTCCACTCATTTCAACCAAAAAAGAAAAAAATGTCAGAATTCATTAACCATCACATTATCATCGTTTTGGTGTTCCTCATCGCACGATAACGATAATGGAAAATCTTTCAAAAATAAGTTGTTCTGAAGACCTTTGTGACAACTTTGGTATCAAACTTAGCTTCTCATCACCTTACTATCCACAAGCAAATGGTCAAGCCGAATCTTCTAATAAAACCCTAACCAAAATCCTCATGAAAGTTGTTAACGATTCTGGAAGCAATTGGCCTGATCACATCCCCTTTGCCCTTTGGGCTTATCGGACTAGCATTCGTACCTCCACTAATGCCACCCCATTTTCTTTGGTATATGGTACCGAGGCTGTCTTACCTCTCGAAATACAAATACCCTCCCTAAGAATATCTCTTCAGGATATTCTCACCAATGATGATTTCCGCCAAGAGCGGTTAGCCCAATTGGAGCTTCTTGACGAGCGTCGTCTTACAGCTCTTGACCACCTTCAAATCTATCAAAAGCGCATCAAGCGTGCTTATGATAAGTGACTTCATGAGCGTACCTTTAAGGTTGGTGATCTTGTCCTCAAAGAGAATCAACATGTAACCAAACTAGAAAAGAGCAAACGTGGAAAATTTGCTCCAAATTGGATTGGGCCTTACATTATCACTCACATCTTATGGATCAGGCACTTATCGTTTAGCTTAAGCAATGGTAAACTGAGCTGAACCCCTTAATGCCTTGCATCTCTGACCATTCTACTGTTGAATTTAGTGTTACATCACTTCTTATCTACCTTGCGCTCATCCCTTGAGCTCATTTACCACCTCATACACTTTGTTTCATGCATCTCAAAATAAAATCAAGCTCACATGGTTTGGTCATAACCTCCCCTTAAAGATGCCTTCCCCTTTTTAGTCTAGTCCATGACTTAAAAGTATCAAAATAACACGTTCTCAATTATACGCTTATGGGATATTCTTGAGTCAAACTTCCTACAAAACTAGATGCTTCATGCCAACCGGACATCTAGACCTCTAAGTTATACATAGACTGCTCCCTCGAAGGACAGCTATGTGCAAAGCCACATTTGCTATTTTAAATAGACTGCTCCCCCGAAGGACAGCTATGCACAAAAGCCACATCTGCTACTATAAATAGACTTGCTCCCTTGAAGGACAGCTATACAAAGTCAGCCTCTATCAGAAGCTTCTCACATTGCTCAGCTTCGTGAAGACCTCAAGAACAACAAAATACATATCCCATGTAGACTTCCCGCATCGATCAGTCTATATCCAGAAAAGTAAAAAGTAGTATTCCAAAGCACTTTTGAGTCATGGACTTGTCTATTTAGGTTTGGTTCTCTTTCGTCAGAATAATCACCTTATAACAAGTTCTCTGCACCCCGATATACCAGCCACCTCACCTCACCATTCGTCAAAACAACAAAACTCAAGGGACGTGACGTATATCCGATATATTGTGATTATACAACTCTTTTCACCTATCGACTTCTACTTTATGCAAGGCACCTAGGGGATTGAAGCTCATCCTATGTTAATATGTGGTTTGTTTAGCTCTTCTCAACTACGGGACACTTTTGCCTCTTTTACTCGAATCTAGGATTATGTGTTGACCTTAATCAGGACACGGTTCCCTACTACTTGGGTAAGCTAACTTTCACTTCACCTATACCTACACCAACATCGCCCGATCCCTTACCAACACCAACACATTACCCTACCAATATCAATATTTTTACCAACCAACAAATTGCCTAACTATAACCAAGTTGCCTAAATTCACCTCTCCACTGGTCCTAAGGAGAACTACATCGGTCTGAGGCCCCTCCTTGCTTTGTGCAATGGGCTATGTAGGCAGCACTTAGGAGACATGGGGTCTCCCAAGGTTAGCTCGACCATCCCCTACCATAACCTATCATGTGTGGTAAATATAAATCTTTTTGTGTATTTCTATTTGATCACATTCATCTTTATCCTTTTTCAAAACAAAACATTCAAAACACAACCATTCTTATTATTATCATAACTCAAATCAACATACATATTTAGTTTTATTTAGATGTTAAACAAATACATCTTCTCTATCATCGACGCGCAGGTCGGCATCCTTATTTATTCTTATACCTCTATGAAATTCACTTAGACCCTTGTGCCTCCTCCCGAATCAGGTGGTGATCGTGATCGTCGATGCCACTCACTTGGCCTCTCCATCCTCAAAGGTGCCACTGCTATTGGTTCCTCCCACTGATCTGCTAACATCTCCTGTAACATATGAATACGCCCTCTCGCGTGGCGGAATCTCACCTCTAGTCTCTCCACTCGTGACTCTGCAACCGCTAACAATCTCGTTGTCTCATTCACCCGCGTTTGGAGCTGATGAACTAAACCACTGCGGATGATCTCTCTCCACTTGTAATCACGGCTATGTCGGGATGATCGGCCCTCTCACGTGAACCTCGCGCTCTGCTTTACCCACCATAATCTATAAGCCTCTGTTGCTCCTGCATCCATTACCTGTGATCGGCTGCTTTATCTCTTGGTCCTTACGGAGGTGTCGGCCGGGAGGTGAGAATGCTGCCTCGGCGTCGATCCTCATGTATGGTCTATAAGCCATGGGTATATCTGAACAAATCCAAATTGTCACCGCACGCGATCTAGAGGAATCCTCTCGTACTCACTGGCTTTGTGCCTGCGATCCACCTCAATCGCTCTACACCCCTCAACTCCTCGGCTATGTTCTCTGTCACCATATAGTTCCCGTAAGGCCTCAGCGGATATCCATGATCGTCACCATCTCCCACACCTACCTATAATACTCGATGTCATCTATCACGGCACGGGATCTTGCCTCTTGTTACATGCTGGACCCATCATCGAATCCCAACCTCTGCACTCTGTCTCTCTTTCCTGGATTGGTCGGCCTATCAGGTCGCACACACAACAATGTGCTCATAGGCCCAACAATGTAATAAGTATGAACAATCCGGTGTCGTCTGTGATTTCACTTACGAGGCCCATAAACCCTGTATAGCTCCACGGATATGCGGGTGCCCATGCGAAAGTCACGCTCCTTTCTATCATTTCCCAAATAATACACATCAATGCTTTTGGAAATCTTCCCCATCCACCCTCGGTAATGCATAATACCCCACCGCTATCATTAATACCACTTTGCCCGACCTTGTTTCCTCGGGGTGTGTTGCATACATTATACCATAAGTGAATGTCAAACCTCGTTGTGTCAAATCTCGTGCAGCTGACCAAATCTGCTTTTATCGCTCCCCACCGCCGCAGGCCCACTTTGATACACTGCTGGTCTTCTGTAATTGGGAGCCTCAAAATTCTAAACACATCTTCCATGTCACTTTGTCATCTCCCCTTGGCGGATAGAAGGTATTCTTTTACGGATTCCATCTCTCGATCAACACTGCTGACATAGCATGATTGCGTGTGATTCGTGAATAATAGCGGATTCCACTTAACCCCACATGTTTATCAATGCCCATTCAGTGGTGTTACATCCGCTCGGATTCGTGATAACAAAGGCGGCACACTATCATTCATCCTCACCACCCTCTGCTGCGTACATCAAAATGCGACACACTGACCATTGATAAATCAAATCCCCAGTGTTTTTCTCACATTACGGAAATTCCTACGATGCTTAGGTATCGGTTATAGATAACCAATACCGGTTTCTAACCGATACTGGTTATCTCTAAATGATATCGGTCATTTGTCAATCTATCTGACCTGCTTAAAAACACCCCTACGATAATTATTTGCTCGTTTACCCCTCTTTGTACCTCTGAACATACGTGAAACCCCTGCTTACCTACCCCATAACACTCACTCTACCCCAAACCCTTGCCTATCACCTTTTCTTTCTCATCTCTACCCTCTTACCTTCTCTCATCCTATTCATCAAAACATGCGAAAATTAAATTACAACCAAACAGTTTACCTCTTGGGATGCGGCGGCTTGGGTGGAACTGTCTTCCCTCTCGTCTCTTCTGCTTTGGATGCTTCTCCTTGTTCAGACCATGTTCACCACCCTCTTGATATAACTTGCCTTTACTGCCTTCTTAATCTCAGCCCACTCACTTTACTGTCTCTTTCCTCCTTATCACTCAATTCTCTCATCACGATTACCTATCATCGGTCAAACAGCGTCGCATTCGCGTATTTAACTTGTTGCATGACTCTAAAAATAAGAACTTAAGTTGCCGCCCAAGCTTTTCTATTTTTAGAAAAGCTCGTTTTGGCATAACCGGTATCGGTTACCTAACGATATCGGTCAATAATCTACCGACGTCGGTTAGCTAACCGATATCGGTCACATGCCTCCTTTTTCTTAAACCTAGGCCTTTTCTTTATTTTTTTTGCAAATTTTTGTGGCGCCCGCCTCTTTTTCCTACATAACTACACCATTATCACTATTTGTCATCAGAATCACATCAACACATATATATATCATCACAATTTCATCAACATCATCTATCTATTTAAAAAACAACCATCGACAAAATACATACGACATTTTAATATATACATCAAACCCATCAGTATACACACCATGTGGATCAAACTCATCATCTATATACATTCAATTTCAAAAACCATCGACAAAACACATAAAACATTTTTATACACACCATGTGGATCAAAATCATCATCTATATATATATATATGTTTAAATATACAACTTCCCCTGCATGGGGGCCTCTGTGATCTCAAAATAATACAAAGCCGGCACGCAGGCCGCTATCACTATCAAAATCTCGACTCGGCTCATAGGCCGGTCTCTCATGTCAAAAATATACTCGGCTCACAAGGCGGTATCAACTATCTGACTTGTACTCGGCTCGCAGGCCGGTATATACAACAAGAATGAATAAATAAATCATATGTAGGCACGCAGGCCTCTATATACATGACCGGTTCGCAGACCGGTGTCTATATCCAATATCCAAAAACCCATCTCCACTCCAGGGATGTCTCAGCTCTCCCCACCACCCTCAGCCCCTCTCCTGCTGGTCCTGTGTTTGGCTCTCGCCTCCTCCCTGTCACCGACCCCACCATTGTGTGGCTGCGCCCCACAGGATCTCGGCTCAGGAGTCTCGGCTCTGTGCCGCGCATATGGCGATAGTCAGCCCGGTACCATCGGGACGTCTGATAATACTGGGGCCTCTGCTCTCGCCTCCATATAGCGGGCCCGTGCCACCATGGCTGCTGGGGCTGGTCCCCGACTCCTAATAGTAGTGGCCCTGTCCTGTTGGTACACCACATGCACTGTACATGCTGTGCACTGTGCGGTGCACTGTGCTGCTGCGGTGGGGCCGGTGCTGTGGTGGTGCACTGTGGTGTGCTGGTGCTGTGGTGGTGCTGTGGTGGCTATGCACATTTGCTGCACTTACTGTGCTGGGCTAACCCCTAGTAGTACCCGATCCTGTCTGTACGTGCGTGAGTGTGCTGCCTATAATAACTGCACACCTATCCTAAGAGCCGGTCCCTCTCTGCTATAACCGCCACCAAATCTGGCTGTGTGCGGGTGTGCTCTCCTAGCTTCTCTCTCCCCTGCCCACCAAACCAAAAAGGCCCTGTCACTCCGGCATCATCCACTGTATCATCATCCTGTGGCCTCTCTGCTTTACCCAATCTGGTCAGGGGGCTGCGGTGCGGTGGTGGTGGGGCCTCTACATCATCCCTCCGGTACTGTGGGAAGGGAGGTGGCTCATCTGTCGTCAAGCCCAGCTGTGCCATCGTACCCTCTCTGGGGTATCACTCATACTCTCTCGGGCCTCCGTCCAGCTATCCAGAAAGTATATTGGATCCAGCGCATCTGTGCTCGGGCTCCTCCTCGGGGCTGATGGCCTCTGTAGGGCCTCCATATAATGTCTAGTGCGGTCAAACCCTCTAGCATATGACGGTAGTAGGCCACATCCCATCCTGCGAGCACCACTCGTGGCTGGCCCACGACCCCCAACCACCTCTGAAAGCCATATCTATATATAATCTGTGGCCTGGGCTTCTTTGGGCAGCCCTCTTGGTCGTATACATATGATGTGCTCATATGCCCGTGATGTAACAAAAATGTAGAGCAAATCCCAAATCACCTCATCAGTGATAACCCCACGACTCTCGAATAGGCTGCACCGATATATCTTGGTGCCCAGGCATAACACGTATGCTCCTCTACCATCTCGTGCAACACCCCCATCAAAGCCCATGGGAAGCGGCCTCCCTCTGAGTCAGGGAGGGTGAAGCATGTGATACCTATCATCATCAACACGGCAAGCCGTGTCTCATGTCGGTGTGCGCGATACATGTCGCCATAGGCAATGCTCGCGCTGTGATAGGTCAATAATGCGGCTGCATCCCCAAATACATGAAGAATGTTGTCCATCGCCGTCTCCGCATCTACCTGGAACACTGCCTCCCCTACGATCGGCAGTCTCAGGATGCGATACACATCCTCTAGGGTAATCGTCATCTCTCCAGTAGGGAGATGGAAGACGTTGGTTGCCGGATCCCATCTCTCGATGAGAAACCATCGGGTTGTGGTCCTATCCACGGCCCTATACTTTGGAGACTCTGCCGAGTCCCACCTCTCGCATAATGGCCCACTGCGCTGCGGACACATGTGGCCGCATCCGTCTCAATAGCGGGGGCATCCGATCCCGCATCGTAAGCTGCTGGCGTGCCTGTAAAAACAACCCACTTCATTAGACCTACCCTTTACAAAAACAACTACCTTAACCCTCTATACCCCCTTTTACCCACCCACCACACCCGACTCTACATAACACACATCTACACTTACCCTACACATCCCTTTACCACTTCTACTACGATATCCCTTTACTTACCCATCTACCTATACCCCATACCTAACCACCCCTCTACTTCTACCATCTAATCTATACCTACCCCAACCAACAACACCCCCACTTCATCCACACCACGTAATCTCTCACCTCGACCTCCTCCTCTTCACCCCCAAAAACAAAACAAAAACTCTAACAAAAAAAAAAAAAAAAACAACAAAAAAAACAAACAAACAAAACAAACCTAAATGATGGCCGTATCGGTCACCTCGACGCCATACCCCGGTCCCCAAACAGACATTCATGCACGGTGCGGTCGACCTGACCCGGCACCGGTCTACATAACAAATGATTTGCACAAAATATTGGTGGCCGATGCGGTCGCCTAGTGACCGACATCGGTCATTTTGTCAATCCGAGGCCAGAACCCAAAACGGCCCCAAACCACCTTTTTGCCTATTTTTTCCCCTTTTACCCACCCAAAACACCTAAAAACTTACCCACCCTACCGTTTTGGCCTAACTAACCTACCTACCCACTCCATTTTACAAATTACTTCCATTTATTCATTATTTTATTAAATTTTGGATTCCTACCCAAAACCCACATCTAAGTTAAAATCATTAAATTCACATAAGTAGGGGTTCAGAGCCTACCGGTACGACTACACGTCATCGTGGTGGGATAGGTGGCGGTGGTCCAGCTCCTCCAGCACCTCCTGCTCCTCCTGGCTGTGCCATGGCTCCAAATCTCCTCAGCTGGGTCCTCCACCAATCAAATTCTACCTCCTACTCGCTGGGGTCTACCAATCACTCACTCCTCCACTCAATACCACCTCAGCCTGAAACTCAACAAAATCAATTTTAAATCCCAGAACAAGCCATATTGGTTATCAAATTGACAATGTGACAATGACGAGTAGTATTTTTCTTTTTATAGGTTTTTACCTATAATCGATATCGGTTATATTGTGCCTAAAAACACGGTATCGGTCATCTAACGATCTCGGTCATAGCTAACCGATATCGGTTTAATCCCTCTTTTACCACAATTTCTGCCCTTATTCACCAATCTCCCTTTCTCACCACATCGCCTATACCCTCCTTTGCTTTAAATAGCCTTTTTGACTTCATTGGCCCGATTCACGGCCGGCATGACCAACCAATCAGGCCCGACCAGGCGGACCCAGGCCCCGACCAATCGGGCCCGACGACCGAGGCCAATCGGCCCGACCAGGCGCGACCCGACCATTCGAGGCCGACCCAGGCCAACGGCCCATTCGGGCCCGACCCAGGCGCGACCCGACCATTTGGCGGAGGCGACCCCCGAATCGAGGCCGACCAGGCGCGACCCAACCATTTGGCCCGACCCGAGGCCCAACCACCAATCGGGCCCGACCCGAGGCGCGACCAACCAATCGGGCAGGCCCGACCCAGGCGCGACCAACCAATCGGGCCCGACCCATGGCTCTCACTAATCAATCGGCCCGACCTAAGGCCACGTCATTAAATACCTCACCCCGAAAACCCGCAACTTACAATTTTATCCACCCATCATATGTAGCTTTTTGTTGATCGAGCTCACTGTTCATGTTTTAGCATGATTAGGGTACTTGACTTGATCGGTCGACCAACTTTTCCTAGGCCAGAGACCGTGACGTTTATCTCGACCAAACCAACCATTTGAGTGCTATGCCGAACATGCCTAAATGTTCATGTACCTTACCCGTTATATCCCACAGGAGCTACTTCCTATGCCTTGGATACCAGGATTATATCACCCTTGTTTGGATAAACTATCGACCTTTGCTATGAATTGCTTGTTTGCTCTTGAAATCATGTACCACTGTCGCACTACTCTGCATTTCAACGTGTATGTCGTCTGCTTCCTTGAACTTACCCCACCATCTTACCATCATCTCAACACCATTTACCCTTTATCAACCCTATCCCTGATTTCACGTTACCTCAATCTGTGATAGATTTGAGGGGGATTACCTATACCCTTAACGGGAGTAACCACTTCTTATTATTGTCAGTGCAACTTTACAAGACAAGCTACACGACAACAAGGGGCTAATGTAGACACCAAATTTGTGTCTTACGACCCCCTGTGCCCCGCATCTCATTTCACAACCTAGCCTCACCACCTAAACCTTGCACAATTATTTATTAATTACCTTATAATTAATAAATCCACATCTCCAAACCTGCCACCTCATTTCGCCACCTCATCATGACCTAGCCCTAATCCTAAACTAACCTAATTAAGACCTATAACTTGGTCTACATCCACACCCATGACTAATTACTCCTCACCCACACCAAAACAACCTAATAATGACTTGACCAAGCCCACACTAATTCCTCGGGAGAAAAGGAGGGAAGGTTGGCTATTTTACTAAAAATAGCCCACTTTGACTTAACGACATCGGTTCTACTCGACCAGCCATCGGTTACGTAACCACCATCGGTTCCTGTAAATGACCTCCCCCAACCAAAAACAAAGGATCCGGAATTCATTGGAAAGATCGAAAATTCACTTGGCATAGCGAGAGACAAGTGAAGGAAGAGAAGAGTTTGCGAGAGAAGGACATCAAGCCCAAGGCTGCATGGCCCAGTAACCGAGCCCGGTGACACTCATCCAAGCATTGGGAGAGAAGATAGCTCATCTTTGATTGTCGAGATCATCCTACACGAGCCACCTGCCTTCGTCATCACAGTCCTTGGACCTGTATCTTCATCAGGAACTAGTAAGTAGTGTCTTGTACGTTCTTTTAATAACATTTCTTGGACTTCTGAATCACAGTAATTATAAGTCTACTCCCAGATCCACTACCGGTAACACCCTACATCTAACTATCATTCCTCTGCCCTTACATTGCCCCAAAGAACAGCCCCCATATTCTCGAGTCTTCTCCATCACCCCATTACCTATCCCCGATCATTTACCGACCTAATAAACACCATAGCCACCTTATAGCCAACCTTCACTAAAAGCCCTAAATCATTGCCCCTACGATATCGGTTATTAGGAGCAGTACAGTGATGATGGCCGGCATCGGTCACTGTGACTCAAAACCAAAACCAACCTTTCCTCTATTGTTTTAACGAGGCAATTAAATTGTAATTTGGCATAACTTCTTTGTTAGAATTTGTGTTAATGGTGGTCTTGTATTCTTATTTGCATAACAAAGGAGAGTTCTTCGCAATCACGGTACACGCACACCCTCTTAACATTCATTGTATTCCTCCTAGCCCTAACCCTTATCTGTTTCTCGAGAGATGAAAGGATAGAAGCAACTCTATTAGGAATTGAAACATCCTTTGTTAGAAACAAGAGGACTTGTCTAATGAAAATTGGGAGTACTTAGAGGTGTGTTTGGTGGGATGATATTTTATAAGAGATGACATATATGTCACGGTTTGATTCCGCTTTGATAGAAAGATGGGCATCACTCTTGAGAAAGATGGGCATTTTATTTTCATTGGATTACAAGATTGTTGGTTAGGGGCAGCTTTTATTATATTTCGGATACAAAGAGAGAATATATTATGCAAGAATTTTATAGAGATGATTCCTAGGTGTTAGATACTCATTTGGAGATTTTGATTACCAATCCTTATATGATGTCAGGAGAGATGGTTTTCTAGTGGATGACCATGATGATGATGGGGATCACATGTTTTTCACTATTAGACTCAGGAGGTGGGTAGTTCCCATAGATGATAATAGGGGTAGATGTAGAGATGATGGAGCACCATACAATGTTTGAGTGGGATCCTACCTTATTGGCACATACATATAGAGAGTTGTGGGCTTGGAATGACCACAAGCATTACATGATAGATGTTGGATTCTTATTATAGTGTTGGGCACATGAGCACATTGTTATTACTCATCCATTTGGAGTGCCTAGTGTTATTGAGGTGAGGTATCCAAGTTTTATGAGGTGGAGCTAGAGTTTAGGTTAGGCCAGGAAGGCCAAGGGGCCTACCTATTATAAAGACTTGATATCAGGATTATAGGTTAGTAACGTGGTGTGGAGGACATATGTGGATTTTCCTGATTGGCTTGAGTTTTCTAGGATTTATTATATTTACAATGAGGATATATGGGTTCGAGACCATAGATCCGTGAGGGGATGATTTGACACGTTTTATCCGGATCATGAAATAGTTTCACCTGGTTTAGGATATACTCGAGGATCTAGTTTTGTATAGGTGAGAGGATGGAGACAACGATCATCTAGCACTGCATGCTATTGTGGTAGGTCCTATAGCTATTGTTTAGTAGATAGGTGTGATGGGTCTAGATGAGGATGAACATATAGTTGTGATTGATGATTCGTGGTGACCCCATATTTTACTACATGGTGGTCCCATTCATTGAGGACCTTTGAGAAAATGAGGGAAGAAAGAGGGTTAGTTAATCGAATTAGATGATTGGAGGCTCGAGAAGAGGGAGATGTAGAGGAAGGTGGTGAGATTGACAAAGAGAGGATTGAGCCTATTTTTGTATCTCCGGATGTTGCGACAATGATGACCGAAAAGGCCACAGTGGAGGCAGAGAGAGATGTCACTCCGAGAGAGCATGATGACTTAGTGGGAGTTTAGGATACTCTCATTTCAGCGAGAGATGGATTGATAGTAGAGCGTAATAGCCTGCATGCACAACTTGTACATGTATCTTCTAATAGAGACACGTACAAGAGTCATAGAAATACCTTCCCAGAAGGTGTTGGGGATCACGAGGCCTTCTATTTCTGGTATGGAGCTATCGGTGATGGTTAGGCAAAGAGGGAATCTACAACACCTCCTCCCGACATGATTGTGGTGTCTCATTACGAGGATATACAAGAAGAGAGGGACTAATATGTGGATATTATCAACAATAACTACCCCGATGCCACTTTATATGTTGATCATATATCTGCCCAAGGGGGTGCCACATCGGCCCGGCTAGGCCCAAAGTGATAGTGTAGCAACATGGGCGACCACCTCATAGAAGAGGTAATGGCGAGGAGGAAATGATGGTGGTGGTCATGTAGTGGGAGGCACTCCTGATCCTAGTTTGATGGACTTTACCATATGATTGTATATAGGCTCATGGAAGCCCATTTTCTTTATGTATGATGTCATTTTGATTATATGGAAATTTTTGTATTGGAATTTGATTTTATATATATATATATATATATATATATGTATATATATATATATATATATATATATATATATATATATATATATATATATATATGTATATATACATATGTATGTATGTATATATATATGTATGTATGTATATATATATGTATGTATGTATGTGTATGTATGTATGTGTATGTATATGATGGTGATGATTTATACACCTTTGTTGACAATCTCATGGAAGCTCTTGTTGTTATATGGATTATGCGATTATTTACATTCGGGATGTTATATATAATGATGATAATGATGTGATTTTGTCTTTGGTTTTGATATGTGCATGTTGTACATTATATGTGTTGGATATATTGATTTTTTTTTGTTTTCATTCTTGTTTGTTTTTATTTTTAACTAAATTTAGAAAACGTGAGTAGATCTGAATGTATTAAATCAAGATGTGATTAAATAAAATAAAGTAAAATTGGAAAGAACACCCCCTAAATTTTAATGTGTATAATGGGTTTTGATAACGATTGCACTTGGAACCTTCCCAAAATGTTAAATAAGATCGTCACTAAACAATTTAGGTGAATATTAATGGATTTGGACAAAATATGTTTTTGGTAGGATAAAAAAGAGAAGGATGCCATGTGGATGCATGCCATTATAAGGGGAAAAGGTTCTCCTTTTCAACGGGTTTATAGGGAATCAATGCCCTAGATTTTATAATATTTTGAAGCAAAGCCGATCAATGTGGGAAGTTTTCTTTATGATGGGAAAGTTGGCTGATGTGGGAAGCTTTTCATGTATGCTTTTTGTATTTTGAAAGTTTGATCGATGCGGGAATCCTTATATATGAGTAGCCGTACTTCAAGTCTATGATCTACATTTTTGATGATTTTGATTTGAATGGCCATCCTTCATGGGATCGGTCCATGATTTAGATAGGTAGATGTCCTTCAAGGGATTAGTCTACTCTTTTTTGCTAGTTTACATTTTGTGAATAATTGTCCTTTGAGGGATCAGTCTATTGTTATTTTTAACATCGAATGGATTTATATCATTTTGTTAAGATGAGAGCGAGAGAACCCTAAAAACCATTTTTAGAGGAGGGGATAAATGCCCATGTGACCCACATCCACATGCCCCATGTTCTCGTTGTTGATGGATATGTGTAGTGATTCTTAAGAATTCGGTGAAATGACGTAATGAATAATATTTGACTAAAACTAGCATCATGATGTTATGTTTGTGGAGCTTGTTTTCATGTTAGAGTGTGGTACACCTTCTCTGTGTTACACTCGGGTACTTTTATAGTGGTCCCACTCACTTTGGTGAGCGGGTTAAGGAGGTTCAAGGGCGAAGCCCCGAAGCAAATTTTCATGGGTGGTTTATTAACCCATGGGTAATGGGTAACCATTATGGGTAGTTTTGGGCCCATGGTTTTGATACCCATTGTTTTGATACCCACGATTTTTTTTGCCCATGGTTTTGATATCCACGGTTTTGTATCAAACTACTTAAGTAATTGTCTATTTATATGGTCTTATGCATATGATAGATAGATAAACAAATGTATTGCAGATGTGCTTTGAATTTGGGTGTGAATTTTGTAGAGTTTGTTAAGCATAACTCAAAATGGATTTGGGTATTGTATTGAGAGAGTGGAGACTTGTAATAAAATATGAGCAAGTGATTCTTGGTGGACATAGCCCAAATTGGGTGAACCACATTAAATCTTGTCTCTCTGTGTTTTGTTATTTATTCTACACTTTTATTTGAGATCTGTAATATTTTTTGCATATTACTTTCTACTATTGCGATTCTGTAAGGGATTATTCCGCATATTTTATCTCTTATTTCCTAACAATTGGTATCAGAGCTGGTTTGGTTTGGTTTGAAGTGTAAAATCATAGGAAATTTTTTAGCTTGAGTGGGAGCTATGGTAGATGATGGAAGATCTAGGGTTGATAAATTCAATGGGAAGAATTTTAGTCTTTGGAAGATGCAGATGGAAGATTACCTTTATCAGAAGGATATTTATACTCCGTTGTCTGAGAAGGTGAACAAACCCTCGAGTATGACAGATGCGGAATGGGATTTTTGGATCGGAAGGCACTTGGAATGATCTAGTTGTGTCTTTCATCTTCGATATTATTTAATGTTTCAAAGGAAAAGAATACAAAAGAACTGATGGATGCATTAGGGAAGTTGTATGAAAAACCCTCTTGCCTCTAATAAGATTTTTTAATGAAAAAGTTGTTTAATATGAAGATGTATGAGAATGGTTTAGTAGCAGATCATCTAAATTATTTTAATACGGTTGTAAATATGCTAGCTTTGGTTACAATAGAATTTGATGAAGAAGTTAGGGATTTATTAGTTCTGTGCTCTTTACCTGAGAGTTGGAATAGCTTGGTAATGGTGGTAAGCAACTTGGTTCCTGCTAACTCAAAGTTGAAGTTTGAGGATGTTGTAGGGGTGATTCTAAGCAAGGAAATGCGAAGAAAAAGCTCTAGTGAATCTTCTACTTCAGGGAATGCTTTGATAGTGGAAACTAGAGGGAGACAAAAGAATAGAGGAAACCATGGAAAATCAAAGGATCGGGAAAGGTCAAAATCCAAAAGCAAGATAGTATGCTGGCATTGTGGAAAGTCTGGGCATGCAAAGAAGGACTGTTGGGAGCTTCGGGATAAGAAGAAACAACAGAAGAAAACAAGGAGGCAAATGTGGCATCGGGTAATGTATGTCAGGATGCTTTGATTCTTTCTTTGCATAATATTATCTTGAATCTTGGTTTTAGATTCGGGGCTTCTTTCCATGCTACTCCACATAGGCATTATTTTGTTGATTATGTTCAAGGGGATTTTGGGCATGTTTTTCTTGGTGATGATGAGCCTTGCAGTATAGTTAGAAAAGGTTTTGTTCAAGTTAAGATGTAGAATGAGAATACATGGCTATTGAAGGATGTCGAGACATTTGTCCTACATTAAGGAGAATTTTGATATCGGTGGGGCAATTGGGAAGTGATGGTTTTACTGTGATATTTACAGTTGACTCTTGGAAGGTTACCAAGGGTGCTCTTATAGTGGCAAGAGGTAAGAAGGTTGGAACCTTGTATTTAACCACTGATAGTACTAATGATTGTAATCTTATGGCTTCAGATGCAGATACAACATTATGGAACTATAGGCTCGGTCATATGAGCCATAAGGGCATGAACATCATAACGAAGAATTTTCTTGGATATACAGAAACAAGTTTGGATTTATGTGAGAACTACATATATGGGAAATAGAAGCGTGTAAGGTTTCTCAAGGTTGGACCTACGAAGAAAGAGAGTAAGTTAGAGATGGTACATTCTGATGTGTGGGGGGCTCAGGTATCATCTCTTGGGGGCTCAAGTTATTATGTTACTTTTATTGATGATGAAACAAGGAAAGTTTGGGTTTATTGTATTAGAAATAAATCGATGTATTTGATACTTTTGTTAAATAGAAAGCCTTGGTAGAGAATGAAACAGGTCTTAAGTTAAAATGTCTCAGATCAGATAATGGAGGGGAGTATTACAATAATGAATTTGATGATTATTGTTCTAAGAATGGAATCCATAGGCAAAAGACGATTCCAGGAACTCTACATGAGAATGGGGTGTCGAAAAGGATGAACATAACAATAATGGAACATGCTAGGAGCATGAGGATACATGCGAACTGCCTCTTTATTTTTGGGTAGAAGCGGTGAGCACAACATGTACTTGATAAACATAGAGGACCCTCAAGTGTCTTGGATGGAGGCATACTTGAGGAGGCTTGGTACAATAAGAAAGTTGACTACTCATTTCTTAGAGTCTTTGGATGTGAGGTGTTTTTCATATTACAAAGGATGATAGGACCAAGCTAGAGGCTAAATCAAAAAATGCACTTTTATTGGTTATGGTGGTGATGACTTTGGATTTAAATGTTGGAGTATTAAGGACAAGAAAATCATTCAGTCTAGGGATGTGGTCTTTAATGAGAAAGTAATGTATAAGAAACAATTGCAAGAAAATAGGGAAGAATCCAAGAAAGAATATGCGGTGCAAAGGATCTTCCTGGATGGGATAGTGACCCATGAATTAGTTCAAGAACCTACTCAATAGGAACCCCAAACTCCTACAGTGAGGAGGTCTTCTAGGGTAAGAAAAGAACCTGAACGTTTTTCTCCTTCTCTTTATTATTTATTACTCACTTGATAGTGGAGAGCCGAGAGCTTTAATGAAGCAATGCATGTAGATGCCGAGAAGAAGTGGGAGCAAGCCATGGATGAGGAGCATAAGTCTCTCATGGAGAACCCAGGACTTGGGATTTGGTGAAGCTACCTATCGGAAGGAAAAGAGAATTTTAGAACAAGTGGGTGTATAGAGTTAAAGATGAAGGAGGAAAGAAAAGATATAAGGCTCGGTTAGTGGTCAAGGGGTTTGCACAGAAACAAGGTATAGATTTTGATGAGATTTTTTCTCCTATAGTAAAAATGACTTCTATCAGAACTGTTCTTGGAATAGTGGCAGCATAGAAGACTTGCACTTAGAACAGTTAGATGTAAAGACTACATTTCTCCATGGTGATTTGGAGGAGGAGCTATATATGCAGCAGCCAGAAGGATATGAAGTCAAAGGTAAAGAGGAGATGGTGTGTAAACTGAAGAAGAGCTTGTATGGCCTAAAACAAGCTCCACGTCAATGGTATAAGAAGTTTGATAGCTTCATGATGGAGCAAGGTTATATTAGATGTCATTCTGACCATTGCGTGTATACAAAGAAATTTAAGGATGGAAGTTATATTATCCTGTGTTTGTATGTTGATGACATGTTGGTTGTAGGTAAAAACATGCAGGAAATAAAAGTACTCAAGAAACAACCAAGTGAATCCTTTGATATGAAGGATTTGGGGTAGCCAGAAAAATCCTTGGTATGAGGATAACTCGGGATAGGAAGGAACGGAAGCTGACTTTATCTCAAGAAGAGTACATTAAGAATGTATTGGATAGGTTTAACATGCAGGATGTTAAACCAGTTGGGACTCCTTTGGCAGGCCATTTTAATTTATCAAAGGATCGGTGTCCTAAGATAGAGCATGAAAGAAACTAGATGTCCAAGGTACCTTACTCATCGGTTGGTAGTTTGATGTATGCTATGGTGTGCACTAGGCTTGATATTCCCATGCGGGGGAGGCGTGAGTAGATTTATGAGTGATCCAAGTAAAGAGCATTGTGGCTTGCATAAAGTGGATCCTTTGGTATTTGAGAGGGACCATGGGGACAATTTTGTGCTATAGTGGATTAGACACCACTTTATGTGGTTATGTAGATTCAGACATGGCTGGAGATGTTGACAGCAGGAGGAGCATGACATGTTATATTTACATTGTAGGTGGGACAACAGTGAGCTAGATTTCACGACTACGAAGCTGGTGGATTTATCAACCATGGAGGATGAGTATGTTACTGCCACAGAGGTAAACAAATAGATGATTTGGTTACAAAAATTACTTGAGGAGTTGGGGCATAAGCAAGAGTAATGTAAGCTGCATAGTGATAGTTAGAGTGTTATACACCTAGCTAAGAACTCGATTTCCACTCCAGGATGAAGCATATACAGTTGAGATATCACTTCATCAGGACAGCTTTGGAAGAAGATAAGTTGAAGTTGGAGAAGATTCATACCAGTCTTAATCCTACAGACATGATGACCAAGGTGGTCACAAGGGATAAAATAAAGCTATGTTCATCTTTGGTTGGCCTTCGCAGATGATAGTGAAGGGTTAAGAATCTTTCTCGGTGGAAATCGGTCTCAAGTGGGATATTGTTATGTTTGTGGAGCCTATTTTCATGTTAGAGTGTGGTACACCTTCTATGTGTTACACTCGGGTATTTTTACGGTGGTCCCGCTCGCCGGTGAGTGGGTCAAGGGGGTTTGGGGGTGAAGCAAATTTTCATGGGTGGTTTATTAACCCATGGGTAATGGGTAACCATTATGGGATATTTTTGGGCCCATGGTTTTTTTTGGTACCCATTGTTTTGATACCCACGGGTTTTTGCCCATTGTTTTGATACCCACGGTTTTTTTCCCATGGTTTTGATACCCATGGTTTTGTATCAAACTACTTAAGCAATTGTCTATTTATATGGTCTTATGCATATGATAGATAGACAAGCAAAGCTCCAAATGGATTTGGGTATTTTATTGAGAGAGTGGAGGCTTGTAATAAAATCTAAGCAAGTGATTCTTGGTGGACGTAGCCCAAATTGGGTGAACCATGTTAAATGTGATAACATAAGGGCCAATCTAATTGGGGGAAAATTTCCATGTTTACTCTACTCTAATGTAGTCACATTCTGATTTTCTTTAAGGACGAGATCACCGATTTTAAAATCTCATTCTTTAACATGTTTTTATATGCCCTACTAATGCATTGTTGATAAAACTTGTGATGTTCAAGAGCTGCTTAGATGTTTTTCATCTAACAATTCCAATTGTGCTAGATGATCCCGATGATATTCTTTGTCAAGGATGAAATCCTTGAGAGATATGTGTAGTGATGGAATTTGAATTTTGAGAGGCACAATGGCTTCAGATCCATAGATGAGTGAATAAGGTGTTGTGTTGTAGGTGTGCAAATGTTGGTTTGATAAGCCTAGAGAGTGAAAATGGGATTTGAGTGTGCCAGTTTCTACCTGCATCATTTACAATTTTCATGAGGATTTTGTTGAGTGTTTTGTTAGAGGCCTCTACTTGTCCATTTTCTTGAGGGTAGTATGGTGAAGAAAAGCTAAGTTTGATGTTGAATGTATCATTTTGACTTCCTTGTTTTTAAAATATTTCCCATTATCTGTGATAAGCTTATGTGGGATGCCAAAGTGACATATAATGTTTTGATATATGAAATTAATGATGGGTCCATATTTTGTTGAGGTCAAAGGAATTTCTTCAACCCACTTAGTGAAGTATTCAATTGCAGTGATGATTGAATGATGTTGTTGAGATGATTTTGGATTGATCACACCAATGAGGTCTAATCCCCATTGAGAGAAAGGCCACAAGTATTTTGTGGGTTATAGTGCTTGGCTCGGAATATGAATAAGATCATAATGGAGTTGACATTTAATGCACTTTTTCATGTATGTACAACAATCCTTGGTGATAGTAGGCCAATAATACCCTAACTCGTATAATGTGTTTAGTGATGGCATTGCCACTAAAGTGACCACCACATATGCCATCATGCACCTCTTGAATTTCTCTGGTTGACTCATGTGTTTTAAGACATCATAGTAGTATGCCGTTGAAACTACATTTATAGAGAATACCACCTATGATGACAAAGTGGGTGGCATTGGAGAAATGATCGTTTAGCAGATTGTGATAGATCTGATGGGATTTTACACTCAAAAAGGTAATCATATATCTATGTGTACCAAAGATCAGGTGAGTTTCATCAATGACATTAATGGATGGTAGCTCATTTTTATGTGAAGGATGATCCAAACATTGAATGACTATAGACATCTTAGTGTTATCCTTTGATTTTTTTGTTTCAAAAGGGATAAGAGAGCCGAGAGATGCCATGGTGTCTACAAATCTATTAGAAGATCATGTGGAATAGCTTGAATGGTGTAATGGTCAAATGCACCAAGGAGAAAATTGACAATGGCCTTGTACTTTTGAAGGACCTCATTTTTACATTGATATTCTCCTTTGACTTGACTAATGACAAGTTGTGAATCTCCATAGATTTCCAGATCATGGACACCTAGGAGAATAGTAGTAGTAAGGCCCATTATTAAGGCTTCATATTCTACCATATTATTAGTGCATTCAAAGTTGAGTTTAAATGATAATGGAATGGGAATGTTCCAGGGTGGTATGATAATGACACCAGCCCCTCCACCTTCTTGACATTTAGCACCATCAAAGAAGAGGGTCATTTTGATGGGGTGAAGTCTAATTCATAGTCATCGATTCATTAATGTTATTGATGGATTCATCAGAAAGTATTCATGAGGTGGTTGATCATCTAGAAGAGGTGCTTTAACAAGTTGATCGAAAAATGGCCTAACCTTTAATGGATTTTTGTGGTATAATTTCAAGATCAAATTCAGTCATTAACATCAACCATCGAGTTATACAATCATTATGATATGGTTTAGCATGTATGGCTTTAAGTGGATTAAAACTAGTGACAACGTATGTTTTTTGGTTGAGGAGATAATGTCGAGTTTGGAAGTAGTGAAGTACAATGCACAACACATTTTTTTCGGCTTCAGAGTATCATGTTTCATATTCATGAAGTGTGTGACTAATGTAGTACATGGCCTACTCATGACCTTGATCATCATGGTGGGAAAGCATGGCTCCTAGGGCATGTTCCGAGGTAGAGATGTAGAGATAAAATGGCTCCCCTTCATGAGGTGGCATAAGTACAGGGGGTGATAATAAATATTGTTTGATTTCATCAAAGGCCTTCTGGTAATCAAAATCCCAATGAAACACTATGTCTTTACGGAGAAGATGGTGAAATGGTTGAAAATGGTCAGAGAGCTATGATATGAAACATCAGATGGACTATATTTTTCCTTGCAGACTGCATAGTTGTTTAAGATTAGAAGGTGGAGGCATATCGATGATTTCCCTAAATTTTGTGGATCAATTCAATTCCATGAAGAGATATGATAAATCCCAAAAAAATTTTCAGTGAGAACACCAAAAACACACTTTACAGGATTCAGGAAGACAAAATTGAATAAGATGGGTGAAGATTGATTCAAGGACACTAAGATGATATTTTTGTGATTTAGACTTCCCAAGAAGGTCATCAACATAATATTCCACAATTTTTGGATAAGATCATGGAAAATGTAGGTCATTGTGTTGATACATTGCCCCAACATTTTTGAGACCAAATGGCATGACACGGTAGAAAAAGGTCCCCCAAGGGGTGATAAAAGTGGTTTTATGTTGATCATTGGGGATAAGAATCTGATTATAACTAAAAAACCATCCATAAGGGAAAGCATTTCATGGCCAGGCTATGAGGTCAACAAGCTGATCTATGTTTGGGAGAGGGAAATCATCCTTTGGAAAGCAAGATTGAGATCCCTAAAATCTGTGCAGATGTGAATTTTTCCTTGAGGCTTTAGTTACTGGGATGATGTTGAGACCCACTATGGATAGTCAATGGGTATGATGAAATTGGTAGATAAAAGACATTACAACTCTTCCTTGACAAGGAGAGCTATACGGGGATGCATTTTACAGAGTTTTTTTTGATAGGTTTAGCATCAGGGTATGTGACTATGTTGTGTAGAAAAATGTTGGGATCGATCTTGGGCATATCACTATATGACCAGGTGAAGGCTTGGTGATATTTTGTTAAGAATGTTGTGTAAAATCATTCAATTCTTTTGGATCAAGAGATTGAATGACCTTAACTATACGAGGATCTTGGAGTGTTCCTATGTTAACATCGATGGTAGATTCATTAAGAAGGTTGGTGTATCGATGGTAAGGAATTAAAGATAATGATCCTCAGCTCCCATGTGAGAAAGAATATCCTAGTCATCTTGACATTGAAGGATATCTATAGAAGGTAAATATTCCTCAACCATTTAGGATGAACAAGTGGTAGTGTTTTAATGAAGTGACCAGATTGATAAGTGAGTGGTCCTAATGATACAATATTGATTTTAAAAAAAAAGGTGGGATGGGTATAGTGTCATCCATGTCCATGGGGTTTTTAGGGTTCATTGACAATGTTGGTTCTAGTTCAGAGATGGTTAGGGATGTAGAAAGTTTCAGGATGTAGTGGCTTTGTACATGTCAGAGGTGAAGCTTTTGTAACCTACTCCACTTTTCTCATGAGATTTGAGGGTACACAGGATAGGTTGATCATGAATGCCTTGTTCATAACATCTAAGGCCAAAACCTTTCCACGTGCAATGATGGAGATACATGTGGGAAAATTTTGGGTTGTCAAGGGATTTAAAGTTTAACACAAATGGCATGGCATGATGTGGGTTAACAAGATGGGATGGTGGATTATCAAATCCACCATAAATTAGGTTTTTTTTGAGATAGGTTGGTCCATAGGAGATAACATCTCTAACATTGGGGTCATACATGGGTTGTTTTTGGGGACCATATGTTTTAGGTGAAGGGATGGAATTGAGCATGAGGAGGTGATACTCCCCAGGTAAGACACTTTACAACCTCAGTGATAGAGGAATCATCAAGTAATTTAGAAGAAGATATCGATGTGTGATAGTAGAGGCTTGATCAGATGACTCAGATGAAGATTTAGGTACAAGTACATCATTTGGGTGGTACATCATGTAATAATCAACAAATGGATTTGGATCAGTAGGGATAGTATAGGTCTTACCTTCATGTTCATATTTAAGACAACGATGGAGAGTGGAAGGAATGAATACAATGCATGGTGTGTATCCAAGGGCATCCTAACAACATATTGTATTGAACTCTCCTTCTATAATGTAGAAGAGTTTAGGTAAAGTCTTGACACCAAACTTTAAGTGGAAAAATAATGGTACCTAATGTGGGTGTGATAGTGTCATTAAAGGATCATAACAGACTTGGGGTTTGAGTGACAACCATGTTGGGAAATTTAAGTTGGTCAAAGGTGAGAGAGGATATGATATTAATGGTCCACACCACTATCGATCATGACCCTCTTAATAGAGATATCATTGATCTGAGTGGTAATGAAGAGTGGTAAGTCATGATCCTCTGATCTAAGTGAAGGAATTTTAGATGGCTCAATGATATGGAGGTGGATGCTTTCAGAGTGCCCACAAAGTTTGTGAATGGGATCGGTCATTAGTTGGTATAGTAATGGATTGGAGAGCTTCAATCATGGCTTTACTTATGACTAGGTGATGTTTGGATGAGCTCATAAAGTGACATCCATGGATGGGAGATTGGTGTAATTTTTTAACAAGACCTTTTATATCATAGTCGAAGGTGGTGTTGTTGTTTGTATAGAAATTTTGGCTCTTGATGATGATGTTTGATTAGATTCTTTAGGAGCTAAGGAAATGGATACCTTTGGCTTGGTTTAAGTGGAGTTGATAACTCAAGGGGGTGGAGGTATGGTGATGGAAGTCCTACTTTTCAGAGGCTCAGACATGATCCTTTGTCATAATTTTGTGAACAGTAGTGAGTGATGTGGATGACATCAACTTGGAAATCAATGTCTCAGGGATGGAATCTTCTAGTGATGCTGATGTTGATATCGATGTGATGTTTGATTGAGGAGGAAGAAGGAGAACTACCAATCTTCACAACTTTCTGATGAAAATCTTTGCACTCCTCTATGGAGTGGCCTCACATTCTATGGTAATCACAAAGGCACTAAAGTCATACTAGGATGGTTTCCATCCATGATGATCTGATGGTTTTGGGAGATGGTAATTTGATTAGTGACTCTTGTAATAAGTTATCCAAAATGGTGGCATAACACCCTTTAGGTCTAAACATGTAGCCAGAGATTAATTTTCTTGGGAGTAGGTGAAGCGAGTTGTTTGGAAATAGATTGTTTACTTGGTAGTCATGGAGGCTTTCTAGTTGTTGTGATAGGTGGAGAACTAGGATTTTTGTACAAGTAGGATGGTGTGGAGAATAACAAGATTACACAGGAGATGGGGAGCAAGAATCAAATGTGGATGCCCATTATGGGATGAATATATGGAGAAGTACAAACTCACGGTGGGGGCTGATGCATGGGTTTTTCCCTTGTAATAATGGGGTGATTAACCGGTATGATGGGAGAAGGGTCATGCAGGAGGTTCCGATCTGAAGGCTATAATGAGGGTCTTTAGGATTTTGAATAATGTTTTGTTCAGGGGGTCTCATAGGTCTTGGTTTTTGACATGACAAGAGGATCTCCAAAAGTAGGTATGCTTTTGGATGAAATGATGATGAAAAAGGTGGAGGGCCATGAAAATGATAGGTCTCATCATAATAAGGACTTCTAAAGACTTGAACTACACCCTGCTTATTAGGTCCTTTCAAAACTTTAGATGAACTAGGTGTATTTGTCGAGGTTGAAGCTAATGAAGAGGGAGAAGTTTGGATGGTGTGGTCTAAGTGATTAGCATATTTTGGATTATTTGTTTTTGTGGGTTGAGAATGACTACAACCCCTGTCAACTTAGGTGGAGGTGGTTGTGCTAAGAATGTTTCAAGTGGTATCATGGTTATATTTGCAAACTTAGGTGGTGGTGTTGGTGGAGTTGTGTTGGAGGGAAGGGGTATGGGTTTGGTAATAGTATGTGGTGAAGATGTGGGAATGTTCTTAGTAGCAAGCGGTGGTTTGGAAATTTCAAGCTTGTTGGATTCTAGCATGGATTCTATGGGTGTCAACTTGGTAGGTGATAAAGACACAAGAAGGATTTGAAATGATTTTCATCAGGGGAAAACTTTAGTCATGGTTTTAGGCTCATTGGGTAGTGATGTCGATTTTTGGGTTTTATTTCATTAAGTGATAAGGTAGACAAAGAGACTGGCTCAATTTTAGTTACTGTATTAATGGTGTGAATTGTGTTCATTTGTGGTTTCTCGAAGAAGAAGGGTGATTTGGAAAAGGTTGTTTAAATATGTCCAGAATCTGATTAGGAGGTGTGTTTGGATTGTCTAAGTGAAGGTCACCTTTTCAATCAAGTCCTAAAGCACATTGCAAAATGTGTGACACCTTTCAATGTCATGACCATTGACCCTATGGTATTTGTAATAATCATTATCTCGATACCAAATGGGTTTGGAAACTGATATATCGATGGGTCAAATGGGTGGAAGTGATATCACATTGGAGGCAAGAAATTTATCAAAAATATGCCATAAGATTCTACTATGGGTGTATAGTTGTTGTTGATGGATGCATTCAGTGGTAGGATTTTCTTTAGGAGCTGATTTGACTATGACTACATTGGTGGATGATTTAGACTTATCTGAGTTGGGTACTGACTTGGATGGGAATTCTACTTTTGGTTTCTTAGGATGAAGCTTTACCCATCCATCCTCTAGGGCTCACAACTCTAATTTACGGGCCATGGTAAAGGCCTCATCGAAAGTTTGGAAGGTTTGAATTTGTAAAGTGGATGAGATATGTTTGGCACAAGTGTGAAAAAATATCTCAATTAGCTATGGTTGTGGTAGTGTGAAGGATAGTTGATTGGTAGTGGCCTCCAATGGGTGAAAAAATCAATAATGGATTTCTTTCAAATTGTCTAATGGCATACAAATCATTGATGGTAATTTTATGGGCTATGTTTATGGAGAAGTGGTCTAAGAATAGTTGTGCAAGTTGTGTAAAAGAAAATAGTGAGTGTTGTGGAATGTTGTTGTACCAATCTAAGGTAGGACCGAAAGGGACATGGGAAAGGTCCTCAACATGAGGTCCTGATCATGAGCTATCAGATAACATGCATGATGAAAAGCACATATATGTTTTTGGGGATCTTCTTTTCTATAAAACTTAGTAAGTTTAGGAAGTTCCCAATGAGGTGGATATGGTTTATATGGTATGGAAGGATGAATGGGCTCATTGCAAATTTGATCATAGAGAGTGCATTCTTGGATGTTGATGAAAGTGGCTTCCAAACTAGATATGTGACTTAGCAGAGCTTGAAGGGGGTCAATTTGCATTGATTTTTGTAGGGATGAGTGGGTTGATACAAAGATTGATTGGGTTGTGAGTACACTTGATACTACTGTGGGATGTTTTGTTGATAGGAGGTGTTCTTCTTGAGGGATGTTCTATTGATATGGAGTGTTATGTTGATAAGGGTTGTTTTATTGTGGGACATGGTATTGAGGAATGTTTTGTTGAGGTAGTACTACTTTGAGGTATGTGTTGTTGATATGGGACATTTTGTTGGGGGGATGTTTTGATAGTAAGGGATGTTGTGTTGTGGGGTGTTTTGATGGGATGAGGAGCCTTGCTGCGAAGCAGGAGGGAGGTTGTGAGGTTTGAACATATTGATATACTAATGCATGGCATCGATGGATGATGTAGAGGTAGTGAATGTGTAGGTGTTTTTTGAAAAGGTATGGCCGAAGTGGAAAAGATGGTGCCTATTGTGGTACACTTTATTGTGAGATGTTGTATTGTGGGATGTTCTATTGAGATAAGGTTTGTGGTGTAGAGATCAATGGTTGTGAATATTGTGGCATGTATTGTGAGACGGGGTGTGTACTAGTAATAACACTAGTATTAACTAATGGTGTCATTGTGGGGATGGACATAGTGATGTTTTAGATGGGAGTTTGTAACTTGTTGGGAAGGCATAACTATAGAAGGGGTGATGAAACTCAAAGGGGTGTTGGTACCTATGAGGAGGCTAGAGGAGTTGATGAGGAAGAAAAAGTACTACTTAGAGAGGTGTGGATCCTATAGAAGGACTCGGTGAGGATGTGGATTGCTGAGAAGATGTGTTTTGTGATGAGATCATGTGAAGATCATAGATGGGAGCTAAGGAGACATTGAGTGTTTTAGAGTGACTAGTGAATAATTGTTCATTGGATGTTTCAAAGGATTAGTAGAGCTAGTAGAAATCTAGGGTTGACTATTGTTTAGCATTTCAAGTTGATTTGAAGTGTAGGGATATAACTATTGGACAATAGGGTCTTGATTTTGATCAATGAGTTGTGTAATGGAAGATGAAGGGTTGTAAGTGTATGGAGTGGATTGGGGTGTGAATGGTTACATTTGAACATTTCTTGTTGCTAAGTAGGCATTAAGTGCAATGGGATTCGAGTCTAACATTTCTTCAAAGATAGGGTCTCCCCTATTGTAAAAGGAGGTTCAGATGTCATGAGTGAAAATGAGTGTTTTGATTCTAGGCGTATAAATAATTTTTCCATGATATTGGTGTGGGGAATGGAAGGATTGTTGTCCTACTTCATGGTTATAAAGGGTCCTCGATTCAGTCCAAGTTTGTGTGTCAAAAAAGGGATTGGTTGTGTTTTTGATAGAGTAATGCTCGTGGTTGTGTTGGTGAGGAAAAGGGCACAGGAAGTGGTGTAGTATGAAGTGGGACCTATTGTTGAGGTGTGAATGGTGAGGTAGACATGTCTTCAAAAGGTTGAGTATGTGTTTGTTGTCTTGTAAGTACCATGATAGGAAAACACACACAAAAGATCCTAGAAAATGGAAAACAACTAGATGAGTTGTTTTACAAACAACATGAAAGAACAAGCAAAGTGTTGTTTTGTATTTATCTTGATTAATTATGAAAAGTGAAATGTGTAAGATGGCTAATGAGGGTTCTAAGAAATGGTCATCTATGGCTGGTCTCAGGTATGTTTAAGGGTGGAGTCCTCGATATACCCAAAGGTACATGTGAGGCCCAACTCTTTACTATTGTCGATATGATATGGTGGTATGGTATTGGGGCCTACCCCTCACTTCATGGTCCCACTATGATAAGGAGTCGGGTGCTAAGCCAAAATATACCGAAAGAAGATGTTTATACTCAACTAGAAACACCAAGTCAGTTTCCCTATTGGGTGATGAAATCCCAATCAATTTCACCTAGGTGGGAAATGTTTGAATGCATTTTATTAATGAGTGGTTTGGTTGTGTGTGAGGGAAGATAAGTGAATGCGAAAATTAAGTCCCTATTTAATACTAGATGATCAACAAGTATGCAATGGTTCATTTTAAAGTCCCAAAATGAAATGTTTGATTTCTATGAGGACAAGCGAAACAAAGATGCAAAGTGGAAAGTAAAAAAATGGTTTTCAAAAACTTACATGAGAGCATTTTTATTTCATTTTTTTTTTTCCAAATTTTAGCAATTTTTGAGCATGTGCTTAGAAAATCTAGAATGTATAATTCCAGAGGAAAATAACCTATAATCAGATTAGAAGAAAAAAAATAAAAAAAAAGGACTGCTTGATTGATTATGAAATGATAAAAAAAATAGTACATGGGGAATCATGGGTGATTGGGATAATCATCACGCGATTGAGCCAATCACTGCGTGATTGTAGTTAAAAAATAATGATCAAATTAATGATAAAATGAAGCAATTAAAAAGGGACAAGTGTCCCACCAGGTGTGCCAAAATGTTGAGCATGGTTTTTACCTTGGGTTTTCTTGTCATTCAAGAGGGTAACCACCTAACTCAACCTCAATATGGTGGGGTTTCTAAGATACCCACAATGTGGACTATGTGATATTGCACACCATGTAGATAAAAAAACAAGGCTCATTCTCCTAAGTAAGCCTACAAGTCAAAGCATTTAAACAAGATGATATTAGTAAATAAATGGGTAGGTTATCTAGAAAAATCTAGTCCCCAAAATCCCAATGAATTTCCTTGGTGGTTATCAACCTTCAAAAACAATTAAGCTTTTATTGATATTAAGATTGCGATACAATGTGATGAAATGAAAACATGACAAGACTAACATCACTTATTTAGATGGATATACATATAGATACTAATGACATGACTTAGATCCACAAATCCAACTCTTGGTTAGGATATAGGTTCTTAAACACATTAGATCCTATAGAGTCAACAATACTTCTTTCTTCTTCTTTGGTGGTGTCAGAATCGGGAATAGAAATGTAGTCCTCTACAAATAAATCAAAGGATTCCTCTAGGGGTGTCAAAAAGGTGAGAAAGTGTAGTGTTAGTACTAGATATGTTGATGTGGTTGTGGGTGTTAAATTCTGAAGAAATGTGGTAGTCTTCATCTGGGAGGTCTAGGTCAGCCTCATAGTTGTGCTCATATTGTATTAGATCTTCATGGAGCCTTATAGCTTTGTCGTATGCATTCCAAAATGCTTTAATAGCCTCTCGGATGCACTTGAGTTATTGTGAAAGATAGCTTCAAGATGGTTGAAGGGTGCATTCAAGACTACACAGAGCTCTAGGTCATGAAGGAGTTCATATTGCTCCCAATAGAGTGGATGTCAAACCAATGGGAAAAGAATCAACAATGGGGAAGTTATTACCATCTATTTCCATCTAAATTTCATCTTGGACAAATAGTTAGAAAACAAAGAAAAAAAAGCAAGATTAGGTAAGATTAATTAAAATATACATAGGAATCACTAGTGATTGGGTAAATCACTAGTGATTACTTGTTAAATTTGTACAGTTTATTAAAAAGGAGATAAATTTGATTATGGATTAAGATCTAAAGAATTTTTAGAGTGTTATATGACATAATAAATAAAATGTAGTATATTACCTATATCAAAGACAAAAAAACAAAAAAAGGGTTATTTACCTTGATAACAAAAATGATTTGATTGATAGATGAATGAGGATGATTCCTGACGATGAGAATGAACTTAGTGATCAATTGATGATTCTGAGAGTGATGTGACATTGGTGAAATGAATGGAGGATAAATGATCTCTGATATTTGGAAATGAGGAAAATGTACCTACAAAAATGTGAGAATGCCTTGTCCAAAGGAGGTCCGAATGCACATATTTATAGATCACTAATGATCAGGAAAATCACCAATGATTGTGGAAAATCTTAACTAAGTTGGTTAGATGGGTGATTTTCTTCCTTTTAACTAGATATGATGGATTTTGAAGTAGTTAGGATGAGGGAGGGGTAAAAATCACAAAAAAATTAGTTTAGATGAAGGGGGTTAGCTTTTTTTAGAAGGTTTAATTAGTTAGTGATTTTTTTTAAGGTTAGTTAGTTTTTAGAAGGAGTTAGATTTTAGAAGGTAGTTTTAGAGTGAGGATCAAATCACTATCACATCCGATGATCTACTACCGCAAGTGGTTTTAGAACATAACCCTCCCTTGTATATCCAAGTTTGTATTAACCAAGTAGGCATCAAGCATGCCTTAACCGATAATGGATTTGGTCTCAACATCTATAACATCATTTTTATTCAACATACAGCATGTTAGAAGTGTCTCTTGTTCCTTCATTTATCTCTATTTGTGGTTTTGATAAAATCCCAAAGCATTTTTTGAGCATTATTCATTTTCCCATCACTATCGCCCACATACAATTAATATCCCATGTTATGTCATGCCCAATAACCTTAACTATGATATTCTTCTCGAGACCTTGGATTCATATTATGCATGCATTCCCTTCTACACTACATGCATGACTTAAATTTCATTATCAAGGCACTATTTATGATGTGCCCACTGACCCATCACCTTTCAAGTATTGTAACTCTATTAAACACACTATTGATCTACTTGTTCCCTCTGGTGTTAGTTTGGATATCTCTAAATATGGGTTAGGGTACAAATATTTCCATCATTTTGGCTTCTCTAATCACCAAGAGCATAAATTCATAGATCTTTGGGATATCCCCGCACTGAGACCCACAAGTTTGGGTTGGGGTACCAACCTCCTTCTGCATCCCCTTTAGATACTTATATCACATGTCACATTACATCACTTCCTTGTTACACCTAAAACTTATTAGTAACAACATCTCCATATTTTGGGACAACATCGCTACTTTTAATATCATTAATTCATTCTTTAATTATATTGGTGCTTATGATCATCTTCCTTCTTTCCACCATGAATGGTACCCTCCTTCCTTCCCATTAATATGTTTTGTTGTGGAGATTTTGATATCCCCACTAACAATTTCTATCCACTCGATACTATTCCAACTGATCCATATATTGAGGACCATTCCACCCTTCTTAATGAAGAAACAATACAATACAATTTGGGCACGTCTCGAAAATCCACACATAGTATCTTGCTAGATACCTCTCTTTACCCCTACTAGAAAAAAATGATATCAAGAAATTACTTCATGAATTATCCAATTTTTTCACATGGGATTATAGTGATATTTCGGTATTTGATACCTATGTCACAATGCATAACATTTTTCTTAACCTAAGCACCAAACCTATCCACACCTAAAAATTTGTAAGATGCATCTAAAGTGTCCCTCTTAGTCAAAGAAGAAATTCAAAAAACTTTAGATACATGTTTTATCCTCACTCTAGACTATCCCCGAATGGGTGTCTAATATTGTCCATGTAATGAAACCATATGATTGTGTTCATTGTTACACTTATTTCTATGATATAAATAAATCTTTCCTAATGATAGTTTAATTCTTCCACATATCAATTCTATTGTTGATTCTACTTCCAATTAAAACATCCTTTCCTTTATGGATGGCTTTGTAGCTTACAATCAAATCAAGATCAATCCAAATTGACCATGAAAAAACCTCTTTCATCATAAAGATGAGGTACATTATTTTATACAGTTATGCCCTTTGGCCTTAAAAATGCAGGGGCTACCTATCAATGCACAATGACCCATATATTCCATGACTACATTCACAAGATCCTTGAGGAGTATGTAGATGAAATTTTAACAAAATCTAGGCAGTGTTCTTCTCATACAAAGGATCTACATATACAATTTGAACGATTATGCCAATATCATGTACATCTAAATCTAAAAGGGTGATGACAAGAAAAATCCTTAGATATATTATCTACCAATGTGGCATATAGATTGACCCTAATAAAATTAAAGCCATTATCGACATGCCTCCACCTAAGAACCTCCACCAAATTCACTCCTTACAAGGTAAAATCCAAGTTATCTAGCGCTTTTATTGCAAAACTTGCTGATAAGATGTAACCATTCACATAACTCATGAAGAAATGTACTAAGTTCATTTGGTATTAACAATGTCAACAAACATTTGATCATATCAAATCTTACTTATTAAATCCACCTATTCTAGTCTCGCCTATATCCGATCAACCTTTTTTTTTTATATCTCTCTGCTACATTTCATTCCTTAGCCATGTTATTGGCACAAAATGATGATAATCAACGTGAAATAGCCATATATTATATTAGTGGTACTCTTATAATCAAGAGCGAACGAGATTTAAGTGTGCCAATTTATACCGCATCATTTATAGTTTTCATGAGGATTTTGTTGAGTGTTTTGTTAGAGGCCTCTGCTTATCTATTTTCTTGAGGGTATTATGGTGAAGAAAAGCTAAGTTTTATGTTGAATGTATCATAGAGCTTATATAGGATGCCAAAGTGACATATAATTTTTGATATATGAAATTAATGATGCATCCTGATTTTGTTGAGGTCAAAGGAATTTCCTTAACCCACTTAGTGAAGTATTCAATTGCAAGTGATGATTGAATGATGTCGTGAGATTATTTTGGATTAATCACACCAATGAGGTCTAATCCCCATTGAGAGAAAGGCCATAAGTATTTTCCAGGTTGTAGCGCTTTGGCTTGAATATGAATGAAATCATAATGGAGTTGACATTTAATGCACTTTTCAAGTATGTACAACAATCCTTGATGATATTAGGCTAGTAATACCCTAACCGTATAGTGTGTTTAGTGATGGCGTTGCCACACTCAAGTGATCAACATATATGCCATCATGCACCTCTTGAATTTCTATGGTTGACTTTCAAGTGCTTTAAGACATCACAAAAGTATGTCTTAGAAACTGTGTTTATAGAGAATACCACCTATGATGAAAAAGCAGCAAGGCATTAGAGAAATGATCGTTTAGCATATTACGATATATCTAATGGGATTTTTCACTCGTAAAGGTTATCATATATTTGTGTGTATCAAAGATCAAGTGAGTTGTCTTCAATGACACTAATGGATGGTAGCTCATTTTTATGTGAAGGATGATCCAAACATTGAATGATTATGGACATCTTAGTGTTTTCCTTTTATTTCTTTGTTTGAAAATGAATAATAAATCTAAGATACGTCATGGTGTCTACAAGCCTATTAGAATATTGTGGAATAATTTTAATGGTGTAATGGTCAAATGCACCAAGGAAAAAATTGACAATGGCCTTGTACTTCTTAAGGACCTCATTTGATATTATCCTTTGACTTGACTGATGACAAGTTGTGAATCTCCATAGATTTCCAGATCATGGACACCTAGGAGAATAGCAGTAGTAAGGCCTATTATTAAGGCTTCGTATTATGCCATATTATTAGTGCATTTAAAGTTTATTTTAAATGATAACGAAATGGGAATGTTCTGGGTGGTATCATAATGAAATTATCCCCTCCACCTTCTTAACATTTAGTGTCACAAAGAAGAGGGTCATTTTTATGGGGTCAAGTCTAATTCATAGTCATCAAATTCATTAATGTTATTGATAGATTCATTAGGAAATTATTCATAAGGTGGTTGATCTTCAGGAAGGGGTGCTTCAACAAGTTGATCGGAAATGGCTTAACCTTTAATGTATTTTTGTGGTATAATTTCAAGATTGAATTTAGTCATTCGCATCAACCATCGAGTTATACGATCATTATGATATGGTTTATTGTTCATAGATTTAAGTGGATTAAAACTAGTGACAACGTATGTTTTTGGTTGAAAATATAATGTCAAAGTTTGGAAGTAGTGAACTACAATGCACAAAATAATTTTTCAGCTTCGCAGAGTGGCATGCTTCATATTCATAAAGTGTGTGACAAATGTAGAACATATCCCGCTCACAACCTTGATCATCATGGTGAGTGAGCATGGCTCTTGGGGCATGTTCCGAGGTAGAGATGTAGAGATAAAATGGTTCCGCTTCATGAGGTGGCGTAAGTACAAGGGGTATAATAAATATTATTTTATTTCATCAAAGGCCTTTTGGTAGTCAAAATCCCAATAAAACATTATGTCCTTGCGCAGAGAAGATGGGGAAATGGTTGGCGCAATCGAGAGTTGTAATATGAAACGCTTGATGGATCAGTAGTTTTCCTTGCAAACCGTATAGTTATTTAAGATTAGAATGTGGAGGCATATCAATAATTACCATAAATTTTATGGGATCGAATTCAATTCCATGAATAGATATGATAAATCCCAAAAAAATCCAAAGAGAACTCCAAAACAAACTTTACAGGATTCGGGATGAGACAAAATTGAATAAGGCAGTGAAGATAGATTTACTCGAACTAATATGATATTTTTCTGATTTGGAATTCCCAAAAAGGTTTTCAACGTAATATTCCACAATTTTTTGGATAAGGTCATGGAAAATGCAAGTAACTTCATGTTAATATGTTTCCCGGCATTTTTAGACCAAATGGCATAACACGATAGAAAATGTCCCCCAAGGGGTAATTAAAGTGGTTTTATGTTAATTGTCTGGGGTGATAAAAATCTGATTATAACTAGAAAACCATCCATAAGGGACACAATTTCATGGCCGGCCATGAGGTTGACAAGTTGATCTATGTTTGGGAGAGAGAAATCTTCCTTTGGACAAGCGAGATTGAGATCCCTCAAGTCCGTGTGAGATGCGAATTTTTCCTTAGGCTTTAGTTAATGGGACAATATTGAGACCCACTATGGATAGTCAAGGGATATAATGAAATCGGTATATAAAATACATTTCAACTATTCCTTGACAAGGATAACTATACATGGGTGCATTTTACAGATTTTTTCTTGACAGTTTTAACATTAGGGTATGCGGCTATGTTGTGTAGAACAATATTGGGATCGATCCTAGACATATCACTATATGACCAAGAAAAGGCTTGGTGATATTTTGTTAAGAATGAGGTAAAATCATTCAATTCTTTTGGATCAAGTGATTGAATGACCTTAACCATACGAGGATCTTGGATTTTTCCTATGTTAACATCGATAGTAGATTCATTAAGAAGGGTTGGTGTATCAGATGGCAAGGATTTCTGAAGGAAATGATCCTTAACTCCCATGTGAGAAAGAATATTTTGGTCATCTCAAAATTGAAGGATATCAATAGAAGGAAAATCTTCATCAACCATTTTTTGATGAACAAGTGGTAGTGTTTTAAAGAAGTGACCAGACTAATAAGTGAGTGGTCCTAATGATACAATACTGATTTTAAAAAAAAGCTAGGTGGGATGGGTACAAATTCACCCATGTCCATGGGGTTTTTAGAGTTTTTTGATGATGTTGGTTCTAGTTCGAGGTGCTTAGGGATGTAGCAAGTTCAAATGTAGTGGCTTTGTATATGTCGAGGGTGAAGCTTTTGATCCTATTCTACTTTTCTCGTGAGCTTTATGGTACGCAGAAAAGTTGATCATGAATACCTTGTTCATAATGTTCAAGGCCAAAACCTTTCCAATCACTATGATGGAGATACATGCGGAAAAGTTTGGGTTGTCAAGAGATTTAAATTTTAATGTAAATGACATATCATTATGTGGTTTAACAGAATGATATGGTGGATTATCGTGTCCACGATATATTAGGTTTTTTTAGATAGGTTGGTCCATAGAAATAACATCTCCAACATCAGGGTCGTAAATGGGATGTTTTTTGGGGCAACCATATGTTTTAGGTGAAGGGATAAAATTGAGCATGAGGAGGCGATACTCTCCATAGGTAAGACACTTTACAGCCTCAGTGATAGAGGGATCATCAAGTAATTTGGAAGAAGATATCAATGTGCTAGTAAAGGCTTGTTCGATGACTCGATGAAGATTTAGGTACAAGTAAATCGCTTAGGTGTTACATCATATAACAATACATGAATGGATTCAGATCGATGGGGAAAATATAGGTCTTACATTTATGTTCATATATAAGACAATGATCAAGAGTGTAAGTAATTCAATGCATGATACATATCCAAGGGCATCCTAACAACATATTGTATTAGAACTATCCTTCTATAATGTATAAGAGTTCGGTAAAGTCTTAACGCCGGATTTAAGTGGAAAAATGACGGTACCTAATGTGGGTGTAATAATGTCATTAAAGGATCATAACAAGAGTGGTTTAAGTGACGACCATGTTGTTGGAAAATTTAAGTTTTACAAAGGTTATTGAGGATATGATATTAATGTCCGCACCACTATTGATCATGACCCTCTTAATAGAGATATTATTGTTTTGAGTGGTAATGAAGAATGGTAAGTCATGATCCTCTTATTTAAGCGAAGGAATTTTAGGACGTTAGAATAATACGGAGGTGGATGCTTTCAAAGCACCAAAATATTTTTGAATGGGATCGGGTCATTAGTTCATATAGTAATGGATTAGAGAGCTTCAATCATTTCCTACTTATGACTAGGTGATTTTTGTACAAGCTCATAAAGCAACATCCGGATGGGAGATTGGTGTAATTTTTGATGACAACCTTCGTATTGTTGTTGAAGATGGTATTGTTGTTTGTATAGTAATTTTGGCTCTTGATGATGATGTTTGATTACACTCTTCAGAGCTAAGGAAATGGATAATTTCAATTGGTTTAGTGGAGTTAATAACTCGGGGGGTGGAGGTATGGTGACAAAATCCCTACTTTTCTGAGGCTTAGATGATCATTTGGCATAATTTTACAAGTGATTAGTGATGTGGATGGAATAAAGTTTGTGAACCAATGTATTAGGGATGGAATCTTTTGGTGATGCTGATGTTGATATCAATGTGATGTTTGATTGAGGAAGAATAAGGAGAGAACTACCAATCTTCACAACTTTATGATGATAAGCTTTTCACTCGCCTATAGAGTGGCCTCACATTCTATGGTAATCACATAAGGCACTAAATTCATACCATTCCGGTTTCCACCCTCGATGATATGATGATTTTAGAGATGGTAATTTAATTAGTGATTCTTGTAGTAAATTATCCAAAATGGTGGCGTAACTCCCTTATGGTCGAATGTAGCTAGAGATTCATTTTTCTTGGGAGTAGGTGAATCAAAGTTATTTGGAAATAGATTGTTTACTTGTTGGTCATGAAGGCTTCATAGCTATTACAATAGGTGGAGGATGAGGATTTTGTACAGAAATGGTTGTGAAGGATAGCAAGATTACACAGAGATGGGAATAAGGATCAAACATGGATGCCCATTACGGGATGACGTATGTGAAATACAGCTCACAATGAGGTCTTGATGCATGGGTTTTTAAATCCACAATGTCAACAAGCATTTGATCATATCAAATCTTACTTATTAAATCCACCTATTCTAGTCTCACCTATATCCGATCAACCTTTTTTTTATATCTCTCTACATTTCATTCCTTAGCCATGTTATTGGCACAAAATGATGATAATCAACGTGAAATAGCCATATATTATATTAGTGGTAGTCTTATTCCATTATTGTTATTCCTTGCAAAGATAATTTTCAAGTGCCGCATCCCTCATCCCACAAGACATCATTAAAAACAAGCCACTTTAATAATCATGCACTTAAGTCATCCCTATATCTTTGTGTTACCTATCGCATCTTTCACAATCACACGCAATCAAGACACCACCAAATGGTTCATGCCTATTTATAATTATCTACTATCTTTGATACCCTACAACATCATGAAGCTCACCAATTACATTGTGATGTTACTCGTTATGTTATCGTCGGACTAAATTATTCAAACGTGTTTTTAATGGACATATTCTTCATTGTCTTTCTCTCTTAGATATTCCCACCGACATCTTGAATATTCATGATAGAATATGTGGTGTCCATTTCTCGTAAAGGTATGTTGCAAAAACTCTTACGCCAAGGGTATTATTGGCCAATAATGGAACAAGATTTTCATGACTATGCTACTCATGAAAAATGAAAAAAACATGGAAATCTCCATCATGCACCTGCTTATGATCTTCAACCCACGATGCCAACCTAGCCCTCTCCCTTTTAGGGGCTAGATATAATTGGTATGGTCAATCTCGAATCATGTAACGAACATAAATGTATCATTACGGCTATCGAATACTTTACTAAGTGGGTCAAGTGGCTCCCCTATGAAAGACCATTAGTATAGACATTTGTAACTTTATTACCACACATATTATTACATATTTTGGTGTACCTTATGCTATCGTTGTTGATAATGGAACTTCATTCAAAAATAAAGATGTTAATAAATTTTTTGCTAAGCTAAAAATCAAACAATCCTTTTCTACACCTTATTATCCACAGGGAAATGGCCAAGTTGAGGCCACAAACAAAACTATTGTTAAAATTTTATGCAAGATTGTTGACTCTAGTGGTACTAATTGGCATAACCAAGTCTTCTATGTGCTATGGGCTTATCATACTAGTGTTTGTACACCTACTAATGCTACCCTGTTTCATTAGTTTATGGTGTTGAAGTTGTTATCCCACTTGAACTCGAGATAACATCCTTGTGAATCTCTCTCAAAGGTATCCTTAAAGACAATGAATATCATGAAAATAGATTACATGAACTAGAAATTTTGGACTCGCATTGTGTCCAAGCATTGGAACATCTCCACATGTATCAATCTCGCATTTCTCATGCCTACAATCGAAAGAATCACTCTCAATAATTCAATATCGGTTACCTCGTTTTGAAAGAAAACCAAAAAAATACAAATGTTGAGGCACCTCTTAAAGGAAAATTTAAGCCCAATTGGCTTGGTCCCTACATTGTCATAGATAAACTTGGTGGTGGTGTATATCGCCTTACCACTCTTTTAGGAAACTGCTCAAAAACCCACTAAACATTATGCATCTTAATAAATACTACACTTAGATTAGCACAATATGCTCATTACCGATGACACACTCTTATGCTTCGGTTCACACTTGACTGTTGAGGGATTACCATTACACTAAACCCCACACACCACACCTTAGGCATTACACATTACATTTCATCATACATTGTGCATCATACACTCTTCATTATACACTTATTCTACATTATATTAATCCTCATCTATGCATTAAATTCATTAGGGTATCTACGCACTTAGTCACATCATACACTACACATTTCTACACATATTCTACATCTTACACTAGGTTACATTACATACGAGTCTAGCTTTACATTTTATCATTACATATTCCATTTCTATCTACACCTATTATTGCACTTTACACATTATACATCTTACACACCCTACACATCCTATGTTTCATTGCCCACACCATGCATTTACAAATCCTACTCATCATATGGTCACCATAAATGCTAGATTGATTTCTACCGGCTATACTCACTACCCTATGACGCACTTTAATTTCTCATTCCATACTCAACTCTTTGAGAGTTCACTAATCAAATTGACCTTACACTCACCATGCAAAATTTCCAACCTAGTGACATACATTTTTACTAAATCGTCACCTATTATATCATCTTGTAGTGGTATACACCTTAGGTTACATCAACACTCCCATTTTTCATCTTGTAGTGGCACGCTTTAGGATAAATCGTCACCTATATCTATCATAATGTATTAGTATATGCTTAGTGTTAAATCATCACTCATCCTTTCATCTCATAGTGATCTACGCTTAGTGCTAATTCATCAACCATCCTTGTAGCTTATAGCGATATACGCTTAGTGTTAAATCATCACTCATTCTTTCATCTTATAGTGATATACGCTTAGGGATATATCATCACTCAAACACTTAACAAGTCATGATATACACTTTGGCTATAGGTTTCATGCTCATCTCTCCACATGTCACATATCATCACCATTACATATACACATTCATCGCAATGCACTAGACACATAGAACACTACTCGACCATTTCCCAATGATGCAATCAGTTGTTTATGGTTCATTTTGTATTGTTGAGGGGAAAAAAAAATGAACCTCATTACATAAACTTCCATACACTTAAGGGCCACATTGTTCCTCTCATTCCATCATGCATTCCATTCTATCCATCCACAACATGTTGCATTATCTTGGGGGATTTAATCTTCCTTGATAGTGTTTTCGCATGATAACTTTACTACACATGTTAGATTGATTTTGTATATGTCATTATCTATATCATACACACATGTGCATTTATGCCTTTGTTTAGTGTGATCATAGATACATAAATCTTACACGTGGAATGGATGTTCTCCTTCTACCATTCCTATACTAGTCACCTGGGGCATCCACATTCGTCTCTTATAGGTGTTATTGTTTCATTTTGTACTTATCATCTTAAATTATTTGATCATACATGCTCCGACATATTGGTTATTTCTCTAACATGATAATGGGTGTTTTATGCAACACATGTTTTGTAGGATTATATTACTCCATGAATTCTTGTTTGTTTGTTTCTACTTGTATTCCATTATTTTCCATTGTATGCGTGTTTTGCCCTATGTTTATGTGCACACTTGTTCATCATTTTCAGCTATGAAAACCTTACATGTATTGTAATCAAGTTTTGATCCTTTTGTGTATAATTAGAGACTAAAACAGATAAGGTTTCAAGATAGGTTTACCTTCTATTTGGTTTGGTTGAAATTCACGCGTGTAGACTTCTAGTCTCGGTCGATCGTGTGAACTCCTTTTTGGCTGGGAAGGACTACCCCTGTAATAAGAAAACAAGACCACCAAAAAGAGTTAAATAGCATATGTAGTGGACTACCTAGCGTATGCTAGATCCAGGAAGTGTGATACTCCCTAGAAGGTTGTCAATCCACTTTTATAAATCAATATTAAAATGACAAAGCATGTAAATAAATAGAATCTAGTGCTAGCGCTCTCATTTAGGTGCCTCGGGTTGTTATCGCATTTCGAATCAGATTAAATACTAAACTTAAAAGGGGTGCTCGGGTTGGGTGTTGGGTAGGTTGGGTAGTCTAAGGGTCACGAGATAGGTCGTCGTTGGGGTTGGGTAGGGTATTTGGGTTTGTTTGGATGAACAGTGACTTTTGGTCTACATTGTGTTAGCAAACACGTAAATCGACACCACGGGTATAACCAATGTCACTTGCGATGGACCGATGACGGTGAAGGTAACTAATATCAATAATCGTAGGAGTGACAGGGCTGAATAGAGCTATTTTGGGTTCTCTCGGGTAGGTAAAGAGAGTCGAGATTTGTGTTGGTGAGGTTCTTATGAGAGGGGTGGGCTCGGGGTCGAGCCTAAAGGTATTAGGGGGTGGTTTTGGGTGTGTTTGGGTAGGAGGTTGTGGATCCGGTAGATAGCAGGGGGCCAACGGTGGTCAAGGTTGATCGACAATGATTAGAGGTAACCAAATGATAGTCACTAGTTCTGGGTCAAATTTTGGAAATGGTGATTGGGATACTCTCTGTGATAGGTTAGGGAGTTGGTCGAGGGTGGAATGGGATGAAAGAGGGTCCTGAGTGCAAGTGTGGTCTAGATGAATGATACGGGAAGAGTAGGGGAGTAGTTTTATTCCTTGGAGGAGGAAGATAGAGGAACAAAAACATAAAATATGAGTGGAGGATACAAGGATCCACTTACCCAGAGTTTGATGTGTGCTGGAGTGTGGTATATGTGTGTTATGGTGGTTGGTTGGTTGAAAATCTCTTGCTTGAGCTCATTCTAGTTCAGGTCCTTCAATGGAAGTGTTCACAAAGATCTCTTGTGAGTTCCTCCAATGGTGGTCTTTGCTGGGAGTTCCAAGGGACTTGTGGCTTACACCGATTGCTTGTGAAGATGCCAAACACAAATGCCAATCAACCAGGATGCCAATGATAATCAACAAAACTATAGAATATCCAATGATCTCCCAACCATGAAGGTGTTACCAACAAAATGTCCAAACCTTTGGAAAGAGTCGGGACTGGGTATTTACAGGTGACCAACGCCGGTCCCACTCCGATCGACATCGATCAGGACTATAACCGACACCGCATTGGTTATGTCGGGGGAGTTATTTTTGAAAAGTGGGGAATATGCCTTCCCCACTTGGTTGTGAGTGGTAGAGCACATGCATCCTCCACCTTAAGAGTGGGTAATAGGACAAGGAAGGGTCCTATGAGTGGAGTGGCCACTATTAGGGCTTTTTAGAAGGGTATGGGAAAGGTATGGGAAAGGTAGGGAGTGGAATGGTGAGGTGGAGGTGTAAGTGGGGTAGTGGAAGGGTGAGGTGGAGGGGTAAGTGGGCTAGTGGGCTAGTGAGGTGGAGGTGCACAGTGGGGTAGTGGAAGTGTGAGGTGGAGGGGCAAGTGGGCTAGTGGGTTGATGCTTTGATGAGTGGATAAAGGGAGGATTTAATTATTTGATGTTAATTAAATCCTTGGGTGAGTGAATGAGGGTTATTGTGATGTGAGAAAAGAGGGTGTGAGTAAGGTCATCACCCATGTAGAATGTGGTTATTAGGCTATTTTGGAGGAAGATGATGAGATGTGACGTGTTTTTGGTGTCCACATTTTGCCACTTTTGTTGGGTAGCCTATAGTAGTATGTATGTAGCGTGACAAAAACAAAGGTTTTTTATGCCCCATGTGAATGTATGATGAGAAGGTGGATGGTGGGTGCCTCAAATAGGGGTATGATGGATCCCCCCCTCAAATCGGGCACCGATGATGAATAATAAAAAGAGTCGGTGGGTGGTTTGAGAAAGTATGGTGAGAAGTGTGAAAGAGATGAGGTGTGTGTGTAATGGCGATGATGAAAGGTAGGGTGGGTGAGTATGTAGAGAATTCCAATGTACGCACACATTGTAAAAGGAAATGAGGTACAATGGTTGCTCAACATAATAAAGCTACATCAACTAAGGTTGCAAGGTTCATCCAAACATGGGTTATTGAGGCCCGGTATCCAGGGTAAAGGATACACCCAGAAATCAACTAGGTAAGATGCAAGAGTGCCTAGGGTGGCTCTGGTACATCCAAAAGGTCAGGGTTTGTTTGGACAAGGATCACGACCATAGGTAAGGTAGGGTCATCAGGTTGAGAAAAAAGAACCGCCATCACAAGATGCAACAAGTGAGGATGTGAAAATATCCACATAATCAACAGGTGGGGTAGGTAGGTGTGGGTAGGGTAGTGTCAATCAAGCGTATGCATACCCGGATATTGTGACACAACACCAAGGTGAACTGTTGTTGCAAATCAGCAGCACCCCTAGATGCAAATCAAGGTTTCTAAGTTGATGTTTCAGGCATCCAATGTGATTGCACAACATTGAAACCTCTCTCCAAGTGTGGGACTTGTAAAATGAGAGAGGAATCTCCAGATTAGAGGCTGGTTCCTCAAACTCCTCTGATTAGATCTGTTATTTACACAATTACAGAGGTTTGAATCCTAATCCTACTCTAAATTCCAAGGAGACGGAGATAGAAAGTGCAAAAATTGAAACTAAACTAATAGGTGATACACCAAAGGAGTGGTGAACACTTCTTGTTCATGCAAATTGACAAAATTTCATAAAATGCAACATGAAACATCATACACAAAGGATAAGATGCAATTAGAGGTCTGAAATGAAGCAAGACAATACAAACAAAGGACTAAAAATTGATCACAGTAGTTCTGCACTTGTCATTTTTCATCAAAATCCTTGCATTTGCAACATCAAAGAGGCAAAAACTCTGTTACAATCATGAAGAAGGTCCGAGACTTGCAAAAATCACTTGTTGAAGGTGAAAGAAGAAGCTTGCTATCCAAAAAAATGTTCAACCTCAAAAATGAGCCAAATCGCTTTTACAATGCATGGGTCGAGCCCGGAGAGAGAAAACATGTGAAAAACATGTGGAGCCATTCCCATTGAATTGCATATGCATTAAAATAGCATGGGCATCCTTACAGACCCATGCCCTAACATTTTTGGCCATGCTTTGAAGAAGAATGCGACCCATTTTGCATTAAAATTGGTTGTTGAAACGTCATTTCTAGCCATTACCACGTGCCAGAGACGTTTCTTGATTTTATCTCTCCAAAATGAACCAAAATGAAAAAATTACCATGGAATCTTGTAGATAATTTCACCAGCTTTCCATTGATATAAAGAACGTGAAAATCTAAGCTCTGGATCGAAAGATATGGCGATTTGAAAATTTAGGGCAAAAAACAGGCCAAAATCGGATCGGCGGGCAAAAGTTTGAATTTTTACCCGTTTGGTCTTTGGAAAAATTTTCAAATTTTCCCCACGCTCTGCCACTCTAGGTGCCATGTGGTGGCTTCCTATTGGTCATGGGCCTCCTAAGGGAAAATTTCCCACAAAAACTCCGCCAAGCCATAACTTGAAAAATATGAGGAGTTAGGAGGAAAACTTTACCTTTTTGGAAAGCTGAGAGAGAGCTCTATCCAATGGTGCCATTTTTAGAAAGATTTGAGTGCCTAAAAATCAAAAATGGAGATTGAGGCACAAGAGAGGTAAGAACACAAGGAGTTAGCCACAAAATGAGTAGGGGCACATTTTGGATAACAATTTTGGCGACTCAGAGGGGTCATCTACCTACTAGATGAAGATACCAGTTTCCTGAAGCAGCCCATTGGGCATGGAGTCATAAAATTTTCTGTTCGGAACCCCAACTAACTTAGAATGTTGCAAGGAGGAAGATGGAATATCACCTGATGGAAGCAAGGACTACAAAACATCTCCAGGGACAGCAAGCCTGTGCCAAAGCACTTAGGGAAAGCAAAACAACCTACAACAAAACAATGTGCACAAGCACTTGGAGGAATGAAAACCTAAGCTAATATTTACAAGGTGGAGAATTTCCCTTTAGTAGCAATGCTTTAGATAGATTCCATTGACTGGAATCTATAGTTCTTCGCCATCCAATGAAGACAATTGGAAGGCATTGTTGTCCTTACACTTTGTGACCATGTATGGGCCACTCCAAATGGCATCAAATTTTGAATGCCTTCCTAGTTTTTCTCTATCTGCATCCCATTTTAACACTAGATCTCCAACTTGGAAAGATCTACTCTTGGCCTTCCTATCAAAGGTCTTCTTGATCAAAGCTTGATCCTTCTCCATTTCTTGGGATGCCTGATCTCTAATCTCTTGGAGCTCCATCAACTCTGCATATCTCACCTCCATGGGCCCAAACTCTAGCAACTCTAACTGCTTCATGAGTTCCAATGTTGGCAACTCAAGTGACATGGGCAAGATTTCCTCTCTTCCATAAACAAGCCTAAATGGAGAGTTACCTATGGATCTCTTGGGAGTTATCCTATCAGCCCATAAGGCTGATTTTAGTTTGGTATGCCAAGACCTCTGATTCTCATCAAGAGTCCTCCTAATGATCCTCAACAAGTTCTTGTTTGTAGATTCAGCCTGGCCATTACCCTGAGGGTAGTAGTTTGATGAAGTACTTAGGTAGATCCCATTCTTGACAGCCCACTCAGTCACCTTGGATCCAATGAATGCTAATGCATTATCTGAGATTATTGTAGTAGGTATGCCAAATCTGGTTACTATCCCCTCATAGAAGTCTAAGATGCTAGACTCATTTGCTTCCTTGAGTGCTACTGCTTCAGTCCACTTGGTGAAGTAGTCTATGGCTATCAAAATCCACTTATGCCCTTGGCTTGAATTGGGATTAATGACTCCAATGAAGTCCAAACCCCATTGCATGAATGGCTGGTCAACTGAAATTGGATGCAATGGAAGGGCAGCAAGCCTCTCTTTACCTCGTGAAGAATGCACAATTCTTGCACCTTTTGATCCACACAAAGTAATCACTGAAAATCTTGGCCAATAATAACCAGCCTTCATGATTTTTAGAGCTATCACTCTTGGTGCAAAATGACCACCAGCTGGTCCACCATGGAACTCTTCCAACACCCTATGAATCTGATTTGTGCTAATGCATCTCAACAACACTCCATTCACATATTTCTTGAACAAAACACCGTCTACTATGGCATATGGGACAGCCTGCAATCTGAAGTGTCTTCTTTGGGTTTTGTTCATCTCTGGAGGGCATAGGCCTATGCTTAGAAAGTGCATTATACCTTGGGTCCAGCAAGGAGTGGGGACAACATTATCCTCTTCTTGAGTGCTACCTTGCACATGGCTTTCTTGAACTCACAAAACAACCTCTTCTTTATTGCATACTCCTTTTTGCTTGCCCATAATCAGCTACTCACACAATCCTTTTCCTCTTACCAACTTGGTGACCTTGATCTCAATGTTATACTCCATGACACGAGTGATCCAACCTACCCTTTTCTCATTCAAATCCTTGTTGAGGAGGAAGTCCTTTACTCCCGCATGAGAGACCAACAACTGAACCTTGTTGTTTGAGACTAGATGCTTGAATTTCTTCAAGCTTCTGATTACTACAAGTACATGCTTCTCAATAAAAGAATATCTCACCTCATAGTCATCTAGGCTTTGGCTGAAGAAAGCAATTGGCTGCTCATCATTGTCCTTATTCTATTGTACCAAAATGGCAGAAATGGTATCATTACCCCCAAATGCATAGAGGATGAAATCCTTGGAGAAGTCCGGGTTGATGAGAGTTGGTGCTTGAGAGATGGCTTCTTTGATTGCTTCAAAACTCTCCTTGCCTTCTACTTTCCATTTGAAAGCCATGCTTTTCTTCAACATCTTGGTGATAGGTTTGACAAGGGCTGCAAAATCTGGGACAAACCTCCAAACAAAATTATTCTCCCCAAGAAACTCAGAAGTTCCTTCTTGTGGCTTGGCAATGGTAGTGCTCTTATGGCTTCAACTCTCTCTGGATCAATTGTTAATCCTTCTTTGGAGACAATATGGCCAAGGAGCTTTCCTTCATGTGCTAGGAAGATACACTTCTTAGGATTCAAAGACACTCCAAATCTCTTACACCTTTGGAATACTTGTCTCAAATGAGAGAGGTGGTCTGCTGCATTCTTTGAAAAAATAGTGATATCATCAAGATATATCAGCACCATGTTGTTAATCAAACCTTTGAACGCCATGTCCATTTCTCTTTGGAAGGTAGCTCCAGCGTTGGACAGCCCAAATGGCATTTTCCTATATGCATAAGTTCCCCATTTGGTTGTGAAGGCTGTCTTGAACTGATCTTCTTCCTTCACCATAATCTGATTGTACCCTGAGTAGCCATCAAGCAATGAAAACCTTTCGGAGCCAGCAACAACTTGTAAAATCTGCTCCATAGAAGGAAGTGGGTAATGGTCCTTGAGAGATGCTCTATTCAAATCTCTGAAATCAACGCACAATCTGATCTCTCCACTCTTCTTTCTGACTAGAACTAAGTTGGCAACCCAACTAGAATGCTTGATTGGGAATATGATTCTTGACTCAATCAACTTGTTCAATTCCTTCCTCATGAGAGGTTCCATGTGTGGATTGACTGGCCTTTGTTTCTGCCTGATGGGCTTAGTATTTGGATCCAACTCAATGGTGTGCTGAGCTAACTTGGGATTGAAACCTTTCAAATCTTCATAGCTCCAAGCAAACACATCAGGGAACTCTTGACACAGCTGTATGAACTCATACCTTTCTTGTTCAGTTGTCATCTTTCCAATTTGCAATGGTTTGTTCTCTTCCACCAAGATGGATACTGAATCTTCTCTCTTGACCTAAATGTTTGCTTTCTCTTTCCTAAACTGATCATTGGGATTGAAAATGGACTCCAAAGTGATAAGTCCCTTGGGCAGCTTGTTAGTTCTCAGCTGTACCACTTGGTCACCATACTGTTGTTCCAATTTTTCCTGATTTTTAGCTGAGAACTCAGCTTCTTCTTGTAAGAAATGGATGATTTTCTGGTCATTCTCAAACACTTGCCAACTTACATTGTTATCCGGCACTGAAGGCCTCACAATCACATGGATGTTTGGTTATACCTTGTCCTTTTGAATGCTTTCCACAATATCAAAGGCTGCCCTAACTGCTGCAAGCCTGTCAGCAACTTGGTTTTCTTTTCTAGGAATGGATTTTATGCTAAAGCCCTCAAAATCTTCAATGAGGTCCCACACCTGTTCTTATAGCACTTGAGCAGATTATTCTTGACATGCTGCCCTTAACTTGGTTTACAATCAATTCACTATCACCAAAGACTTGCAAGTTCTTTATTCCTCTCTTTATTTCCCAATGCATCCCTTGCACCAAGGCTTCATATTCAACAAAGAGTGTTATTGGAGCATGCAAACTGAAATCTAAAAGTCTGAATAGTACTTTACTCCTTGAGGTGAAATAAGCATAGCTCCACCTCCTACACCTTGTCTACTCCTTGATCCATCAAAAAAACTTCCCATACCTCATTGTCATCCTTGTGGTTTGGCTTGGTGATGCTAGGAATGGGCTGATCTTCTTGATGTATGCAATAGACCCCTAGCTCGATTCTTCTACTTCTTGATAAGGATCAAAGCATGCACCTTGTTTGCCCATTCATCAAGAGTTAGATCCGGGATGCTTCCAACCTTGGTGTCAGCTTCATCAGTGCTTGGTGATCTTCTTGATCAAATGCCGAACAGTTGGCATTGATCTAACTTGGAGTGTAGGGCTCAATGTGGAAGTTTGCAATAGGTTTATACCTAATTGTAGCTTTGGTTCCATACCTCGTTCTGAACAACATGTGTGACCAATCAGCAGACAAATATCCTCCAATCTTGGCTATGAAATCTCTTGACAAACATAGGGCAAAAGAGTGGTGGAAGGTCTATAATTGATACATCTTGTAAAACAACAACATTTGGACATGCATGCAAGGTAAGACTCAAGTTTCTAATCACCCCAACTTTTGTTACTGTTATCCCATCCAACTGCACTACCCCTTTGGATATGGTTTCATATTGAAGTCCTAGCCGATCAGCCTATTTGCTTGGGCATCACTGAGCTACTTGCCCCAGAATCAATCATGCAATTGTGCACCAATTGGTTTCCAATGATTAATGAGACATAAAAAGGAGGGGGCTTCAACATTTTACCTTGCTATCCTCCATGATTCCCTTTAGGCTGGGCAACATTTGTGAGCACCTTCTCTTGCATTTGGACTTGCTGATTCGAAGTTGGCGATCCTTCATGGCAGTACTTGTAGCAAATCTCTCTGGCATGGGATAGATAGGGATTCCCACATTGATATATTTACATTTGTCTTCTTCATCTGATCAATGATACTAAATGGTGATGAAGGATCTCTTTTCTGTCCCTTGGTTTACATATTCATCCCTTGCATGTGGGCAGCAACAACTGGTATTTGAGTTGGTCTAGGAGTTGTTCTTGGCTGCCCTTGTGCATTTACAACTAGATTTTGTTTGCCAACCATTTGTGGAGCCATAAAAGGTTGTGGATTGGTTGGAGCTAATGGTTGTTCTTCACCCAAATTCCTTCTTTTTGACCTTGTGTTGGTTGTAACACCTTGAGAGATTGTTTGATTTATGCCACAAAATCCTCTGCCCCGCCAGTTCACACAAGTGTGGTGTCATTTGGAGCTGATTCTTTGCTGGAATGTTTCTTGTTGTTGGTTGTTTCCTTGCAACCCTCACCCTCCACACCAGTAGTTGTCACCATTAATGCTTGATTCAAGGCACCGTTGAAGCACATAGATTGGTTGTGAGGTTCATTGCATGGAAAACACCAATCATACTCCTGAGCAACGTTGTTTTGCGTTGGCACCAATGCCTTAGAGGCAGATATAACATTTGGATTATAGGGCTGAAATGGTCTGTTGGCAGGAGGCCTTTCTTGATTTAGATTTGCAGCTGGATTGGGTGGTCTATGAGGTTGATATGGCTGCCTGTTAGGTTGAGCTTGAGGCTGGAAGGAAGGTCTAAAACTTTGGGCTTGTTGCCTCTTGAGAGTAACCAACTCATTACCTAAATTTTGCAATTGCTTCATGACTTCTTGAAGCTCATTTGGGGCACTTGGAGATGAAGTAGAAGCTTCATTTGAACTCTGATTTCTAGGAGTGGGAGAAGGAGCCAAATTAGGTGCTTGATTAGTGTTTGGGCTCTCTAAACTTGGAAACAATGGCATGGGAGGTCTAGGGCTAGTTTGCCAACTTGGATCAAACAATTTTCAGCCCTAATGGCAATGCTATAAGCCATAGGGATAGTTATGCCTCCCATGGACTGAATCAACATAGAAATATCAAAATTTAGAGCTTTGAGATAGTAAAGAAAAGCACCTTCTACTGTTGGCTTGACTGCCACTGGAATTCTCTCCCAAGTCCTTTGAAATCTGAAATTAAAATCGAGTCACCGCTCATTGGGAGCTCTTTTGATAGTTGTCAGCTGCTCAAAAGGGACAAGTTGTCTCCCTTTTCCCCAAACTGCTCATGGAGGGCTATACATAGCCGATTCCAATTTTGAATAGAACCTGAGGCAAGACTCCTAACCATTGCAAAGCTTTCCTTTGAATGAGGATGCCAAAGAGTTTGACAAAGAATCTTGCATCTCATTGATCTCATGGATTACACAAATGTTAGCAATATCCTTAACATGATCACCAGGTGAGGTCTGATTTTCTCCAGTGAAGTATGGAATGTTCTTCAATGCTGCAACTGGGATTGGATTTTGTGCATTGAGAGCAAGTGGGCTCTGCTGCCAAAGAAATTGACATAGGGGTTGTTTTTTGCTATTCTAATTGGTCTTAGAACCCTTGTTGACTAAATGAAAAGCCTACTAGGTGGAGGAGTTGAGAGAGTTCTTTTGGTGGAGATGGAGACCTTTGGATTCTCCTCCCACTTTGCCTTATTCTTGGAGATAACTATAGATATTCAAACAACACCTCTTCCTCTCCAGCTCTTGACCTTGTGTTGATTCTTCTCATGAGTTTTCAGGTCTGCACTACCAAAACCAGTGATTCTTCCCCGAGTCGCCGATGTGCAATTTATAGCTCTTTTAAGCAAGAAAATTGTGCGATGCACATCAACTTTGCTGCAATGAAAATGAGACCTCTAAGGTCCCACCGGGTATGCCAAAACTATTATTGCAAATCAGCAACACCCTTGGATGCAAATCAGTTTCTAAGTTGATGTTTCGTGCATCCAGTGTGATTGCACAACATTGAAACCTCTCTCCAAGTGTGGGACTTGTAAATGAGAGAGAAATCTCCAGTTAGAGGTTGGTTCCTCAAACTCCTCTGATCAAATATGTTATTTGCACAATTGCAGAGGTTTGAATCCTAATCCTACTCTAAATTCCAAGGAGACATAGATAGAAAGTGTAAAAATCGAAACTAAACTAATAGGTGATTCACCAAAGGAGTGGTGAACACTTCTTGTTCATGAAATTGACAAAATTTCATAAAATGAAACATGAAACATCATACAAAGGCTGATAATATGCAATTAGAGGTCCGAAATGAAGCAAGACAATACAAACAAAGGACTAAAATTGATCACAGAGTCTCCAGACTGTCATCTTTCACTATCAAAATCCTTGCATTTGCAACATCAAAGAGGCAAAACCTGTTACAATCATGAAGAAGGTCCTGATACTTTCAAAAATCACTTGTTGAAGGTGAAAGAAGAAGCTTGCTATCCAAAAAAATGTTCAACCTCAAAAATGAGCCAAATCTAGCTTTTACAATGCATGGGTCGAGCCTAGAGAGAGAAAACATGTAAAAAACGTGGAACCATTCCCATTGAATGCAAGATGCATTAAAATATCATGGGCATCCTTACAAACCCATGCCTTGACATTTTTGGCCATCTTTGAAGAAGAATGCGACCCATTTTGCATTAAAACCGGTTGTTGAAACGTCATTTCTGGCCATTACCATGTGCTAGAGATGTTTCTTTATTTTCTCTCTCCAAACTGAACCAAAATGAAAAATTACCATGGAATCTTATAGATAATTTCACCAGATTTCCATTGATATAAAGAACGTGAAAATATGAGCTCTGGATCGAAAGATATGGCGATTTGAAAATTTAGGGCAAAAACAAGCCAAAATCGGATCGGCGGGCAAAAGTTTGAATTTTTACCCATTTGGTCTTTGGAAAAAATTTCAAATTTTCCCGCGCTCCGCCACTCTAGGTGCCATGTGGCAGCTTCCTATTGGCCGCGGGCCTCCTAAGGGAAAATTTCCCACAAAAACTCCATCGAGCCATAACTTGAAAAATATGAGGAGTTAGGAGGAAAACTTTACCTTTCTGGAAAGTTGAGAGAGAGATCTATCCAATGGTGCCATTTTTAGAAAGATTTGAGTGCATAAAATAAAAATGGAGACTTCGGCACAAGAGAGGTAAGAACACAAGGAGTTAGCCACAAAAATGAGCGGGGCACATTTTGGATAACATGAACATTTTTAAACTCTACATTGTCCAAGGGTGATCGGGTTATCCAAACATGGGTTATTGAGGCTCCGGTATCCAGGGTAAAGGATACGGTCCAAGAACTCAATGAGGTAAGATGCAGGAGCACATAGGGTGGCTCTAGTACATCCAAAAGGTCAAGGTTTGTTTGGGTAAAGGTCATGGCCGTAGCAAGGTAAGGTTGGTAGGCTAACAACGTGGTAACAACATCATAAGGTAGAGCGAGTGTGTAAGGTTGATGGTCACCCCAAGGGGGCTGGTGTGGGTAAAAGGTGAGGTCAAGGGTCAAAGTGGGGTTTTGGGTGATGGTAAAAAGGTTATGGGCTAGGGTGATAAGATGAAATTGTGAAATGTGGAAAGGGTAACCGATGCCACTAATTCTAATGGATGTCGGTATGGGTAAACCGACCATGGTGAGCTAGGGCATATGACCGATGCCGGTTAGGTTGGGTTTTCTATAAAAGAAAAATTCCACATTTTTGGAATCATTTGTCCCATGCACAATAGAGAAAAATGACACGAGAGAGAAAAGTGGGAAAGCATCTGGAAAAAATGGAGAGCGGCATGGGTGAGCCATATAGTGGGTGATTAGTAGTTGAGAGGTAGGTCCACGAGATTGGATTGATTGATTTGATTAGTTGAGGTGAGGTCATTGATTGGTGATGGTGGAGGTGGGAGAGGGGTCGAGTGGACCACCGATGCAACGATCGACATGCCACCATGGTGGTGGTAGCGTGATGAGGTAAGAACACAATCCCACTCGTGTTTTGTGAGTTAGATGAGGTGAGAGGTCAAGTTTGAAAAATCGGGTTTTGTTTGGGGGGAAAAATGAAATTTGAAATATGGGAGGGTAAATTGGGAAAAAGAGGGAAAGAGAGGGGTTATTCGGGTTGAGGTAGGTGGTGTTCATGGGTATGGTTGAGTGGGTATGGGTCGAGGGTAGGGGTAAATGGATAAATAGGTAGTCAAAGGGTATGGGGTAAATAGGTAGGGTCAAAAGGCATGGGTCATGGGTATGGTTGATGGGTATGGGTAAATAAGTATGGGTAGATAAGTAGGGTGAATGGGTATGAGTAAATAGGGTACATGGGTCACGGTATGGTTAATGGGTATGGGTAAATAGGTATGGGTAGAATGGTAGGGTCAATGGGTATGATTGAGTGGGTATTGGTAAATAGATAGGGTCAAAGGGCACGGGTCATTGGTATGGGTAAATAGGTATGGGTAGATAAGGTGGGTAGGGTGAATGGGTACTGGGTAAATAGGGTACAGTCACGGGTATCATTGATGGGTATGGGTAAATATGTATGGATAGAATGGTAGGTTCAATGGGTATAATTATGGGTAGAATAGGGTCAAAGGGTATGGGTCATGGTAGTAAAGGGTATGGGTGATGATTGATGGGTACAGGTAAATAAGGTATGGGTGAGAAGGTACGGGTATGGTTAAGTGGGTTCAGAAAATAGGTTCATGTCACGGGTAAGTGGGTATGGGTCAATGTACGAGTCATGAGTACATGTGAGAAGGTAGGGTTGATGGGTATGGGTCATGGGTATAATTGAGGAAATTAGTGTATAGTCGGGAACCGTAATAGGGCTGATGATGTGGCCGAACTAGGTAGGACCATCAATGTGCATACCAAGGGTAGGTGTGATGAACCTCAAGTCCCTAAAATTCCTTGCAGGTTGGATTGTTCTGAAGGTGAAGCAATGTGTAGGATCACAATAGATCGTACTTGCAACATCGTCCCACGTCGCGGGAAGAAATAATAGGATAAGGTGGGAAGAGGGTGATATGGTGAAAGGTTGGAAACTGTAAAGGGGAATAAAACACCTCTTAAATAAGATGGTCGATATTCCAGATAGGTGAGTCCATGGCAAGAAGGGTGTTTTTTTGTAGGATAGATTGATCAATGCAGGGAAGTCTAATCTCCTTGAGGACTTCTTTAAGTTGATCGATGTGGGATGCTTTGAATTTTTTTCGACTAGGTAGAGTATGGCTAGTGCGGTATAGCTGTCCTTCGAGGGAGCAGTCTATTTATGGCGACTAGATATAAATGGTAGATGTCCTTTTGAGGGATTCATCTTTATGTTTGGAAGTTTGACTCAAGGAGGGTGATCCCATTTTTGATAGGTGAGTTTGTGGTTACCAATTAAGCCATGGACAAGGCTATAGAGGAATACAGACTGTCGTATACAAAAGGTGGGTTAATGGTGGAGGTAGAAGTAGGATTGTGTGAGGGGTATATGGGATGGTATATGACCATGGGATTCCATCCATGAGGGGATGAAAAGTATCCATGAGAATCATGCCATGAGTAGAGCCGTGGTACTCATATTGAAGACAAGGTTGAAAAAGTGATGGATAGTCACATGATTCTTGTTTAATCGTAAGTGAGGTGGTGGTAAGAGGAGTAGGTGCCCACAGGATGAGCCAGAATAGTCAATGGGTGAGAAAGCACTTGGTTCAATAGTAGAATGGTCAAAGATGTAAGATGTTAAGGGGCTCAGGTTTGGGTTTACCATCAAGTGAAGATAAATGATAAGCACCTGATCCATAGGTATGAGTAACGATATAGGGTCCAAGCCAATTAGGAGAAAATTTACCCCGTATATGTTTCTCGATTTTGTGATATGTTGATTTTCCTTCAAGATGAGATCCCGACTTGAAAGGTGCAGGGTGAACATGCTTTTCATAAGCACGTTTGATGCATTTTTGTATATTTGGAGGTGATCCAGGGCATGAAGACATCATTCATCTAATAACTCTAGTTGTGCCAAATGATCTTGGTGAAATTCATCATTGGTGAGCATGTCCTTGAGTGAGATGTGGATAGATGGAATCTAGACTTCGAGAGGTAAGACAACCTTGGTACCACACACCAAAGAGAAAGGTGTAGCAATAGTCAATGTGTAAATACTAGTGCAGTATGCCCATAGGGAAAAAGGAATTTGCATATGTTGATCCTTCCCAGTATCATTGACTACCTTCATGAGGATTTTGTTCGGGGTTTTTTTGATGGATTAGGTCTAGCTATTTGGTTTGTGGGTAGTATGGTAAAGAAAAATGAGATGGATACCAAAGGTATCCAAGAGTTTGTAGAGGGTTTCATTTTTGAATTGTTTGTCATTGTCGGTGATAAGGTGATGAGGAACACCGGTGACAGATAATGTGGTGATTGATGAACTCACAAATATTCTCGATTTGGTAGAGATGAGTGGAATGGCCTCCACCCATTTGGTGTAGTATTCAGTAGTGGTTATGATCCATTGATGGTGTTGAGAAGAATGAGGGTTAATCTCCCTGATGAGATCGAGGCCCCATTGAGAAAAAGGCCATAGGTCTCATGCGACCTGTAAGGCATGACTTGGAGTGTGATGAAGGTTTGAGTTTTGTTGAAATTTTGCACATCATTTGATGTAGTCACAACAATCATGGTTAAAGGTAGGAAAGTAATAGCCAAGGTGAATAATACGTTTAGCAAAAGTGAGGCCACTATATGGCCCCACGAGAATTTGTCATGTATTTCTTGATGGTATATGGTATTTCAAAGCCGGTGAGGCATTAAAGAAGGATCCCATCTAGGCCACATTTATAAAGGAGGCCTCCCATGATGGTGTAGCACGAGACCTTTTGGAGTAAAGCATGTCACCATTACGGGTAAGGTCTGGAGGAAGAATGGAGAGGGAGAGGTAGTGAGTATTCTTGGTACCAATATCGGAGGGGTCGGTGGTAGGTTTCTTGATGAGATTGACAACGTGAGAGAGGTACGAGGGTAATTCCAATCTCCACACATAACAAAGATTTGTGAATCGATAGGTGATGAGGGTATTTGTGAGGGGAGACAAGCCATGGTATCCACAAACTTGTTTGTAGAGCGAGGGATGGTTTATAGGTTATAGTGAGTGAAGGTGGTTAATAAGGGTTCCACATGGTGTTTGTACCACTAGAATTCCTCGTTGTGACATTGGTATAAGCCATTGGTCCGATTTACTACCAATTGAGAATCACCGAAGATATTAATGGATTTAACATCTAGGGTTTGGGCTGTTTGGATACCTAGTATAAGTGCTTTGGACTCGGTGATGTTGTTGGTACACTCAAGTCGAGTTTGAATGAAAGTGGGATGGGTTCACTATCATGTGGAATGAGGATGATTCTAGGTCTACCCCCACGTTAACACTTAGACCCGTCAAAGAATAGGTTCATTTGATATTGTAGAGGTTCCTCGATCGGTTTGTCAAGGAAAAGGGTAGAGATGGATTCATCGAGGAATTCAAAGTTGCAGGGTTAGTGGTAAGAGATTGGGGCATTATCCAGTTGATCAGTGATAGCCTGACCCTTGATTGATTTTTGGTGGAGAAAGGTGATATCCATATCAGTGAGTAGCATGAGCCATCGTGAAATGTGTTGGTTTTGGAATGGTTTAGAGTACATGTAATGCAAAGGGTCGGTGTTGGTTATGATGAAGGTTGTGTGGTTAAGTAGGTAGTGGCAAAGTTTGGTTACCATGAAGACTAAAGCAAGACACAACTTTTCAGCATGTGTATATCTAGTCTCATAATCCATGAGGGTACGGCTGATGTAATAGACCGCTTGTTCCCTATGTTGGTCATCTCGGTGAGTGAGCATGGCACCCAAGGAATGGTTGGTGGTGGAAATATAAAGGTAGAATGGTTGGTCATCCTTAGGAGGGGTAAGCACAGGTGGCTGTAATAGATATGCTTTCAAGGCTTCAAAAGCATTGTGACAGTCTATGTTCCAGTGGAAGGTGGTATCCTTTTTAAGGAGGTGGTGGAATGGTTTGCAACGAATCTAATGGTTAGGAAATGAAGTGACGGATAGATTGCAGTTTTCCTTATAGACTACGAAGTTGGTGAAGGTTGGTGGGTGGAGGCATCTCAAGGATGGCCTTGATTTTGGTAGGTCAACTTCAATGCCTCATAAGGAAACAATGAAGCCCAAGATTTTACCGGATAGGATAGAAAAGACACACTTCTTATGTTGAAGGTGTATACAATATTGGATGAGATGGTCAAAGATGATTTTGAGGATGGGTAAATGTTTGGTGTGACTTTTGGATTTTCCCAAAAGGTCATCAACGTAGTCTTCCAAGATGTTATGCATGATGTCATGGAAGATATAGGTCATGGCTCATTGGTAAGTGGTTCCTACGTTCTTCATCAAGGGCATGACATGATAGCAGAAGGTCCCCCAAGGGGTAATGAAGGTGGTTTTTTGTTGATCCTCAGGGGCAAGTAAGATTTGATTATATCCCGATAACTCATCCATGAGAGATAGCATCTCATGCCCAGCGGTGAGATCAACCAATTGGTCGATACTGGGTAGAGGAAAGTCATCCTTAGGATAAGCTATGTTGAGTTCCCAGAAATCGGTGCATATGATGAGTCCCCCATTGCTTTGGTAATAGGTATGATGTTGGAAATCCATTGCGGGTAGTCAATTGGTAGGATGAAGGAGACAGAGAGGAGGTGCTAGAGCTCTTCTTTGACGAGAAGAGCAATGTGTGGGTGCATTTTACGCAACTTCTATTTGATGGGTTTGGCATTAGGTAAGGTGATGATGTTGTGGACCACGATATTTGGGTCAATATCGGGAATATCAGTGTATGACCAAGCAAAAGTGTTGTTATGGTCATGAAGGAAAGAGGTGTAGGGTTCTTGTTCAGTGAAGTCCAAAGATTCGCCTATCTTTAGAATGCGGGGGTCATTCGATGTGTGGATGTTGATGTCGATGGTAGATTTTTTTAGCATGTTTTGGGTTTCAGAAGGTAGTGTGTGGTGGAGATAAGAGTCTTCCGCACCCAGATAGGTGAGAATGGAATCATCGTTTTGACATTGGATGACATGAATAGAAGGGGTGTCGTCATCGATCATATCAGGATAGAGGATGGGAAAAGAAGTAGGAGTCTCACCATCTCGTTGGATGGTGAGGGGTCCCAAGGAAATGGTGTTTATGGAAAAAAAGGTAGGAGGAATAGACTCAGGGTCTATAGACTCCATGGGTGAAGTGGGTGAATTGGGTGAGGGATCATGAGGTTGGGGTGTCTCCATAATGAGGTCGACATGAGGTTGTTTAAGCATAGGCTCAACAAATCCCACCCCACTATGGTCCTTGTGTTTGTAAGAGGTACAAGGAATGACAATGCGATGACCTTATTTATAAAGATTGAAGCCAAAACCCTTCCAAGCACAATGATGTAGAAAGGTATGGGAAAAACATCGGTTGTTCAATGAGGGCAAGTGGTGGTAAATGGTAAGGTTTGGTAGGTGGTTTAGGTGTGTAGGTGGGGGTGTTGATACCCCCATAGGTAAGATCGGTGCGAGAGGTGAGAGGATCCTTAGGCAAGGACTTTCTAAAGTGGGGGTCATAATGGGGGTGTTGCTTCAGAGGTTATCGTACTCTTGTGGGGTATGGAGGGTGTCGACATTATATAGGTGGTACTCCCAGTGTCGGGAATTTAAAAATATCTTCTAGTGGGTTAGTAGTTGAATGTTAGTGGTTAGAATGGATGTCTTCGGAGGAGTTTTAGGTGAGAAGGTCATGGGTTGTGGCGCAGCAAGTGGTTCAGCGGGGAGTTGTGGTGATGGTGGTAATAGGTGGTGGCTCTATGGGGGTTGTTGTGGTGGTGGTCACAAGAAGTGGTATCCGAAGTGGTGATAGGTATGAGGATGTCATTGGGTCGATATAACATTATACAAGTCTTGAATGGTGAAGGGTTAGCAGGAATGGTGTAGGCATGTCCTTCATGTTCAAACTTGAGGCAATGGTGAAGGGTGGAAGGGACACATCCCATGGCATGAATCTAGGGTCAGCCAAGCAACATGTTGTATTGGAACTCTCCTTTGAGGACGTAGAAGAAGTTACTTTATGAACAACACGAATGTGTAGGATTACTATCCCTAAGGTGGTGGTTATGGTGTCATTAAAAGAACGCGAATAATTGGGTCATTATGCATGTAATTAGTGGGAATGTGCATTTGATTGAATGCATGAGATGAGATGATATTGATGTTGGATCTGCCATCGATCATAATACACCGAACACATATGTTATCGACATAGGAAGAGATGAAAAGGGTGGGATCTAGATCCTCTGTTTGGTGAGGTGTGATCTCATCATCGGAGAAGGTGAGGGAAGCCACTTGAGATGAGGCAATAGGTGTCAAGGTGGAAGGTGAAGAAAGAAGGGAGGCCACATGGTGTGGTGTGATAATGGATGCAACAGGGGTGGGGTCATTAGGTGGAACCTCAATGGATTGTAAGACTTCAATGAGGGCTTGGTGATGAGATTCGAAGTTTGGATGAGGTCGTACAATGACATCTTGAGTGGTGATTGATGAAGTTGTTTGATCATGGTGCGATGGGCTCTCCCATTGGAAATAGGGAAGGCGGGTCCATGGATGGTGATTTTAGGTGTGGGTGTGGGTGTGATGTGGGGTATAGGTGTGGTAGTAGGTTTGTGCGCCCTCATTTTCCCTTTATCACGCCCGAGCCACTGGTGGCTATTTGAACCATATTGATTTCAAATATTGGTGGTGGGTAGGAAGGGTATGATGTGTGGGGTAACGATGGTTGAGCTGGTAATGGTATAGGTGGGGTGATTATGGTGGCAAGAGGGGCTGAATTTGTGTCCAATAGATCATCCTTAGTGAAGAGTTCTAGCAGGAGTGTTTTGATATCCTAGTAATCCTCTGTGCTTTATGTCCGGGTACTCGATGATAGGCACAAATCTTGGAGTCGTCAAACAATTTTGGTTTTGGTTTGAGTGGTTCATATGGTCAAATGGGTGGAAAGATGATGTGGGCAAAGGTGAGTAGGTTATCCAGGATAGTCGCATAGGATCCTACCATTGGGTCGCTTTGTGTGGCGGGTATGGTCCTGGGCGAGGTACTTAGTATTGAGTTAGAGATGGGTCTTTGATCGCGATGTGGAGATGGTTAGGGTTGGGTAGGTTTTAGTTTGGGTTACGGTGTGGATCGCATCTTGTGAGGTAAAGATGCGGAAAATGATTTGGTCTTGGGTTTAGGTGTTGCTTTGGGAGGTGGGGTAGTTGGCAATGTAGAATGGTGGTATGAAGTTGAGGGTCATGCTGAAGGTGGGAGAGGATGGGTTATCCAAGGTGAGAGTAGTGGCACTGTGGAGGTAGTGGTAATAGATGGTAGTGGTGGTCGATGTCACCTAATAGGTAAAGGCAACATTGCGGGGTTGGGTAGAAGCGGAGGTGGTGGTAAATGGGAGGCTACCGATTTTTTTCTTTACTACATATAGTTAATTTGGTCACCGGGGTTGATAAGTGTAGACCCAAGAGTGAGGGTAGTGGTGAAGGTGATGAAGAGGTTGTAGGTGATGCTAGTATCGGTGTTCGAGGTGGTTGGTGTTTTGGTTTTGGTAGGGGTGTGTTTTTGGTGAAGGGGTGAGAGGAGGTGGTTAAATCAAGCTTGATTGTCGGGTGAGTGAGGTTGGATGTGGATCGCACCCCCAGTATACGAGAGATGGTATGGGAGGTAGATGAGGAAGGTATGGAGAGTGATGAGGTGGAAGGTGAAGACAAAGAAGGTATGTGGATGGTCAGGGGTAGTGTGGGAGGTGTTGCAGTCACCTCGGTGGGTAGGGTAGGTATGGATGTTGCCACTATTGTAGGGTAAATAGTGGGTGAGTCGGTAGGTGGGGTCTGCATTTGTGTGGAGACGGGGATTCGAAGGCATTCCCAAAGTAGTGAGTGATCAACATACTCTGGATAGTCTATCAAATGCAAAGAATGAAGAGAGGAAGGGAATGAGGGTGGATTTGGTGGTAATCCCTGTAAACAAAATTGTTATCTGTGAAAAGGGAAGCCCTCTACATCTAATTCTATAGGAAGGAGAGAGGAGAAAAGATCATTTATTGTTGTAGACGAGGATAGCGGGTCTGCTATTGGTATCGAAATGAGTTATTCATTTTGGGTGAGGTTTGGGTAAGATAGATGAAGAAGGGGGAGGTACTCCCGATTCCTCAATGTGTGGTGAGCTAGGGGGAGGGGGAGGTACTCTCGAATCCTTAGTGAGTATGGAAGCAGTCTCGATGGCAATTAAATCGAATATGAGGTTAGGGGGTCTAAGACAAGGCCAAATATGGCAAGTATATCATCCGGGGAAGATGCATCTACCTGTATTAGATTATCTTCTATTGGTAATGGTTAAGAGACCGGAGAGGCTAGTATAGGTAAGGGAGTAGGTTTGAGGGTTCCTCTATAGGTGTGGTTGGGGGATATGGTGTGAGTGTTATGGGTAGGATGTCAAAGATGGCATGAACCTCCCATATTGTCACTATCAATGGTAGAATGGTTGTGTTAGGTGGGGGCATATGATTAGGGAATGGTTTTTGGAAGATGTGAAAGTTTTGTTTTGCGGGTGCATTGGGGTTGTCCAGAATGAGATCTCCTTTATCCAACATTTCTTGGATAATGGTTTTGAAGGTGATGCATTTGTTGGTGTTGTGTCCTCGGATACGGTGGTAGTCACAGATTTCATTCTCTCTATACCAAGAGGGTATCGGGTGGGCGGGATCAAAACTGGGATGTGGTTTGATGGCCAGAAAGCTAATATCCCCTAGCGTTAAAAAGTTTTTCCAAAATAATAGGGTATGGTTCAGCGATAGGGGTATATTTATTTTGTTTGTTTTTAAAGAGAAATGTTTGCATTTGTGAAAGGTTAGCGGGCCAGCCTTCGTAACCACTGCATGGGTGGAGCCTTTGGCTCTAGGAGGGTTGAGAGGAGCGGTTGGTGGTGTTTTGGTAGTGGAAGAGGGTTCTTGTGGTTTAAACGGAGTGCTTTTGTTGCACAACTAATCCTTTTCTCTTCGAGGGCTCAGATTTCAAGTTTTCGGGCCATGGTGAATGCTTCATCAAATGTATGAAACATTTGTATTTGGAGGGTAGATGAGATGTGGTGAGCACAAGCCCATGTGAATAGTTCTATGAGCTTGGTCTACGGTAGGGGGAATGTGAGTTGGTTGACAAGGCCATGCCCAATGAGCAACAAAGTCTATGATCGACTCATCATCATATTGACGCATGGTGTACAAGTCGGTCATGGTGACTTTCTTGGTTACATTGATGGAGAAATGGTCTAAAAAGGCTTGGGCCACTTGGTTGAAAGAGAAGATAGAGTGCTTAGGTAGAGCACTATACCAATCGAGGAAGGTCCATTGAGGAAAATGGTAAATGTGCATAAGAGAAACACATCATCATGAGTAATAAGGTAACACATGTGTCTAAAAGACCTCAGATGTTGTTGTGAGTCTTCTTTGTTGTGGAATCGATTGAACTTTGGAATTTCCCAATGCGGGGTATGGACGAATAGGGATAGAGAAGTGAATAGGTTCATTACAAATCTCCTCATAGGTGAGAGATGTACGTGAACCAAAGGGGATGCTTCAAGCATTTACATCTTATCCATCATCATCTTAATAAGGTTGGGGTAGGTTGTGATGAATGTTGGTTTCCTATAGGAGGGGGAGGAAGGTATGAAGAATACAAGGTAGAAGGTATCACGGTATGTGAAGGAGATGCATATGAAAATTGTGGAGGTATGTGTGAGGAGAAGGATGAAGAGGGGTAATATGTGGAATAAGAAGTAGAAGCTACGGGTGGAGGTTGAAAGTGTGTGTATACAGGAGGGGTCGGGGTGACCACCCTAGTAGCGATAGGTGGAAGTGATTGAGGAATGGATAGGACCAAATTCTAGAGGGGGTATAGTTGGGCCGACATCTTGGCGGGGTTGTGATGGAACATGTATGTAGGTAGTGGAAGGCATGGGAGGTGAAGACGTCATAGGTGTAGTGAACGTTGTATAGGATGTGTTGGTCATCAAAAAGGAACTTCAAGAAGAGCAACAGTCAGGGGACAAGAAGTCCCTCCTCTTTAATGGGAGAGGTTCCCTTATTCAGAAACGAACCTATTTACACATATACAAAGCATGGTTTCACTATGGAACTTGGATATCATAAAAGTGTTTCCTAAATAGGTTACCAATTACAAAAGGACAGAGGAATGAAAATGTGAAAATAAGTAGAAAGGCACCATCAAGAATTATAGATGACAGAATAATTCCTTATGCATGCAAGATTACAGTGGATTGGAATAAGATCATTTGTACTTACGTTAATAAGATGAAATTTCAATAGACACACGCTTCTATAAATAACATCTACAAGAATACAAAGCTTCTCAACAAAATGTAAACAAATGATCTAACAATATTTAACGGACAGCGTATGAATAAAAGGAATCGGATAGACAAAGAATGGAAATCCTTCTGTATTGATTTCTTTGTGATTTCTTTACACTTTTATAAATAAGCCAAGTTCTATCTCTAAAAATGGTGAGGAGAGGCCATTATATAGTTTACAAATTAGTTACTCTTTGGTAACTACTTCTTTTAACTAATGTTTAGTTAGAGGGCTGCTAATCGCAATACCCCAACTAATTACAATAAATTCAAGAAGAAAGGAAAGAAGAAAAGAGAAGAATTAGGAGAAAAGACAGGTGTTCATGAATGGGAGGGGCCCACTGACTTTAGGATCCGCTGCCTGAATCTTTTCAATGCCTCCGCTATGTCTCTGCCTCGTGGGACCGATGTGTTGGCAGTGGACTGAGTCCAAAATCTGAGGCACTTCTCCATTTATTTTTCGAATTCAACATGAGTATGATAATCTTTGTTTGCTTCCTCTATAGTAGATTGAAGAGAGCAGATCTCCTTCATCTTTTCCTTGGAAATGGAACTCTCTTTGAACAGGTTACCTTTGACAAAAGCTCAGAATTGAGCTTTGATTTCTTGTAAAGAGAGAGACACACCAGAAGTCTCATCATGAAGATGGCAATGTATATCCTTGAAGGCAGATACAACTAGAGTCTTGAAGGCCTCACCCTTCTGCCAGCTATTTCTTAACTCTCCCAAAGCCTCCTCCAGCACCTTGATTTTCCATTCCACGCTGTAGACCCAGGACTTTGACAAGTTATCCTTTGCATCATCGAAGACCTTGCTTGCCATTAAAATATTTTCATCTGTTTGTCCCATGAGGCAAAGGTCTACTATCAACCTGCTCCAAATTCTAAGTTCTTTATCTATGCTCCCAATAGTGGAGGAGAGCTTCATTGGAAATTGCTCACCTTCCCATGGATTTTGAAGGCTTCATCAATGAAATTCAATCTGCAACAAGCATATCATCCACCATGGCCTCCATAGCCCTTCCATAGATGGAATACTTGTGCATGTCTTTGATACTCTACACTTCATCCCGGCTCGAGAATTACATGTGGTGGAAGAGTAGTCAATGGGGTAGGATCCAATTATTTATCTTTGGATAGCGAGAGACTTGATGAAACTTGTAAGAATGGGCCTATTCCTTCAAACTCGCTCTATAGTTTGCAGCCCTTTCTCTACCCTCCCAATGACTATGGTGATCAAGTTTCCTAAAGATTATGGATCTCACCTTCGGGGTGGACTCTCCCATGGGAATTCTTGAGAGCTCCGATCGATGCTTGCAAATCTTGCTCGCTTGTCTACCTTAGGCTTGGATATCTCCGGGAATTGTTGACCCCGAGCATCGACACTATCCTGGAGGTAGTTCTGCTTTTTGGCGTGAGTAGGAGGAGTAGTGCCTAATAAGGCCACCACAACATCAAAATTGGGTCCTGAGATTCGGGAGGAAGACTTTCTCTTCCTACTATCAACAAGAGGCTACACCCATGCAAAAGAGGAGGAGGAAGAAGAAGGTGGGGCAAGAGGGCCAAGAGACAGAGAACTCATGGCACCCAAGGTTTGCACTGCTATTGCCTCTAGTTGGGATATGAGTGGAGCGCTTGGGGCTTCTGGTACAGAGGAGTCACTAGCACCTGGAAGCTCAGTGCTTTGGACCTCCTTTTCTTTATCCATGGGGGCTTCTGGAGCACTTATAGAGACCGGCACTTCACTCTCCTCACTTTCACTGAGAAAAATGATGTTCTTTGGGCCTGAGGGCAACTCCGTATGCTTCCTTAGGGGATCTTCCTCCACGAGCTCTTCTTGACTTCTCAATTTCTTTTGATATACCTATGTGGATGAGGAAGGAGTGGAGACTGTCGGAACTTGAGTTGACGAGGGGCGGGAGAGGTCTGCATATGTGCTCTTGAATAAGGTGACAATGCCTCTTTTCTTGGTGTTGAGGTATCTTTGGAGGAATCACTTGAATGTATTTTGAGTTCACGAACTCTCCTGTCAAACCATATTTTGGTTCTTACCAAGATGGGAGCTAGGATTTCCACCAGATCGTCCTTCTCCTTTTTGAAGCAATCCAAATCCTCCAAGGAGTGTGTTTGACCACATTATCATACTCATATATGAGTACAGGTCAGAATTATCATCCTCGAGCCCTTCAAGAACTTGGTACAAAGTTAAGCTCTTGAATTAGTTGAAGATAAAATCTGCCGTAATGCCTCCTTCTTGCTTCAAAATCATCAACACAAATCACCCAATAATCTTCTCGTGTCTACCCTATGATGATAAGTGATCTTGATGTTCTACTTCAATAAACTTCTTCAAGTCAAAATAGGTTCTTGGCCCATGAAGAAATGGAAAGTGATGGGGCCGGGCTCTTTCTATGTTTTGAGCATCTAGGGCTGTTTTGCGGTGTAGTTTCCCAAAGTGATGAGGGAAGTGCTAGCTAGTAATTTTCTTATTCCTGCAGGAGTTCGTCCTTCCAACTTGTCCAAATTGCTTGCATACTTCTATTAAGGCCATTTTATCATTGCGAGAACATGGGGAGTTTGAGAGGGGTGCTCTGCTATGGCAAAAGCTTTGATATAGGAATTTTTTTGAATTGGATGAAGTAGGCACCGTAGTGCGATATCGATTCATAGCTTCATCCGAAAATATCCCATTGTGTCACTCTCGAAGCCCACAATGTACATGGTGAAGGCGTCATTCACCCTTCTCGAAATTACGATTGCAGAAGCGACAATGTACATGGTGAAGGCGTCATTCATGCTTCCTCTATAGCGATTGAAGAGAGTAGATCTCCTTCATCTTTTCCTTGAAATGGAACTCTCTTTGAATGGGTTACCTTTGACAAAATCTCGAATTGATCTTTGATTTCTTGTAAAGAGAGAGACACACCGTGAAGTCTCATCATGAAGATGGAAATGTATATCCTTGAAGGTAGATACAACTAGAGTCTTGAAGGCCTTACCCTTCGCCCACTATTTCTTAACTCTCCCAAATCCTCCTCCAAAGACACCTTGATTTTCCATTCCACACTTTGTAGACCCGTGGACTTTGACAATTTATCCTTTGCATCATCAAGACCTTGCTTGCCATAAAAATATTTTCATCTATTTGTCCCATGAAGTGAAGGTCTACTATACAACTACTCCAAAGTTTAAGTTCTTTATCTTTGCTCCCAATAGTCATGGAGGAGAGCTTCACATTCAAATTTCTCACCTTCCCGTGGAGTTTGAAGGCTTCATCAATGAAATTCAATCCTGCAACAAGCATATCATCCACCATGGCCTCCATAGCCCTTCCATAGACGGAATACTTGTGCATGTCTTTGATACTCTGCACTTCATCCTGGCTCAGAATTATAGGTGGTGGAAGAGTAGTCAATGGGGTAGGATCCAAAACTTTATCTTTGGACAGCAGAGACTTGATGAAACTTGTAAGAATCTGGGCCTGTTCCTCCAACTGCTCTATAGTTTGCTGCCCTTTCTCTACCCTCCCAATGACTCTGGTGACTATTTCCTAAAGATTATGGATCTCACCTTCAGGGGTGGACTCTCCCATGGGAATTCTCGAGAGCTCCAGATCAGATGCTTGCAAATCTTGCTCTGGCTTGTCTACCTTAGGCTTGGCTATCTCCAAGAATTGTTGGCCCTGAGCATCAGACACTATCCTGGAGGTAGTTCTAGATTTTTTGGCATGAGTAGGAGGATTAGTGCCTAATAAGGCCGCCACAACATCAAAATTGGGTCCTGAGATCTAGGAGGAAGACTTTCTCTTCCTATTGTCAACAAGAGGCTACACCCATGCAAAAGAGGAGGAGGAAGAAGAAGGTGGGGCAAGAGGGCCAAGAGACAGAGAACTCATGGCACCCAAGGTTTGCACTGCTGTTGCCTCTAGTTGGGATATGAGTGGAGCACTTGGGGCTTCTGGTACAGAGGAATCACTAGCACCGAAGCTCAGTGCTTTGGACCTCCTTTTCTTTATCCATGGGGGCTTCTGGAGCACTTATAGAGACCAGCACTTCACTCTCCTCACTTTCACTGAGAACAATGATGTTCTCTGGGCCTGAGGGAAACTCTGTATGCTTCCTTAGGGGATCTTCCTCCACAGGCTCCTTCTTGACTTCTCTGACTTTCTTTTGATATACCTGTGTGGATGAGGAAGGAGTGGAGACTATGGGACCTTGAGTTGATGAGGTAGGAGGGGTTTGCATATGTGCTCTTGAATCAGGTGACAATGCCTCTTTTCTTGGTGTTGAGGTGTCTTTGGAGGACTCACCTGAATGTCTTCTGAGTTCACGAACTCTCCTGTCAAACCATATTTTGGTTCTTACCAAGACGGGAGCTAGGATTTCCGCCAGATCGTCCTTCTCCTTTTTGAACCAATCCAAATCCTCCAAGGGAGTGTGTTTGACCACATTATCATACTCATATGAGTACAGTTAGAATTATCATCCTGGAGCCCTTCAGGAACTTGGTACAGGTTAAGCTCTTGAATTAGTTGAAGAGAAAATATGCCATAATGCCTCCTTCTTGCTTCAAAATCATCAACACAGTCAGCCCAATAATCTTCTATGTCTACCCTATGATGATAAGTGATCTTGATGTTCTACTCAATAAACTTCTTCAAGTCAAAATAGGTTCTTGGCCTGAAGAAATGGAAAGTGATGGGGGCCAGGGCTCTTTCTATGTTTTGAGCATCTAGGGCTGTTTTGCAGGTGTAGTTTCCCAAAGTGATGGGAAGTGCTAGCTAGTAATTTTCTTATTCCTCTACAAAGTTCTGCAAACTTGTCTAGCTTTGCTTGCATACTTCTATTAAGGCCATTTTATCATTGCAGAACATGGGGAGTTTGAGAGGGGTGCTCTCATAGCAAAGCCAGCCTAATATAGGAATTTTTTTGATTTGGATGAAGTAGGCACCGTAGTGCGATATCGATTCATAGCTTCATCGAAAAATCTCCCGATGTGTCGCTCTCCGTAAGCTTTGACAATGTACATGGTGAAGGCGTCATTCACCTTTCTGAAATTACGATTGCTGATTTCCAAGGTGAACCGAGAGCAAGAGGCATATACGGGTCACCTTGTGAGCATCGATGTATGAGAAACCAAACCATTGCCTCGATGCTTCCAGAGTATACATCAGGTATGAAGTCATATAGAATTTCTTTGTTTTTGTACATTAGACAATTTGACTCCACTAGGTTCATATTGATGATCTCTACCCGGTTATATTCTGAGTCCCTTAACACACCATATTGATGAGTGGGCACATCCAAAAATGAAACTCATTGGTAGAGGGTAAGCCCATGACCCGAGCCAGTAGGATTATAAAATCTGACAACTCCTCATTGAATTCTACATGGAAAAGAACCTTGGATAGATGAGATGCCCCCTTTTTAGGGTTTTTAAGCCAGGACTTCGCCACCCATGCCTTGTATTTCTCACTTTCCTGATCGAAGAGGGCTTACACTGTTCAGGAAATTACTATATCATTGTCCATCTCTTGAACTCTTAGGGCGTGCCAATGGTGGCAGCATCAAGTTTAGTGATGAGTTCCCCATGCAAATTGTCACACTCATTCAAATAAGGGTTGTAATGAGCGCCGCAGGAAAGCACCGTATCTATGCACATTGCACCGAGATAGGGAAACCACCGGAGAATGCCAAACCACTGTCATGAATCGCCTATGCCATAGGTGAAGGGTTTGCTCATCATTCTTGCCCAAAAATCTCCAAAGTCGAGGTGGCGAACCTCACTGTCCCCGATATCGGGAACGGCAGACTCGAGCGGTGAGACTTGCTCCTGGCCTTGGAATTTAATCTTCATTTTGATAGCAATTTGAAAAGTCAAGGTTACAATCTAGACTCGGGATGAAATTGTAGGGGGAATGAGTATGCGCACAGAAATCTTGATCGCGAAGGTATGAGCAAAGGATGGCAAGAAAGCAGTGTGCAAAACGCATAAGGGGCAGTTCATTATATAGCCATTTGGGAGAGAGAAAGACAATTAATGTGCATTAAATACACACCTACCAACTTGGAAAGCAAGATATTTGTGAAGAGCGGGAAAAATTAACTCAAATTTCCTTTGGTTCATTTGGGACACGTGGGACGGAAAGCGCGATTTCGGCGATACGGGTGACGTGGGAAAAGTATGCACAAATGCTTCGGGACATGAGGGACAAAAGTACGCTGGAATACGTGATTCGGCCGAATCGGATGAAAAGGGAACAATGGGCCCAGTGAACTTGGGACAAAAAAAGTTTCGACGGACCAAAAAGAACATACTTCGGGTAAAGCGTCCGATCGGGAACAGAGAGCCTGAATGAACTTGGGACACTTGGGACAAAAAAATTCTGATACTCCCGAAAATCACACGAAATGACCCAAATAATGTAGATTTTTCCAATTTCTTGACTTTTCACATTACCAGGACAACAGAAAAGACATTTAACTTCAAAATTTTCAATTTTCAACTTCTCAAAAGCAAGGGAATTTTGAGTGGACAACAGGATGTAGACACCACCATAGTATGGTTGAGTTGTGACACTACGGGTGATAGGGAGACTGGGGCAAGCCAAGCTAGAAGCGGCCAGACACGGAAGTGGGTGCAAAAGTAGGAGGGATCGACACATGCATACCATAGATAGGGTGGCCCGAGGAATCCCAAGTGGATGAATGGGCTAGATAATGTTGTAAGGTGGCGGGGTTTTGATCTAAGAACCACACAAAGTCTGCATCACCCGTACTAACAATAGTAGGAAAGATGGGGTCCATAGGGGATAATACGAAAGGTGGTGATGGACTAGGAGGAAGAGGCTGAAGGCTAGCATGAAATGTAAGTGCGTTGGCAGGTTGCATGTCAACACCATGTAGAGAGGTGTAGGCCGGTAGTATTGTATTCTATAGATAATACAGAAAGTAGCAGAGATGAAGAGAATGGTTTTTGAGGGTATGTTGGGTGGATGTGTTAGTTAAGAACCAACACAAGCTGACCAATGCTAGTTAGGTGTGACCGATGCTGGTTTGGGTTAACCGCTCCCGATTACTAAGAGACAAGAGTGTTTTATCAAACTGAGACAAGTGGGGAAAGATTATCAAGAAGGAAGGCTCTATAATAGCTGTGTAACAGAAAATAGAGTATCTAGAATGTTTCAGTATCTTCATTATAGAAAATAAACTCGAGAAGAAAGGTCTTTTGGATAAGTCAACCCAAAATAATAGAGACCGATGCCGGTAGGGTATAACCGATGAAGGTCAGAGGTAACCGACCGAAGGCACGACCAAGTTACTTATATGAAATTGGAACAATAATGAAGAAAAATTGGTTGTGAGTTAAAATTAGATATGGAATCAAACCCAGAATTCTGAGAATGATGAAAGATAGGATCCAAGCACACTCAGATGAAGCCGGAATACACCAACTATGATGAGGAGCATGCAAGGGGAAATAAGAAAAATGAAGAACAATTCCTCTCACCTCAAAACACAAGCCAAGCAAAAACACTAAGAAAAATATGATCCTACGAGTGTCTTTTCTATTATGTTTATTCAGCTTTATGCTATTTAAGGACCGACACATGAATTATAGAATAGATTTTTTGGTAAGGATGGCTTCCTAGGAAGAAGGAGATGTACAAGGAGAGGTTTTAGGTTTTTTATGATGGGGACGGGATTCACTCTAAAGTATGACTCAATAGAGAAGTTAACTAGAGAGTACCTTCCAATCCTTAGATCAAGATCGATCATTGACAAGCGCTTCCTAGGAAATATGTTGTTTAAGAATGTGTATATTTTGAAATTTTTGCATTCTGGTAAGACACAAAGAGAGAGAGAAGATGTGCTTTCTATGATTTGTTTGTCAACCATCAACTGGTCATGACCTCTAGCGTATAGGTTGCCCTCATTTAATGTGAGCTAAATGCAGAAAAGTAGAATGAAATGAAGTTGATTTTAAAACCCAAATCAAAATATTGGATTCAATGACAGAAAAGAGATGAACAGGAGAAGGAATGCTCTTTTGCTAATGTGATATTTAATGAAAGAAAATAAATGTTCATTTTATAAATACCAAAAGATGGTTTCCTTTAGACAATATGAGATGAGAAGATTCCAGGGAAGAAACTTTAGTGTGTGAACCTTTTAGAAAGGGAAACAAACAAGCAACTTTCGCCTAGAAATGAAGAAATGCAAGGAACCTCGATGGGTCCCACCAAGAGTGTGCCAAAATGTTTCGATCCTTTTTGCATACAATCGGAGACTAAAATAGATAAGGGTTCAAGGTAGGTTTACCTACTATTTGGTTGATGGTTGAAATGCGTGCATGTAGACTTCTGATCTTGGTCGATCGTGTGAACTCCTTTTTGGCTAGGAAGGACTACCCCTGAAATAAGAAAACAAGACCACCAGAAAGAGTTAAATAGCATATGTAGTGGACTACCTAGCGTATGCTAGATCCAGGAAGTGTGATACTCCCTAGAAGGTGACAATCCATTGTTTTATAAATTAATATTAAATAACAAAAGCATGTAAATAAATAGAATCTAGTGCTAGCGTTCTGATTTGGGTGCCTCAGGTTGCTATCAACGTCAACTTGATTAAATACTAAAATAAAAAGGGGTACTCGGGTTGGGTTTTGGGTAGGTTGGGTGGTCTGAGGGTCATAGTAGGGTCAGGTTTGGGTTGGGTAGGGTATTTGGGTTTTTTGGGTGAACAGTGAGACTTCTCGGTCTACACTATGTTAGCAGAACAAAAACCGATGTTGGTCGGGTATGACCAGCCCAAGCTCTGATGGACTGATAACGGTGAAGGGTAATCGATATCGGTCACCGTGGGAGTGACCGAGCTGTAATGAGATATTTTGGGTTCCCTCGGTAGGTACAGAGAGTCGAGACCGGTGTTGGTGAGGTTCGATGAGGGGTGGGCTCGTGGATCGAGCTAAAAGGTCTTAGGGGGTGGTTTTGGGTGTGTTTGGGTAGGAGGTTGCATGGAGTTGGTAGATAGCAGGGGACCGATGATGGTCAATGGTCGACCATGATGGTTAGGGTAATCGCGATGGTCACTAGTTTTGGGTCGAGTTTGGAAATGGAATTGGGATACTCTCTATGATTGGTCGTGGAGTTGGCCGAGGTGGAATGGGATGAAAGAGGGTCCCGGGTGTAAGTGTGGTCTGGATGAATGAGACGGAAGGGTTGGGAGCAATTTTATTCCTTGGAGGAGGAAGATAGAGGAACAAAAACACAAAATATGAGTGGAGGATACAAGGATCCACTTACCTAGAATTTGATGCATGCTGGAGTGTGGTAGATGTTGATGAAGGTGGTTGGTTGGTTGGAGAGCTCTTGTTTGAGCTCAATCTGGTTCAAGTCCTTCAATGGAAGTGTTCACAAAGATCTCTTGTGAGTGCCTCCAATGGTGGTCTTTGTTGGGAGTTCCAAGGGCCTTGTGGCTTACACCAATTGCTTGTGAAGATTCCAAATGCCAATGCCAATCAACCAAGACATCAATGGTAATTGAAAAAACCAGAGATGTCCAATGATCTCCCAACCATGAAGGTGTGACTAAAAGGAATGATAACCAGATCGTACCAAGCCAAGAACATAGATGCTAATCAAACACCATGATCAATAAGATGAAAGTAATTCACCATAATAACTTTACACAAAACCTTTGCAAACAAATGAGCAACAATATCATATATTATTATGGAACTCAATGAAATACAATGAGAATGGGCCTTGCTTATATAGGCAAGGAATAACAATCTAAGAACCAATCAAGGTCATAGATCAAGCCATAAATCATGGAAAGAACTAGTCATCAAAGAACTAGTCAAGTCCATAGATTTATGAGAGAACTAGACATCAAGGATCTAGTCAATACCATAGATCTAGGAAAGAACTAGTCAATACCATAGATCAAGGAAAGAACTATACCTAACAACTAGATAATATCTCCTAATATCTAAATAAATAAAATAAATATCCACACACATAAGTGGGTGAGGATAAATACAATAAAGGTAAATAATGTACCTAGGTGAACATGAGCTAAGGTAAATACCTACTCTAACACCCCCTCAAGTGAAGCTAGGGGCCAAAATAGAAGTGGCATGTCCACAATATGAGTCCCAACAACTAGGCCTGATGAGGTACTCATGTACAATATATCCATGAAGAAATCTCAAACCAAAAGAAGGAAAGAATCCTACTAAAGAAAGAAAAGAAGAAGAAGAAGGAAGATGTTCTCACGAACACCCCCAAGAACAACTTCCAAAACCCCAAGCATTCCACGCAACTCAAGGTAGTGAGGTGATGCAAAAGGCTTCAGTAAAGATGTCTCGCAACCTACTCTTGAGTCAGAAGGTACTCCAAGCAAAGAACTCCATCCTGAATGTGCTAATGAATGAAGTGGATGTGTATCTCAATATGCTTGGTCCACTGGTGCTCAACTGGTTACAAGAAATGTGAATTACACTTTGGTTGTCACACCAAAGTACAGTCGGTGAATCCTGTGGGAATCCAAACTCACAATAATCGGTCAAGCCAAAGAATCTGCTCGACTCTATAAATCGCTACCCCCGTACTCTACCTCTGAAGATGAAAGTGCAATAGCCTATTGCTTGCTTTTTACACACCCAAGCAACTGGAGAAGAACCAAGACAAAAAAGATAGCCAGAAGTGGAACGCCTATCATCAATAGAACCTACCCAATCTAAATCTATATACCCAACCAACTGAGTAGAACCCCTAGTGTAGTGTAGGCCAAAGTGGGAAGTGCCATGCAAATAGCGCAAAATCCTTTTAGCAAATCCTCGCAAATGACTACTATGAGGAGAATGTGCAAACCGAGATACAAGCCCTACTACGCAAATGAAATATCAGGGTGAGTATGGGTCAAGTACATGAGACTCCCAACCAACTACCTATACAATGTAGGATCACAAAGTGGTGTGGTACATGTGGATGTAAGAGTAACCCCAAGACTAAAAAAGGAGATGGACTTGGCTTGCAATCAGCCATATCAAAGTGCCTAAGAAGATCATGGGTGTACTTTTGCTGACTCAAATGAATCCTTGAATCTGTCTGAGAAATCTACAAACCAAGGAAATAATGCAATAGCCCAAGATCTGTCATGTCAAACTATGTAGAAAGAGCCCTCTGAATACTTTGAATGTGGGAAGAAGAGCTGCCAAGTAAGTAATGTAATCATCAACATACAAGACAAGTATCACAATATCCTCACCAACATGCCGGAGATACACCGTATGATCGGAGTGGCAATGAAAAAAACCAAGAGATAGAAGAAAATCCATCCATCTTCTCATACCAAGCCCGAGGGGCTTGTTTGAGACCGTAGAGAGACCTTCGAGCCTACAAACAAGAGAAGAATCCTAACAAATCCAACTGGCTACTCCATATATATTTCCTCTTGTAGATCTCCATGTAAGAAGGCACTCTTCACGTCCATCTGGTATACGGGCCACCCCTGTGATGCAGCAATAAAAGTACAAGGCGTACAAAATCCATCTTGGCAATGGGTGCAAAAGTCTCAAAGTAATCAATACCTTCAACTTGTGAAAAACCCTTTGCAACAAGACGAGCCTTATACTTGTCAATGGACCCATCAGCTGTGTATTTGGTTCGGTATACCCACTTACACCTAACCATCTTTCTTCCTTTAGGAAGAGATACCAAATCCCAAGTATGATTCTTCATCAAAGAAGAATACTCAACTGCCATCACATCATCCCACTCTTGTATCCCATGAGCCTTTGAAAAGACTCATGGATCCTCAGAAACTGCCTAACACAAAATTCCAGAACCTCGTAGTAGAATGTGCGTGATGATGCCTAGTGGGTGGAAGATCCTCTATGAAAGGTGTTGCCTCAGAAAATATAGTACACGAGCCCACTTAGGCATAGTGACAACATCAATGGGAATAGGATCCTCAATGGCATCTATAACCTCCTCATCAATCTCCTCAAAGAAAGGATCCTCAAGATGAGATGAAGAAGAAGAAGGAATGGAAGAAGATGAAGAATCATGAGGAGTGAAACACTCATCAAACTGAACATGTGTTCAAAAAAGAACATCATGTGTATCAGATCTAAAAGACGATAAGCTCTCATGTCCTCACAATACCCTACAAAGATCAAGGGTTTACTCTTCTTATCCAAAGCTTTCCTTTTCTTCTTTGCACAAAGGCCCAAGCATGGCTCCCAAAGACTCAAAAAAATGAGACATCTAGCTTAGTGTTGGACCAAGCTTCCTCTGGAGTCAAATGCTCAAGTGCTCTATGTGGTGTGTGATTCTGAATATAGTTAGCACAATTAATTGCTTCTTCCCAATAGATAGGAGGTAAATCTCTAGAATGCATCATACAATTAGCCATTTCCTTCAAAGTTCTATTCTTCCTTTCTTTTCTAAGCCATTCTATTGTGGAGTATGAGGAACAAAATGTTGGTGAATAATGCCTTGAGTTGCCAAAAATTTAGAAAACTCATTGCTGAAGTACTCCCCCATTATCGTATGAAAGGTTCTTTATGCTAACTAGAAGATTGTTTCTCGACCAAAGCCTTGAAGACTTTGAAGTGTGAAAACATCACTTTTGTACTTGAGAAAATAAACCCAAGTACACCTCAAGAAATTATCAATAAATGTAAGTGCATACTTAGCTCCATTGAAAGAGGGGTAGGAAAAACCATCAAGTCACTATGCACAAGCTCAAGTGGTGAAGAAGCTCTCTTGGAAAATTCTTAGGAAATGGATCTTGGTGTTGTTTCCCTAATGCACAACCATGAAAAACTCCCTCAAGACAAGAAACTCTAGGAAGACCATCAACCATACCATGAGTGCTCAACTCCTTCAAATATCTATAATTGAGATGTCCAAATCTTTCATGCCAAAGCTTACTCTCTAAATCTGCATGAGAAACCAATCCTATCCCTATAGAGGAAGTGTCATCAAAACCCTCAAAGTGATATAGTCTAGAACTATGATCAACAATACCCTAGCAACAAGTGAATAAGGCTCCAACAAAGTTCTTACTTCTGCCCCATGTGGTGTAAAAGTCACTATTTTCCTTGACTAGAATGACAATTTGATATACATAAAAGCAAATTTGTAGTGATGTTAGGAACATATAGTGCATCTTGATATTGCCACCATCAAGTTGTATATCACCTTTTCCTCAACAAAAAAAAGGAAGAATCTCCAACCTCAATTTTGGAAGTAGAACTCAAACCTAGAGAAACAAAAGACTCCTTGAAGAAGTCATGTGATGAGAAGCACCAATCTATAACCCAATTGTCTCGCAAGTGGTGACTGAGATCTTCCAACAACATTAAGTGCTTTTTCTATGTTGATTAGGAGGTGGAGTGGAGATAGAAATTTTGTGTTTCTTGACTGCATCCTCTAAGGCTTGCATTCGCTTATAACACCTATTTTCTTCATGATTACTACCCCCACAAAAAGAGCATGAACGGCTAGACTTATTCTTGGATTTAGAAGACTCCTTGGGTTTTGAGTTGTTTTCTTTGGGTTTAGGAGCATTTTGAGATGGAGAAGGTGTGGATTTGGTTTTACTTTTTGGTTTTCCCTTGCCCTTAGGATTAGATGCAACTAATGCCTTTTGAGAGGTGGAAGACTCAAGGTGAGATAATTTGGATTCTTCCCTAGTAAGTCTTTCACAAAATGTTTCTAAGTTAGGCATTTTGAATGTGTCACCTAAGGCATCCATGCTAGAGAAAAAGGTAGAAGAAAAATTTGGAATGGTCCTCTCAACTTGGATAGAATCAAGTAAACACACTCTTCATCTTTCTTATCTCTTCCACTCCCTTCAACTGTGTCAACAAATGCTTGAACTTGGTAAGATAGTCTATAATTGTTGGAAAATCTTCAGATTAAGAGAGGTGATCTCAATTTCAAGTTGCATGGCTCTCATATGATCCACCTTACCAAATAAATCCTCCAATTTCTCCCATATTTTGAAAGGAGAGTCACACTTTTCCAAATGAAATAAAAGACTGTCACTTACATAAGTTCCTATCAAACCCATACACTCATCAAATTTGCACTGGTACTGAAATTTCTCATATTCTCTAGTGAACATTGGTTGTTCTTTAGAAGTTAAAGCCCATAATCCTTTCTACTTAATTATTGTTTCCATTCTTGGTTTCCATGTGTGGTAATTATGTGTTGTTAATGGCTCAACATGATCTAATGTATAAGTAGATGTCCATCCTAAAAAAATCACCAAAAGAAATGGAAGAACCAAGTAATGCAACAAGACCCCAAGCAATGCAACAAGAGCCCCCCAGATTTTGGCACTTTATAATGAGTGTGTGTTACAATATGGCACTTTATAATTATAGTGTGATTCTCAAAATAAATATTTCAATGGAAAGAGCATAAAAAATACACTTTTGCAAAAAATGGCACTCAAAACCGAGTTACCGATCAAAAGATACAAGTTTTCAATATTATGCTCTACTATTTATTTTAGTTTCCACTAAAATAAATAAAATGCTCTTGCCTTCACCACACAAATAAAATGAAAGGGGGCTGGAGTTAAGCACCTACTAATCACAAGCTTTAAGCCCTCATATGACCATACCATATGACCAAGGGCTAAGGATTTCAATGAAAACCTAGAAATTTTTTTCTTCCTTTCCTATTCTCAGTACGGCTCTATTTTGCATAAAAATGCACGCAGCAACAAAATACGGACAAATCCTGAATATATGAATATTTTATAAAATGCTTGCAAAATGAAACTTACAGATGGATATCAATAGCAATCTCCTACTGATATTAAACGACTTGCCGTCACACCATAAGCTCGAACTTTAAGTGTGATGGCAAGTCATGCAACTCTTTGGAAAGAGTCGGCACTCGGGTATTTTTAGGCAATCGACGCGATCCCAACTCGACCGACATCGGTCAGACTATAACCGACACCGGTTATGTCGGGGGGAATTGTTTTTGAAAAGTGGGGAATATGCCTTCCCCACTTGATTTTGAGTGGCAAAGCACATGCGTCCTCCACCTTAAGAGTGGGTAATAGGACAAGGAAGGGTCCTATGAGTGGAGTGGCCACTATTAGGGCTTTCTAGAAGGGTATGGGCAAGGTATGGGCAAGGTATGGGAAAGGTAGGGAGTGGAATGGTGAGGTGGAGGTGTAAGTGGGGTAGTGGAAGGGTGAGGTGGAGGGGCAAGTGGGCTAGTGGGCTGGTGAGGTGGAGTTACAAGTGGGGTAGTGGAAGGGTGAGGTGGAGGGGCAAGTGGGCTAGTGGACTAGTGAGGTGGAGGGGCAAGTGGGCTAGTGGGTTGAGTGCTTTGATGAGTGGATAAAGGGAGGATTTAATTATTTGATGTTAATTAAATCCTTAGGTAAGTGAATGAGGGTTATTGTGATGTGTGAAAAGAGGGTGTGAGTGACTGATTTAGGGTTAAGTCGGTCACCCATGTAGAATGTGGTTATTAGGCTATTTTGGAGGAAGATGATGAAATGTGACGTGTTTTTGGTGTCTACGGTGATGCCCTAAGTGATGTCCCATGTTTACAACCCATTTTGTGTGGCTTACTTTTTTTTCTTTCTTATTTACATTTACTACATTGTGTACATAGCTTACACATGGTTTCTATATGCATGTTTTGTTTATATTTGTCTTTGCTAGCCTTTTTGTTTATTTGTGCCTTGGTTTCTACCAAGAAATTTCTAGGGTACATAGTTTAGAATGCAGTTGGTCCTCTTTTGGGGCCGCATTCTCCTATCAGTGAAATTTCATGCACCCCCAAAGATGGGGGGTATAATTGAGGGTTTACATATTAATACAACATATTTACACCGGTTCATTAAAGTGTATAATTCTGCCATTGGCATTGTGGGTTTACATATAACAAGTGGGTTCAAACCAATCTACGAACCCCATACACATAGGATTTTATAGGACATGGTGTTATTTTCATTTCTAGGAAGTAGTTACAGGCTTGGAGGTTACAATGGGTGTGCCTCTCTACACTTCTTTGCCCAATGGCATCGGATCACCAAAAAACCCAGACAATATAGATATCTCTTCACACACATTTCAGCGAGCGGTTAGAGCTTGGAGGACACATAGCATTTCCTACTTACACTTCTTCACCAGTTGGCATGAGATCACCCAAAATTTACGGCAGGTGCAAGATATCCTTCTACACCCTTTTCTCGACATGGATTAGGTGTACATGTTCCATTTACACTTTTCATTTCACATATTTTAATTTATATATTTTACACATTTTTAAAAATATGCGTATTTTACATAATGGTTTTACATACATACATATTTGACTACTTGATCATTTTTTCCTCGTGCAGTCCGATTGTATGAGAAACAAGCAGTCAAATTGGGGGCAAAAACAATGATAACAATAACAACATTTTGCGATGGCACATGCCTTACTAACCATGTAGGTACATTACACACCGAAGCAGCTACACATGCGTTTCGACCTAGGTTCACTCTCATCACTTTTTCTATGTGAATTTTTCAACTAAATTTTCCACGTTCCTCCATATTTTTATCATTCCATGCTTTTGTCTAGTCCTTTGGCATGTTTTCTACTACACTCTACATGGACATCATGTGTGCATCTCTATGTACTTTATGTTACCAATATTTCCGCTCGCCAACATAAAGCGTGGAAAAAATGTAGTCATAAAATCATGCACTTTAGGCATTATTTAGCCCAGTCTCATACTACTATTTAGAAGGTTCTTAAGTGAAGAAAGTACTAATTAATACCACCTTTTGGCCATCTTGTTTTACTTTTTATTTCATCATTCCCACACATTTTACATACATGCCCAGTTGTTTGCACTTTCTCATCATTTTATCCTAAATCGGGTGCCTTAATCCAACGTAGGTTCCCGATCCATTTTCTACTTTCCCGCCTCTTTTTAGGCCTATTCTAGCCATTTTTCATCCTTAAATTTTTCCCTAGTCAGCCATGTCAGGGATTAATTACAAAATTAGAGAAAGAGAACTCTATAAATATAAAAGTTATGAAACCATAATGAGGGTCATAAAGCGTCACTTACTACTATCACTCCATCTAGAGTTGAATCCATTGTATCCCTTGCATTCACATAGTTCCAAGCATCAAGGATATGATATATGCTTCAACACACACTTCATAGGGGGAGGGATTATATTCTATTCCATGCACACATACTATTACATTTTCTACATTTATTTATTGCTCACTACTTCACAAAGTGTGACTAGCACAAGAGCACCTAGAGCACCACACACACACACACACACACACACACACAAAAATTACATTTCGGTCTAAAACATAGTGTAATGCTCATTTAGTAGTCCCACTGTTGTGGTAGCTGAGGTCAATTTGACCCATTCATTTGCATCTTTTATTTTTTTAGGTTTTTGATACTTCTCTTGTCTCTTGCAGGTCTTCAACTTCATCTTTCTATATTTGGCACATTCAATGCAGTTCAACAAATCCAGTGTGACATGAAGTGAGGGTTACAGAGAATCTTCTGACCCAAAAAGAACCAAGTTGTGGTATTTTTAGAGACCAAGATGCCTATTATGTCATACCAGGGGCACCTCGGGGTCCCCATTCCTCTGGCACTCCAATCTGCTTTCGAGATATTCCGATTCACTCTTTTTGGGACTTCTATACAACTGCTTCCAGCTTCTATATTTTTGTGTTAGACCTATGACACCCTATGACAATAATTCATATTCATTCCTTACCTTCCTCTTACACATTAGGGTTTTATTCCTATTAGTTTGATCATTTTAATAATTTTGGTCACTTTGCATTACTTTAGTGCATTTATTTATAACATTTATTTCCTCCTAGATTAGATTAAGGATTATTACATTTCCCCCATTTTTAGTTAAATATTAGTTAATCACATATGATTCTAATGCTTTTTATGATGGTCTACTTGTATACTCCCAATGAATAGTGATTCCAATCAATTCAACCCAAATAGATTCTTACACTTGATCAGATAGGATGTTAGAGATATCCTATAAGGAGACTTTTCATACATATAAAATTAAGTTTTTTCCTCTCTACTAAATGTTCAAAAACCATTATGATCATAAAAATCCCTTTCTACATGGGAAAACCAAAAATTCTCATAATACGTTTCTAGGACTAAACCTTACGGTAGAAAAAGATCCATAACGAGGTTTTTAAAAAAATAGTCTTAGAGTATTCCAAATTAATGTATACATTCTTCAAACCTTCCTAATCATCATCCATGTATTTTCTCAATGAGAGAGGTAGTCTACCCTATTTCAGTCATATGAATTTAATTATGATGATGTGATAATATTTAAGGATTCGTTGGTCTTAATAACATCATGCACAGTAAATCAAATGTGATTGTATGATGTGTTTTTGTGTTTTATGGACCATAAATACATCATTATCTAAAATAATTAGTTATATGAGTGAAGAAGCCTCCTACAATGATGAATTTATGTATCCCTCTAAGTTATACTGAGATATGAAGTGAGAAGAACTTGATGAATGGACCACTGAGATCAATGAATAATTCCATATTTCACTTGAACCAATCCTTCCAATCCATGAAACATTTCCATGCTTTTCTGACCCTCTTACACTTGATGAGAACTTGAAACAATTTCCCACACAATGCAACCATGATGATCCTTCCACCTGACAAACACAATGAAGAATAAAATGTGATATCGAGAAATTTCGAACCTAAGATGGGTGAAAGTAGGAGATTGAATGAATAATTACTTTTTATTTTATCAACTCATGTAATGAGATGAGAAACAAATTGAGACAAAAATGCAATTTGAGACCAAAATTGGGAACCGAGAGGGCTTCCCTTCCACCTGAGTCACAATTCAACTACCAATCCTTCGTAAGCATGAATTTTTCCTTACCATTCCTATGAGGAAATATCCATAGAGATGGTCACCACATAGTGATAGGTGGATATTTTAAAATGTTGAGAAGTACCTCTCAAAATGGGGATTATCATAAATATATTTTTTTACCAGGGGTGAGGATCTCATGAGGATGGGGCCAAAGTTTGCGAATTGAAAACCCTTTCTAGCACCCCAAGTTGTGTTTTTTATTGAAAATAATTATCCTCCATAGGGGATTCCATTTCTTTGTCCCACATGTCCCCTTTCTATTGGGAAATATGGATAAAGGGACATTAAACATAAGAAAGGGAAGCCATGGGTCCATTCATCATGAAAAACTAGTCAAAATGAGTTACCATGAGTTGAAAATATGTTTATAACACCTCAAGTGATGAATTAAGTGACAAAAAACTACTTCTCATGGGGGAACACTTTGGTGTCCCCATGCCCCCTGCATATTTTTAAATAATGGAAAATGGAACATCAAACCTCCAAAACCCCACATAAGGTTCTTAGAATGGTGATGTCATCATTCTTAACATGAAAATACACTAAGGAGTGAATTCTCGGGCCAGGGAGAATGAAATGGAGTTAGGAGGGCCAAAATCATGTGATTTTGACTCCAAAGTACCTACTTACTATATTCCCATAATTTTCAATACCTGATTCAACATGCAAGTTTCTTTTTCAGTCCATGTTCCACTTTACTCCTTATGTGTACGCTGATAAGATGAGTTGCCACCAAAGTCCAAAACATGAGTATGAACCAATATAACCCATGGACCATGAAGAGGGACAATTTAATCCACTTTGACCTTTATTTAGGCTTCTAAATATTTTTAGCTATCTAAAACCCTTTGAGAAAGCTTAACCTTGTAAAAGTACCCTTGTGTTGCACGATGGACAAGTTATTGCATTTTATAATCCCATAATTCTTCCTTGATTATTTCACAATGAATTAGGACATTTTATATTTCTAATTCATGGTATATGAGCTACCAAAACTTCACAAGGATTCTAAAACCATCTAAACAAGGTGACTAGCTCGTTTGAAAAATACATTCCCAGCCTTGCCCAATAAGACCCAATATTTCTAAACTTGTTCCTAACCTCAATTATCTTTATAGAATATTCCTAAAATTCCTCAGAAAATAAATTTTTCTTGAATAAAACTCCAAAATTATTTGAATTTTCGCTATAATCTTTGAGAGGATGTTCACAGTGATAAAAAGACCAAAAATAACCCTTTTGAAGCCTCTCGGGAAAATTGTTCTATATTGAGATCTTTATAACCTCTTGAATCATCTAGATACAATTCTATACACATGAAATACACTTTAAAATCATGTTACATTGTTCCTTTCGACCGTAATAAGGGTGACTCCATTGAAATTTTGGTAAGAGGAAAGGTGTACATTCACCAAGTAAAGGTAATTGCAAGTGTGGGTTTTGTTGTCGTGACCAAAATATTAAATTTTGCATGCTAAACACTTACCATGACAACAAGGCCATTCAATGAATGAGAATAAACCATTGAGTTTCATTCCATTTTGTTAACTCTATAAAAATTTCAATTGGTCATTGTATGCACCCAAAATTGCATGGTGCTACATTGATGGAAATGGTAAAAATATCCTATGATGATTTTCTCTTTTCTAGAACAAATGATGAGGTCCAGATCCCATTTCCTTATCAGCAACATACCTATATGATATATTCTTCATTATTTCTCATTTCCTTAGCTTTTCTTGTTTTCATAAATATTTTTCGCCCCTTTTCCTTAGTATTTTCTTCTTTAGTCATGCAACTGTCATGGTGCTTGCATAAATGTTGGTCTTCCTAGACTTGTAGCTACACAACCATCGCGGTGGTTACATAACCACTGGTATGTGAAGACCGATGGTTCTATGTGCATTAATCTGAGAAATGGAACTATGTGTTCTTTATGTGTGGCTCCTTAAATTGAGTAAATTTTTTCCCATTTCATGACCATTTCACCTAATTCCCGGCTTTTTGGATACATATAGAACTCTTACTTGTTGTTTAATATTATTACAATGTTGACTTCCCCTTCCTAGAATTATTTGGCACTTCTTGATTGCCAAGTGTGCTAGACTTCTTCCCTGCCATTTTTCTATAAAAACCCAATTTTTAGTTATATGATGGGTTGGAGATTGTTAAATTTGATTGCACTATTACTCTACTAAAATCCTACCAAGAAGTACAAAAACTCGATCATTTCTTTTTTATTCCCGCTTTGCATTTGTTACCGATCTACTTGAATTGACCTACTCCAAAGTATTTTATTTATTCTTGATTTCTTCTACAAATATCACTATTACCTTGAACACATGGAATAGTCTCTAGAAAGGAAGCTGAGTAGATAGAAAACCATCACCATATTTCGAAGTTTTCTTGATTCTATAGAAACTAGTTTGGGGGTGTACTTTCACTTTCTTCAAAGATTTTAATCTAGAATATTTTCATCAAATTAATAGAAGTAATATAGCTTTTTTAAGAGGTAGAATGCATAGTTATTCATTTTCATGTAAGAATATTCCATTGATATTTCCTTCTTGGCTTATCCTTGTGGATTTACCTAGGAAAGGATTTGGAGGAAGTTCATATGCCCAAATTAATTCACTTCTTCATTTTATAATACCCGTAGGTTTTGGTTTCTTCATTAATTATATTCACGTGCTTACGAACAAACTTCATTGATAACTTCTTCCCTTCTTACCCCTATGGATTTGCTTCTAAGAATCTTTTTCCTTCCCATGATTTTAAGGGGAAGTAATTAGAAGAAATAAGAATTCACAATTACAAATTGGAAAATACCTTTGTTTAAATTAGATTAAGCTTCACATCCTGCAACAAAGGAATAACCAATTATTCCTTGTTTATTTTATTTTAGCATGAAGAGATAGGATTTATTTAATTTAGAAGCAATTTCCCTTATCTGTAGATTTCATTTTATTTTATTTCCAAGAAAACAAAAACCCAAAAACATAGATTAGAAGTTAATTAGATTTATTTTATTTATTTGCATTTAAAAATTATATGAAAATACCAAAAACAAGTAGATAGTTTGTTTTATGTTTCTTTAATTAAATATTTACAATCATATTTAATTAATTAAAGGGGAAATCAATCAACTTTATTTAATTTAGATTTTCTTTCTTTGTTTATTTAAAGGTAGGAACTTAGATTAATTAGATTTGGAATGAACAAAACACCCTTGTTTCCATATCGGCCCAGTTACCATATCTTAACTTCAGTCCCTTTGGATTCTTGTGGGTTCTTTTATTTCCATATTTATTTGTTTTTTCCCACATGACCATTCAGGGATCCATAAAAATCAAGAATTAGAGTTTGTGATTCTACTATGCCACATCTAAACATTGATACATGTTTGATATACATTGACCAAGGATTATGTTAGCTTATCTTCATAACTACCCTAATCCCATCTGATATTATTCACCATCTCATTGACTTGAATGACAAGATAGATATTGCTAGAGAGTTCTGGGAAAACAAGCCAGGTTAAGACTAGATTTCACGATCCCTAACTTTCCCTTACCCCATCTTTCGTCATATCTTCATAACCCTCTTTGGAGAGGAATTTGTAGATGAAGAAGGTAAATTTTCATGTGTTCCACTTCCAAGTAGAGTCTTGTTTAGTTCTACTAATATTGACCATGATTTGCGTACAATTATCATCCTTGATTGTAACATCACCCTCAAACAAGAAAGACAAGCATTCATTTCCTATACAAACATATTCACATTTTTCCAATTGAGAACATTAGGTTTCCTTGAATTATTTTTGTCATTTCCATATATTCCACCTACATCCTATTTACCCATCATACTACCATCTAATCTATCCCATTCCTATTGTCTTAACATGACCTCGGGAGGTTGCGTACGCGTCGATATCATGTGTTGATTTTTATTCGTAAAAAAATTTGTGAACCAAACATGAAGGAATTATTCCTTTTGTATCCTCTTTATTTATTTTTAATCCATCCTTCCCCTCTCCCATTATTATTTAGGTTTTTATACACCCCTAAATATATTGAGTCAAGAGTACAAAAACCCGTCTTGGGTCTTGAATCCTACTACAACCAAGTGGGTATGTAGCAATAGTCACCCTCATTGTATGGGTGGGGTGATAATTACTGAAAAAAAATTATATCTCCTCACATGCCCACTCCTCAAGGATTTAGAACCAACTCAATAGTTATGATTGAGGGAATAGATCAACCTAACAACAACACACAACCCAAGTTATCCAACTATAATAACATACCGTTCACAAGAGAACATGGTTTTTATCCACAGGTCTTTGCTAGACCTTAGATCAACATCCAATCTAATTCATTTTCTTCATATCTCACGTAAAATGGATAACTTATAACATGCTTCACCCAAAGTGGTGAACATCTTAATTATATAGAAGGGTCCTTAGACAAGATGTAAGGCTATACATGTGCTCTTCTTCAAAACGATACCACCACCTTCTCTAAAACAAATAACACACCTAAAATGGGATGGTCCACAAATTATCAATTTATACCAGGGTATCATGTTCCTTTACAAGCAAACAATGCCTAACCTACACCTAAACATAACTCATAACTTTTTTTGGGTGATGTAATTTTGACGTTGGTAGATAGGATCGGAGAATAAGAAGTTGTTCACTCTTTACAACCCACATATTTTATGGGGCAAGAAAATTCTCCTAGCCATGTCCAAAACCATAACTATGCTCTTTCCACAAATTCCCATTAGAACCACCACCATCACAAGTATACTTAGGTGTTCTTATCCCGATGGCCTACTTATAGGGTTAGGAACACTAGGGATGGCCCCTCATCTTTCATATACATACCCTACACAAAGGCCATCTAGAAGTACATTTTCAAATTTTGCTCCTTCAATTAATGCAATGTTCCTTGGTTTTATGCATACAATCCCATATCCTAATGTTATCCCCTATGTACACATGTATTCCCAGTCTCCTCATATGGAAATTTACTCTTTCCCTGGTCTTTATGCTCAAAAATAAGGGGTTCCTTATGCCCTGACCAATTCCTACACTATTCCTTGTTAATATCTCATTTTACCTCCACCTCCCCATTAAGGATCTTCAATGGTTGAGTCATATGCAATGGGAACATACTCTAAATACCTAAAATAACCTCTATACTTCACTATACGATGTGTCATACTCACACAACCATTGACATATCTTCTAAAATTTAAGGTGGAGGGAGATCTAAATTCCCATATTAAGGCATATGATACCGCCATTGAGAGTTACTCCTCTTGGATGTGATTCTCACAAAAAAAAAACCCTAAGACTCTTAAAGGGATTTCCCTTGATTGGTATTACATAATCCTAGAATCCTCTATCCATTCCTTCAAGAAACTTGTATCCAAGTTCATTAAGGATTTTTACATGAACAACTATTGAGAATAGGGATTAGAGAATTCATACATATCAAATAAGAACACAATGAGTCCATTTCTCACTTCATTCAGAGGTGGTGAAAAGTCTTTATTCTTCTACTAGTGCTCCTAATATGGATCAGATGGAGCTTTGTGACTTGGTCCTCCATTCACCTAACTAAGAGACTAAGGAATAATTCCAAAAGTTTACTCTTCAGAGCTATCAATAAGTCTTAGAGGGTGTGATTTGTATTGACCAAATGGCAATCGACAATGGACACAAAACATATTGTCCTAATAAAGCAGGTTGGTCACCTCCACTCATAATAATCCAAACTATCAAATCAGTTCAAACAACAATCAAGGACCGAAGGTCCTCAATTAGAACTTTGGTGCCATAATGGATGACATAATTTAATAAGACAAATGTTGTGAACACCAAAAATGCAAATAATAAAGAACCCCAATGTGAACAATCAAAGTAACAATAATCTTAATCATGTTAACGCGATTGAATTTATTCATCATCCTACTTAATAGGTTAAATCCCGTGGCTCAAATCAATACTTGAATTAATACGTAACCAATAACAAAGGCCTTGTTAACTCAATTTTGCCCCATGAAAAATATTATCAAACATGACCCTGTGTAATAATAAATTCAAGAAATGGTTCCGTCGAATGAACCCATGCTTCAAATTCAATAGATGAGCCACATGAAAGCTCTATAATGGAGTAGCGAGGGTTAGGGAAGGAAAAAAACAATGTCATAGAAAACCAGAGGCTCAAAGGAGAGAAGTGGAGAAAGACTCAAAGTCTTCGGATCTACAAATGATTTAGAGTGAGCCCCAAAATTGAATAATTATGGAAAGATCAGCAGAAGCCTCCACGTGCCTCATCGGTGCATCTCCAAAGAGTAAACTCAAAAAGTAGACTCAAATGAGCACGGAGCTTCCATGTGTCCCAGCTTGAAAAGGGACAGATCCGTCAGTTGAAAAGTCCAAACAAGTGAAAAGAAACATGTGTTAGCTCGATGCGATTTCAAGATGGGAGCCCAAGGTGAAGGCTCAAACTTGTTCCAACCCTCCACGTGGCTAGGGGTTAACAGAGGCAAAATTCAAAGGGCCTAAATTGGTTAAGTATAAGAGTGCAAGTGAAGGTGCCACGTGTCTTAATGATGCACATTCAAAGGCATGACCCAAAGTGGAGACTCAAATGAGCGCAAGGCTTCCACGTGTCAACCCAGTGCATCTTCAAAGATAAATCTAAAAGTAGGTCCTTGACAAGCATTGAGCCTCCTCATGTGTCCACATGTCCTAGTCATACTTATGGCCCCACCAAAAAAAAGGACTTAGCCAAAAAACACAAAGGAAAAAAGAAAGCCACGGAAGTCAGCCATGTGTCTCTTCGGTGCAACTTCAAAATAAAAATCCAAAAGTGGTCCCCAAACTAGCGCCATCCTCCACATGTGGCCATGTTCCAAGTCAAAGCGGGAAGGTGGGTCTCTAGGAGTAATTTTTACTTTTTGGCTCCATTTCCAAGAGACATAAAGTATAAAAATGAGTCGTGCCTCCACCGATGCCCAAAGAAGCCATGTGTCAAGCCTAAATTACATGTGGGCCAATGGGCCTTGAGTGATTTTTTGCCCAAATGGAAAATGTGGACCGACGGACTCGAAGATGATTTTTTTACAAAAAGGTATTATAGGGTTGTGGGGCAAATTTTTGCATTTTTGTATTTTCATGCCAAAAGTGCAAAGTAATTTTGGGCCCATGGATCCATTTTGCTAATTGGTTTCCACCATTTTTATATGGACCCGATTAAAATATTCAAATGACATATATTCCGATCCAGTGCATGAAATCTAACAAATTTGGCACCATTAGAGAGATCTCGATCTCATCTACACCATGGAGATCTGAAACTTTAATTTTGACAAGGTTAGGTGGGAAAAATGGAAAATGTCTTCATGCCATTAATATAGGATCCATTACTCCAACAACTAGATCAGATTTTATTTGATCCGTCATTCTTCCTCCTTCAACATGCCGAATGACACAAGTAATCAGGTACATGATAGATTTGGGGTAGATTTACAAGTAGGGGCATTGATGGCCGGTAGCTGAGCTTCAAATTAGTTTTCCTGCCTCTCTCTCTTTCTTCTCTCTTGTGTTGAATCTATAAAAGGAGGTGTGGGGCTCTATCATTGTAAAGGGTTGAAATTTCTATTTTTCTCTCCTCCCTTCTTCCCTTGTTTACAAGAGAATTTGTGGAGCTTTTGAACCTCCCATTCAAAGTTGTAATGCAAAGTTTTTTCCTCTTGCCACTGTAATGCATTGTATCAACTTTTGGAGCAATAATATATGTATGTGGATGATTCTCAACCCTCTCATGTGTTCATTGTTACCTTCTGATCTTTCATATGTAGTTTTTATCTGTATGGTATTTCCATTACATTTCCATGGTCTGTATTAGCTTAAAAATGAGTTTTTAACATTCCTTTGGTGCATCACCTCATTAGCTTAGGTTTATTTTCTTGCATCTTCTCAACCATGTCTCCTTGGTAAGATAGAGTAGGTTTAGAGTAGATCCTCTACAATTTATTTGTGTGCACCTAAATAGAGGAATAGGAACTGCCTTAATCCGAGAGCTCTCTCAACTCACAAGGTCCCACACTTTGAGAGATGCTCCATGTTGTGCAATCACACTAAGAGTCTCAACCCATCTAGTTACGTAAACACTCAGGGGTGTTGTGATTCTACACTAATAGTTTTGGCATGCCCAAAGGACCAAGAGGTCTCCATTTTTATTGTAGCAATAAGATTGATGTGCACTTGTTGCAATTTTCAGCTTTTAAGAAGCTCTGAAAATTGCACATCTGGTGACTCCAAAAGAGATAGAATCCACTGGTTTCAATAGTCCAAGCTTGTCAAGTTCATGAGAAGAATACAAACAAGGTCAAGAACTAGAGAGGAGGGACTATTTTTCTATCTACACTTGTCCCCAGACAGAGGGAGAAGGGGAAGAAGAGCCCAAAGGTCTCCATCTCCACCAAATAGAACCTTGTCAACACCTCCTCCTAGTAGGCCATTCATTCAATCAACAAGGGTTCTCAAGCCAATCATAATGGCACAACCACCCAACCCCTATGTCAACTTCATTGGACAGCATCCCACTCACCCTCAATGCACAAAATCCAGTCCCAGTTGCAGCATTAAAGAGCATCCCATATTTCACTGGAGAGAACCAAACTTCTCCTAGTGACCACATTCAAGACATTGCAAATGTTTATGCAATTCATGAGATCACTGAGATGGACATTACAGTCAAGTTGTTAGCCTCTTCACTCAAGGGTAAAGCTTCACAATGGTTCAAGAGTCTAACAACAGGCTCTATTCAGACTTGGGACCATCTGTGCAGAGCTCTCCATAACCAATTTGGAGAAAAGGGAGATAATCTTGTCCTTGTTAGAGCATTTGACAACCATCAAGAGGGCCCCTAATGAGCAAATGATAGATTTCAACTTTAGATTCCAAAGGACATGGGACAGATTCCATTGGCTGTAAGGCCCACAGATGAAGGTGTTTTCTTATACTTTCTTAGAGCTCTAAATTCTGATATTGCTTTAATGATTCAATCAATGGGAGGCACCACCTTACCTACAGCCTATAACATTTCCATAAGAGCTGAAAATTGTCTAATTCAGGCTGAAAACTTTCTCCTAGGCCACCCATGCCTCTATACCTAGAACTAGGAGATCCAAGCACTAGTCAGACACCCACATTAGCTCCTATACCTACTCCTAGGAATCGAGTTCAGCTGAAGCCTCCACCTCATCTTCTAGCACTTCAAAAGAGCTTCAAGAAGTTATGAAACAACTGAAAACCTAGGGAATGAGCTAGTGACTATCAAAAGGCAACAAGCTCAGAGTTCTAGCCATATCAACCTCAAACTCAATCAGATCGTGCTAGACCCCATATCAGAAAAAATAGGCCACCAACTCAGGCTGCAAATCAAAACCAAAACCAAGGACAACCTCAAGCTGCTAGGCCTTTCTCGGTCATATGATCCAAACACAACTTCAACATCAAGGGCCTTGGTTCCAACACAAAACAACATGGCACAAGAATATGATTGGTGTTTCCCATGCAATCAGCCCCATAACCAATCAATGTGTTTTAATGGTGCACTAAACTAGGCCTTGATGGTACAGACCATTGGTGTGTCACAAGAGTCTAGCCAAGAGGAAAATCAGTAGTAAGGAGTTCAACAAGAGGCATCTCCAAGTGAAACTATGCTTGTCAATTGGTAGGTTGAAGATTTTTTGTGGTATGAATCAAGCCCCTTCTCAAAGTGTAGCTACCAATACATGGTCCAAGAAAAGGAATATTGGAGAGGGAAAATCACCAAACTCAGGTAATCCTCAACCCTCCATTACTCCATAAGGTATTGGCACTCAAAATGTAACTCCCAATATGCAGAGTCAGTCCCAAGCCACCTTCCAAACCCACTCAAGCACCGGTTGTAATGACCCATGTGCAAGAGAAAAATGTACCAGGAAAGGGGCAAAAAAGGATAGCTCATTTAACATCATTGAACAAATGAAGAAGACAAATGTGAATATTTCAATGTGGGAGTCATTGGCCATTCTAGGACAGAGAGATCTGTTGCAGACTACTATGGCCAATTGGTCAAACTCAAATCAGCCCCCTAACCAACAAGAGAAAGTGTTTACCAATGCGGTTTCAAACTTGAGGAAACCATGGAGGACAACAAGGTAAGAATCTAAATCCCCTCCATTCTATGTTTCATTGATCATTGGAGACAAATTGGTACATAATTGCATGATTGATTTAGGGGCAAGTAGCTCTATAATGCCAAAACAAATAGTCGATCAACTGGGTCTTCAATATGAAGTCATCTCCAGGGGTGTAGTGCAATTGGATGGGACAACGGTAACAATAGTTGAGTCATCAAAGATTTGAGCCTCACACTACATGCCTACCCCAATGTGACTGTATTGCAAAATGTATCAGTCATAGACTTGCCACCACATTTTGCATTGTGTTTGTCGAGAGACTTCACTACTAAGATTGGAGGCTATTTGTCTACTGATTGGTCACACATGCTTTTAGAACAAGGTATGGAGCTAAGGCTACAATTAGATCTAAGCCCATTATAGATTACCATATTGAGTCTTATGTACCCATCCCGAATCAATGCCAATTGTTCAACCTTTGATCAAGAGGACCTCCCAAGCACTTGTGAAGTAGATACCAAGGTGGGGTGTATCCCAGACTTGACCCTCGATGAGTGGGTGAACAAGAGGCATGCTTTTGACCCCTATAAGGAGATGGAGGAATCTAGCTAGGATTCTACTATTTTTGCATGAGGAGAATCATCCTCTTCCTGACATCATTAAGCTAGACCACAAAGATGATAATGAGGTATGGAAGTTATTCTTTGATGGCTCAAGAAGTAGACAAGGAGCTAGAGGAGGAGCTATGTTTGTTTCCCCCAAGGTATGAAATACTACTCAACTTTTTGTTTCCAATTTTCTTGTTCAAACAACATAACAGAGTATGAGGCTTTGGTCCATGGACTGCATTGGGAAAGGAAAAGGGGTATAAGAAACTTGTAAGTGTTTGGCGATAGTGAACTAGTTGCTAATCAAGTCCGAGGACAAAATGCTGCCAAGAATGACCTATTAAAGAGCTACAAGAACCGGGTATGGGACCTCATTAAGGATTTTGAAGCATTCAACATCAATTCCATCCCAAGGAAGAAGAATGAAGCAAGTAGACAGATTGGCAGCAATTGGGGGCAGCCTTTGATGACATTGTGGAGAGTATCAAGAGTGATAAATCTCAGCCCCATATCAAGTTGGTTGTGAGGCCAGCTATCCCAGAACAACAACACAAGTTGGAAGTCTTTGAAAATGATCAACAAATTGTCAAATTTCTACAAGAAGAAGCTAATTTTTCCTCCAGAACCAAGACAAACTGGAGCAACAATATGGCGATCAAGTGGTGCAGCTGAGGACCAAAAAACTACCAAAGGGTCTTGTCACTTTGGAATCAATCTTCAACCCAAATGACCAATTCTGAAAGGAGAAGGTGAATATTTAGGTAAAGGGTGAAGATTCAGCCCATTTTCATAGAAGAAGGAAAAATGTTGTAGATTGGTAAAGGTAAGCACTCAACAAGAAAAATCTGAATTTATTCAACTTTGTCAAGAATTCCCAGATGTCTTTTCCTAGACTTACAAATATTTAAGAGGTTTCAACCCAAAGTCTGGCACAACACACTATCGAGTTAGATCCAGGATCTAAGCCTTTCAAATAGAAGAAAAGGCTAGTAAATCCTCACATTGAGCCTCTCATGAGAAAAGAATTGAACAAGCTAATTGAGGCCAATATCATCTTTCCTATCAAGCATTCAAGTTGGGTTGCAAACTTGGTGCCTGTGAGGAAAATAAATGGAGAAATCAGGATTTATGTGTGGACTTTCATGATCTAAATAGAGCATCACTCAAGGATCACTATCCACTTCCATCAATGGAATAGATCTTACAGGTTGTAGCTGGCTCTAAGAGGTTTTCATTGTTAGATGGATACTTAGGCTATAACCAGATAATGGTGAAAGAGGAAGATCAATTCAAGACAACCTTCACCACCAAATGGGGTACATATGCTTATAAGAAGATGCCATTTGGACTATCAAATGCCAAAGCAACATTTCAGAAGCTATGGACATGGCATTCAAAGGCTTAATCAACAATATTGTCCTGGTGTATCTAGATGATATCACCATCTTCTCAAATAATGTTGCAGACCATCTCTTCCACCTCGACAAAGTATTTCAAAGGTGTAGAAGGTTCAGAGTGTCATTAAACCCAAAGAAGTGTGTGTTCTTGGCACATGAGGGGAAATTTTTGGGCCACATTGTCTCAAGAGAGGGGTTGAAATTGATCTTGAAAGAGTTGAAGCCATCCGACACTTCCATTACCACAACACAAAAAGTCTCTCCAAAGCTTCTTGGGGAGGATAAAATTTGTTCACAGGTTTGTACCTAATTTTTCCACTCTTGTGAAGCCTTTAACAATGATGTTAAAGAAGAGTCTTGCATTTAAATGGACAACAAAAGGAAAAGAGAGTTTTGAGGCCATCAAGCTCAATATCATAGGCTCCAACTCTTATTAACCTAGACTTCTCAAAATACTTCATGTTGTATGCTTTTGGAGGGTCAGACACCATCTCAGCCATCTTGGTCCAAGCCCAACAAGGAAGGTTCAGAACAACCCATAGCCTTCTTTAGTCAGAGCTTGGAGGACTACAAGGTAAAATACTCTTTCATTGAAAAACATGTCCTTGTTGTTATTAGGAGCTTGAAGAAGTTCAAACACTTGGTCTCAAACAATAAGATTCAACTACTAGTATCTCATGTTGGTGTCAAGGATTTTCTCCTAAACAAGGACTTGAATGAGAAGAGAGTAGGTTGGATCACTCGGGTAATGGAATATGACATTGAGATCAAAGTGACCAAACTAGTTTGAGGCAAGGGTTTGTGTGAACAACTCACCTCCAAGAAACAGGTTGAGTCAGTGGATGAAAAAGAGGTTGTCCTATTATTGCAAAATGATCAAGAGCAACCAGCTAATGATGCACCTATTCCATGTTGGACTCAAGCCTTGGTGCATTATCTCCAAACATGTTTGTGCCCTCTAGAATGGAACAAAGCAAAAGGAGATACTTTAGGTTACAAGCCATCCCATATGTGCTTGTTGGTGGTGTCTTGTTTAAAAAGGATATCAATAGTGTTCTATTGAGGTGCATTGGGACATGCCAAATTGAGAGAGTGTTGCATGAGTTCCATGATGGAGAAGAAGAGGTCACTTTTCTCCTCGAGTAACAACTCTCAAGATCATGAAAGCTGGTTATTATTGGCCTATAGTGTTCAGGGACTGCTACTCATGGATCAAGAAGTGCAAGAAGTGTGCATTCTTCACAGGGAAAGAAAAGTTAGCAGCCCTTCCCTTCACCCAATTTCAGTGGATCAACCATTCATGTAATGGGGACTAGACTTCATTAGGGTGATTAACCCAAATTCAAGCTAGGGCCACAAGTGGATACTTACAAAGAATATATTATTTCACCAAGTGGACTAAAGTAGTGGCACTTAAGGAAGCAAAATGAATCCAACATCTTGGATTTATATGAAGGAATAGCCACCATGTTTGGAGTCCCTACCACTATTATATCAAATAATGCATTAGCATTCCTTGGTACAAGGATCACTGAATGGGAGTCAAGAATGGTGTATACCTCAACACTTCATCAAACTATTACCCTCAAGGTAATGGCCAAGAAGAGTCCACAAACAAGAACCTATTAAGGATTATCAGAAGGAATCTTGATGAAAATCAGAGAACTTGGCATACAAAGCTCAAATCAGCTCTATGGGCTGATAGGATCACATCCAAAAGGTCCACAGGTAACTCCCCATACAAGCTTGTATATGGAAAAGAGGCAGTATTGCCCATATCATTGGAGTTTCCCACTTTGGAGCTCATGAAATAGTTGAGCTAGCCGAGTTTGAACCTATGGAAATCAGGTATGTAGAGCTAATGGAAGTAGGAGAAGCAAGAGAGCATGCAATGCAGAGCATGGAAAAGGATCAAGCATTGATCAAGAAGGGTTTTGATAAGAAAGCAAGAATGAGGACCTTTCAAGAAGGGGACTTAGTTCTAAAGTGGGATGCAGATCGGGAAAAGCCAGAAAGCATTCCAAGTTTGATGCCATTTGGAGTGGCCCTACATGATCATAAGGTGCAAAAGTAGTAATGCCTTCCAAGTTGGCTAAATTGGATGGTGAAGAATTGCAGATCCCAGTGAATGGGATCTATCTCAAACATTGCTACTAAAAAGGAAGGTTCCACCCTTGTAAATATTAGCATAGAATTTTAATTTCCCTAAGTGCGTATGCACATTGTTTTTTTGTAGCATAGGTTTTGTTTCCCTAAGTGTTGTGGCACAGGTTTTTTGTTGCTCTAGGTTTATTATTATAGTTCAACATGCTCTAGTGAATGTGCATCAAACCCTTCAAATTTACAACAAAGAGACCCATAGTTTCCATAATAGTTGCTCATTTTCTAATAGAACAAATACAGAGAAACTAAAATCGGGTCCCAAAAGGTCCATTTTCAGAGAACAGGATCAACAATGTCAAGTCACCACCCATGACTCCATGCCCAATGGATACAACAAGGCAACTAATTTCTTTCATCTAATAGGAAGATGTCCCTATGAGTCACCAAATTGTTATCTCAATTTTTCCCCAACAAAATTGATCAAACATGACCCTGTGCAAGAAGAAATTCAAGAAACAATTCCGATCAAATAAACCCACACTTCAAATCCAACAAATAAGTTACATGCAGGCTCTAAAATGGAGTAGCAGGGTCGGGGAAGGAAGCAAACAATGTCAAAGAAAACCAGAGGCTCAAAGGAGAGAAACGAGAAAACTCAAAGTCTTCGGGCTCTACAAATGATTTAGAGTGAGCCCAAAATTGGCTAAGTATGGAAGAATCAACAGAAAGCCTCCACATGCCTCATCAGCACATCTCCAAATATTAAACTCAAAAAGAAGACTCAAATGAGCACGCGGAGCTTCCACATGTCCTAGGCCTAAAAAAGGGATAGAGTCAATGCATTGAAAAGTCCAAACAAGTGGAAAGAAACACGTGTTAGCTCAACATAATTTCAAGATGGGAGCCCAAGGTGGAGACTCAAACTTGTGCCAGCCCTCCATGGGGCCAGGGGTCAACAGAGGTCAAATTCAAAATGGGCCCAAATCGGTTAAGTATAAGAGTGCAGGGAAGGCACCACGTCTTAATGGTGCACATTCAAAGGCACGGCCCAAAGTGAGACTCAAATGAGCGCAAGGCTTCCACATGTCAACCCAGGCATCTTCAAAGATAAATCTAAAAATGGGTCCTTAGACAAGCGTACCAAGCCTCCACGTGTCCCTGGTCAGATGTATGGCCCCGCCAAACAAAAGGACTTAGTAAAAAACATAAAGGAACAAAGAAAAGCCGTGGAAGGAGCCATGTGTCACCCGATGCACACTTCAAAAGAAAAATCCAAAAGTGGTCCCAAATGCATGCCCCCTCCACATGTGGCCATGTTCCAAGTCAAAGTGGGAAGGCGGGTCTCCGGGAGTAATTTTAACTTTTTGGCTTCATTTCCAAGAGATATAAAGTATAAAAATGAGTCGTGCCTCCGCCGATGCCCAAGGAGCCATGTGTCAAGCCTAAATTACATGTGGGTCGATGGCGGGCCTTGGAGTGATTTCTTTCCCAAATGGAAAATGCAGACCGGCAGACTCAAGATGATTTTTTGACAAAAAGGTATTGTGGGGCTGTGGGGAAAATTTTGCATTTTTGTATTTTTGTGCCAAAAGTGCAAAGTGAATTTCAGGCCCATGGATCCATTTTGCTAACTAGTTTCCGCCATTTTTTTGTATGGACCTGATTCAAATATTCAAATGGGCATATCTTCTGATCTAGTGCTTGAAAAATCCAACAAATTTGGCACCATTAGAGATCTCAACCTCGTCTACATGCCATGGAGATCTGAAACTTTAATTTTGAAGAGGTTAGGTGGGAAAAAAGGAAAACATCTTCATGTCATTAAATAGGATCCATTTCTCCAACAACTAGATCAGATTTGATTTGATCCACCATTCTTCCTCCTTCAACATGCTGAGCAAACAAGTAAAGTGGTGATTTGACAGATTTGGGGTGGATTTGTAGGGGCATTAATGGCCGGTAGCTAAGCTTCAAATTAGTTTTCCCACCTCTCTCTTTCTTCTCTTTGTGCTGAATCTATAAAAGAAGGTGCAAGGCTCATTGTAAAGGGTTGGAAATTTATGTTTTTTCACCCTCCCTTCTTCCCTTGTCTACAAGAAATTTGTGGAGCTTCCAAACCTCCCATTCAAATTGCAATGAAAATTCTCACCTATTGGCCACTGTAATGTAATGTATCGACTTTGGGAGAAATAATATATTTCTATGGATGATTCTTCGACCCCTTCATGTGTTCATCATTTCCTTCTGATCTTCATTGTAGTTTTGTTATCTCATGCATGGTGTTTACATTACGTTTCTATGGTTTATGTTAGCTTGAAAATGAGTGTTTAACATTCCTTTGGTGCATCACCTCACTTATCTTAGGTTTATTTTCTTGCATCTTCTCAACCCTTTCCACTTAGTAAGATAGAGTAGGTTTAGATTAGATCCTCTAGAATCCAATTGTGTGCACATGAAAAGAGGTATAGGAACCAACCTTAATGTCTTAACCCATCTAGTCACGAGACACTTAGGGTGCTATGATTCTGCCCTAACAGTGCCTTTGAACTATAATTACAACAACCATAATCAAAATAACAATCAAAATTATGAACTCGCAATAAAACAAGAAACAAAGATATGCGGATTATGATCCCAACTTGTATTGTAGATTCCATAGAGTTATAGGTCACGAAACTAAGATATCTATTTATTTATATGTTCTTCGCCAACCCCATAATAACTTCATAGGGTACCCATACAAAACATGTTGCTCTACTGTAATGCTAGCCTTAGGATTTATATATATCCTTTCCCTGAAGTGCCCCAAAAATGAAAAATCTAAACCATAGGGTGAAAACAATGGAAATTTTATAGGTATCCATAATCAAGAAGCCTTCATGTTTGTTAATCCTTGAGTTACCCTTAACATGGACCAATGGAATTATACTAATTTCGTACATCTAGTTGAGTTGAGACTAAACTGAAACCCATGTAAATACCTAGGATCACAACTATAGATCATAACCTCTCACTCCTTACCCTTCAAAGCAAGATGATGCATTGTTAGTCCCTAATCCATTGGGGGCTTACAAATTGATTATGAACCTAACCAAGACCTTTATTCACATCTCCTTATTGGATTTGTGGAAGAACTCCCAACGCATCGATTTGCTTTATTAGAAGCGAGGTCCTTATCACTTAGTTCACATTACACATCCTCTAGAGGCCTAAATTAACCATATATATTTTGACGTATAAATTCTCGATGAGTATGATACCGACATTGGGTTTTTTTATATTAGTAAGGTGCTTATAGATATTGAATTTTTATGGAGAGGTGATCCTACGTTGTATTTATAAGTATGGATCTACAACAATTATGTGAAGAGATCTATGATTGATGATGGAGGTAAGGTTAACATTGTCCCACTTTCTTTCTTAAAAAATAAAGGTTATGGAGAGAAAATTTTTGTTCAACTCAAAAAATGCTAAGAGGATATGATAGCCTTAAGGCTACGGTCATTGGGAATATAGTTCTCCTAGTCACTTTTGGGCCTAAGACTATTTTAACTGAATTCTATATTATAGATAGGAAACCAACTATAATATGATCCTTGGTAGGTCATGGATTCATAAGATGAAGGATATTCCCTCTACATTATTTCAAGAAGTTAGATTCCTTCATATATTAAAGGTCTTCATGGCTCAGGAGATCCAAAACCTTTTGATATTCACCTACATAACCTTAAGAAGAAGCATGTTGTCTATTCTGAATTTGAGCTCTCAAAACCATTTGAACAAGCCTCTTTCTTCTAGGTGGCCAATTCCCACGTCAAAATTGTTCCAACCACTAGAGTTAGAGCCACCTAAGACAATTGAAGGAGTGGATATTAATGAGAATAAGGCTTCTATAGTAGAAACTATTTAAAAAAAAACACAACATAATTATTGTAACTCTTAGAGATTGATTTTTCGATTATTATCCCATTCAATTATTTGGAAATGGTCCATTCTCTTGAGATATCCTCTCTTTCAATAGATGACCTTAGAGAGACTTTCATGGTTGATATTTCTGAGGTTTAGGAAGAGGATTTAAAGAATGACGAAACATCTATTTTTCCTAACAACTATTGGACTCTCAACTACAACGGAGTGAAATGCCCTATGGCACAAGGGAAATGGTGATTCTCACTTATCCATAAGGGAGATTTATGACAATTACTTTTCAATTGAATTTTAAATGTACGGATAATGGAGAAAAATATGAAGCTCTACTTCTTGGTCTAATTCTATCCAAGAGGATGGGTGTGTACAATGTTAGAGTCCTAAGTGACTTATAACTTATAAAGAAACTAGGTCTCAAAATTTTATGAGACTAGAGAAGACCACCTTTAGATTTATAATTTTATTGTGTGTGAACTATGTAAAGATTTTGATTTTATTTCCATAGAAGTTATTCCTAGAGAGAATAATCAACTCACCAATTATATGGCCACTTTTTCCTCCCGGTTTTGTCCTAATGAGAATTTAAAGGAAAAGGAATTCACCATTTCGGTTCGATCAAAACCCTTGGTTCAGTAACTAGCAATACGATTTTGGCATATGTAGAGACTAAAAATTAGCCTATTACATTAGACTTTATGGAGACCCGAGTGGGAAATATTAGGATACCTCCACATGTATATTGGCCTTCATTCTTCATATCATAATAAAGGATTTTCCCTCACCCCTCACCCTTATTATTACTTTGGAGATAGAATGATGAATCTTTCCTCATCTAAAGACTTTAAAATATTTAAAGTTGAGGAAAATAACTTGAGCTACCTTCAACTCTTCCTTAGTTTGAATACGGTAATTCTTCCTTAATATAAGAAACTATTGACATTAGCATTGGGACAAAATAGGAGCCTAGGACTTTGAAGCTTATATCTTCACTTTCACTTGAGGAAATAGAGGCACACACCAAATATCTCAAATAAAATTCCAAATCCTTTAATTTTAGTTATAAGGAGATGAAAATTATTGCTATTAATGTGGTAGTTCATAACCTAATTATTAAACCTAATGTGAAGCTTTGTTAAACAAAATTTAAGACCTATGAAGTCTAAAGTCACTTTAATGATTAAGGAAGAAGTGAATAATCCTTCTCGGTAGGGTTTATTAAACTAGTGCACTACTCTATGTGATTGTCCAATATTTTCCTAGTCCTTAAAAATAATGAGAAAATATGGATGTGCATTGAATTTAGGGACATTAACAAATCTTACCCCAAAGATGATTTCCCATTACCTTCTATTGACATCATTATTGATGCAACAGATGGTTATGAGTTATTGTCTTTGATGAACAAAATTTCTAGGTACAACCAAATAAGGATTTATGGGGAATACCAAACTAAGACTACTTTCATTGCTCCTTAGGGACCTTTTTTTTATGTTTTCACGCCATTTGATTTTAAGAATGATAGAGCCACGTATCAATGGGCCATGACATATATTTTCCACAATCTCATTCATAAGATTGTGGATACATGTGTTCATGATCTCCCGACCAAATCTAAGAAAAGGGTGATCATCCCAAGTTCTTTGTATTAATCTCCCACGTTAATTGAATATGGTGAAACTCTAAATCTAGAAAAGTGCATGTTTGAAGTCACGGAGGTAATGTTAGGATAAAATATCCTAATTAATTATGCATTATATAATTTATTATTTAATTAATAACATTAATTAAATAATATTGTTATTTGGTTTTATTAACCATATTATTTGTTTTATTTCCAACATCACGGATGTTGTTATATTGTTTTAACAATATAATTTGTTGGTTGTATTTTTGTGTGCTTCCCGGATGTTTTATGGAAGTTGTTGTAATTCTGGTTGTACCTGTGCAACCTTTTCTTTTGTCTGCACATGACTGTACAATACCTATAAGTATTGCAGTCTTGCTATTGTAAATTGGTTGATTGAGATTAATAAAGTTAATCAGGCTTCCGCCTGTTTCTCAATTTACATTTGGTACCAGAGTGAGATTCTAGACCTGTGAAGTTGTGGAGGAGTGGAAAGAGAGAGCAGCTGAGATAGAGGAGTTTTGGAGAAGTGTTTGCAGCATCAGAGAGCCTGTGCAGCCTCCTGCAACCTCCCAGCCCCATCCCTACCTCCTCACATCCTCTTATTCCTTCCAGTGTTTGGAAGGCAATTTGTTTTTTGCACTGGTGCACCTAACACCAGAAAAACTTGTCTTGCAGTGTTTGAAAATAAAATTTTAAAAATTATTTTTCTCCCCATTAGGGGTTTTATCTCTAATTTTAGAGATATATTTAGTCTATAATTTGGTAGATTTCTGCAAGTCTAGAGGAAGAGCTCTCCACCAAGCCACAAAGCAAGCCTCACTGTGCATGAAGGGGTGAGCCATTTGAAGACAATCGTTTGCTTGTTTCAAGCCTGACTGCACATCTAAGGGTGAAGTCATTTCATTTACCAATAGCGACACACACTATTTTGATTATATATTGGTGAGTCTGAGCCACGAGTGAAAGCCATTTTAACATTTGTGTTCATTCCTGCATTTGCGAAAGCCATAGGAGATATCAAAATTATCTGCAGAGGCATCAAGCTGAGTTCTTATGCATTGAGCCATCGTGCCAATGTTATATCCTTCCCTGCGACCTGCACACAACACAAGATCCTCTGAGACCCCTCCTCCAGCCAGGACTTGCATGCTACCAAAGAGCCATCTGCACAAAGAAATAGTGAGCAATTATGGAGAAAAAGCCATGAAAAGCTTCAAAGACCTACGTGAAAAACAAGACGAAGAAATAAAAAATGGTGGAGACATAAAGAAAATGGGTTTACCAAAGCTAAACACGGCTAAGAGGATTCAGATCCTCATTTCACGGAAAACCTAATCCGCATGCACCTCCAACCACTCCACGTGGATCCTCCACGCATGATCGCCCTCTCCATCTCTAGCCAAATTGCCATTTTACAAAGGTAAGTCAAAATTTACCTTCTTTAAATATAATTTGCTTCATTACTACACCAAGCGCTCATAGCAGCCTAGTTGGTAAGTTAAAGCGACTTGGGTAGATGAGGTTTTGGGTTCAAAACCCACCTCCAACAATTTTTTTTAAACCAATTCGAATTTGGTGGAAAATTTGGCAGAACCGCTAACTTTAGCAAGAAACTCAAATTTAGTTATAACTAACTAAATTTAGCAGGGAAATCCCTAAATTTAGGGTAATTTTTTTTTCCATTAAGCCTGTTTTTTCATTTCTGTAACTTTTTCCAAAGGGGGGATAGCTAAAAATTGCATTTTCAACTGGTTTTTTGTAATTCTTTGCATTTTGGGTCGTGTTGGGCTCCATGAGGTCACCAGACCCGCAAAATAAAAAAATTTCCTGCCATTCAACTTTTCCAATTTTTTTGAATGTAATTATATACTATTGTATATTGTACTAATTTACAAAGCTGCCATAGTCAACGCTGCAAACTTTGTAATCTTTCGTAAAATGGTAGAATTGTAATAAAAAAAGCTAAAAATTGGTTTTGTAACACTCAGGAGATCCTAGATCTCATTCGCAGCTGTCTCGGTATATATGGTGCCTCTGGAAGCATTTACAGTAAATTCTTCACAACTACTACTACACTTAATGCCTAATATAGTCAGAATAATTTCATTTAGGCATCGACCCTTTAAATCGATGAGGAGTAATAAGGTCACAAAGGCACACACTATGAACCATCCCATCGTCTCGGTGAATGATCGCATGACATAAATCTGACCGAGAAATTATCCAAGTATATAGCAAAGTTACGTGTGCGTATGAGGATATTTATTTGAGCCGGTGTCAATAATCATACAAACCCCATCAATATTTTCTTGGTACAACGTATTGAATTATTTCACGTATGTTAATGCCTCTTTCATGTACCACCGGGTATATAGAAAGGCGAGCTTCTTCCATGTACCACTGGGTATATCGGAAGGGTACGTATATAGAAAGGTTTGATATATCGATCGATGGTATATAGATTAGGAGACCTTATACCTGAGTGATAAGAGCCAAACCCCGCTGTCGGTGATCTCTACAAAATGGGCACCGATGCCCCAAATTTTTCTTTTGGATTCACAACTACTTAGAGGAAACAATTATGCTGCATGGAAGAAAAATCAAGACACAAGTTGAGTTTGAAGAAATCTAGCCTCGTCAGTGAATGGTACTTTGACTAGATCAACTACCGATACAACACAACAAAGCTGATGGCTTGATAAAGTAGATCGAAGGCCAAACTCATCATCTTGTTTGAGTGTCTAATGATGTGCAACCCCACATTTGAGATGCTAAAACAGCCAAAGAAGCGTGGGATAATTTGAGCACATATATATGATGCCAAGAACAAGAATATTATAATAAATTGGCGAGTCGATTACACACACTAAAGTTCAAACAGTAATGAAAAATTGAAGCTTTCTTAAGAAGAGTTGCAGAAATGAGGGCTTTACTTCTAGCCCTGGGAGAACCAATCACAGATGATGCTCTCATTCCCATTGTTCTAAGAGCACTCCCCTCTTCTTACTACATTTTTGTCACAACACTAAACATGTCAATATGACAGTTGGTTTTGACAAACTGGTAAACCTATTGCAACAAGAGGAAGCAATGCACAATAAGGATGATGAAGAGGAGCAAGCACTATCTTCACATCAAAAATGGAAAGGAAAAGGTAAAGGAAAACCTAATTCCTATCAAAAATCCCAAAATCAAAATTAGTATCAAGGGGATAGACAACAAAAGAAGCAATGTCCAATCTACAAAAGAGGACATAACCTACAAGATTGTTGGTATAATACTTACAAGAAAGGTTCATCAAGCAACTCTGGACCTCCACAATAATCTAACAAGGGACATTCTAACTACAATCAAGGCCGTAAAAGGGGAACTCGAAAAGAAGACCTCACCAAGAAGGTAATATTGTTTGAGCAACAAGAACAATCGACAATGAAGACTTCTTGTTCACTACTCGATCAAGTGAAACATCCATGTCATCTAGTGATTTTTGGTATGTTGATTCGAGGCCACTCAACACATGACCAGCCATAGAGACCGGTTTATTTCAATGAGGACACGCCATCGAAAAATCATGTTTCATTGGGAGATGATTCCTTATATACAGTTCAGGGGATTGGGAACATTTCTCTACCCTTGGTTCACGTAAATGTAGACTATCGATGTCCTATATGTCCCCGGGGTGACAAAGAATCTAATTTTAGTCAATAAACTCCTAGATCACAACCTAAAAATTGACTTTGATAGTCAATCCGGTAAGAAAATGTGTTTGATTCGAGATAAATCAATAGGCTTGAAAATAATTACAAAATCCTCCAATGTGGGACGCATGTTCTAACTTGATTTTGTTCATAGATACGATCAAGCACTTGTGGCATCAGAGATTTGGTCATGTTAGTTTCAAATACCTCAAAACACTTCGCTAGATTAATATGTTACATGGGCTACCATCTCTTCGAAGGATACAGACAAGTGTCCTCACTTTGCCTAGTAAGAAAACAACATAGAGCTTGAGGAGTACATTTCGAGCTCATGGTAAACTTGACTTGGTTCATACCGATCTTTGTGGTCCGATGTAGCCAAGTCATTCTAGGCTCCAAGACTTCATGCTTTGTGTTGACGACTATTCGATAAAAATGTGGATTTTTTTCTTCATAAGAAAAGTGAAGCGTTTGAAACCTTTAAAAAGTTCAAAGTAGCAGTTGAGAAATAAACTGGTCGTCACATCGAAATCTCCACTCGAGATTGAGGGGGGAATTCACCATGATGAGTTCAAACTACATACAAACTCACATGATACGTTGACAATGATACCTCCTCCATACACACCACAACAAAATGGTGTTGTTGAGAGAATAAATTGTACTATCATGGAAATGATGTGATGCATGATTGATGATTTTGGACTTGCAAAGACATCCTAGGTAGAAGCAACAAAGACAATAGTGTATTTTTTGAACATAGTGCCCATAACTACTCTTGATGGAATAACACCACAAGAAGCATGGTCAAAATAGAAACCATCTATTGCAAACCTCATAGTACTCGGGTGCAAAGGAAGTATGCACATACCCAAACAGAACAGAAAGAAATTGGACATGAAGTCACAAAAACTCATCTTCATTTGGTACAGTGAAGAGACTCTTAGGTATAGATTGATGGATCCTCATACCAGAAAGTCTACACTAGTAGAGATGTTGATTTTTTCAAGAAAAAGGAACCAAAGATTTTTCCTCTAGACTCACAAGATGTATATTTTTCACCTGTTGTTAAAATTGAAGCAGATGTTCCCTTAGAAGATGAAAGTGATGATGGGGATGATGGTGTTGAGCAGATAGAACCATGACCCATGGGAAAAATTCAGCGTATGCCTAAATGGTGTACAAGTACATTACGAGATGTAATAATGGGTGCTCCACTAGATACATACACCCCTAGACCACGGACTAGCAAAGAAAGCAAGAGAAGAAGTTAACTTTTCTTTGATGAGTAGAGTTATTGAATCAGGTGAGCTCTCTACAGTCTAGGAAGCCCTACAGTCAAAATCTTGGAAAGATGCCATGGATTCTGAATATCAATCAATGATGAAGAATAACACTTGGCAGCTTGTCGATCTTCCACCAAGGAAGAAACCCATTAGATGCAAATGGATATTTAAAACAAAGTACAAAGCAGATGGGATAGTGGACAAGTATAAAGCAAGACTTGTAGCAAAGGGGTATGCACAAAAAGAAGGTATTGACTATGAGGAGACATTTGCTCCCACATCTAAGATCAAAATGATCAAGATGATCTTTTCTCTATCTCGCACGCTTTGACGGAAAGTCCACCAAATGGATGTAAAAAGTGCCTTCCTAAATAGATATTTACAAGAAGAAGTCTACATTACTCAACCTAAGGGATATGTAGTACTTGGTCAAGAAGAAAAGGTATTCAGACTCAGGAAATCTCTATATGGCCTCAAACAGGCACCCTAGGCATGGTACATCAAGATTTATGAGCATCTCAGTACAACATGGATTTGTTATAAATCCATACAATCCCAATCTCTACCTCAAAAAGCAAGGGGGGAGATTGTGATTGTCATTTTCTATGTCGATGATCTAGTCATCACTAGCAGTTCAGGGAGGATGATCGATGCAATGAAGAAAGATACTAATCGATTGTTTGACATGACCGATCTCGGATGATGCACTATTGTATTGATCGAAGTATGACACAAAGAGAATCACATTTTTGTTTCTCGATGAAATATACCAAGACTATGCTCAAGAATTTTAGGATGATGAATTGCACACCAATTGCTACACCTATGGAGAACAGATTACAATTATCTCGCTCGTATCCATCTCCCGAGGTAAGTTCCACTCTCTATCGGTAGGCGATAGGGAGTCTCATTTACCCGACCTACACTAGACCGTATATCAGCTTTACACCGACCTATCTATCCAGGTTCATATAGGAATTCAAATTTTGTCATTGAAAGCAACAAGGTGCATTTTGAGATATCTTAAAGGATCAATGGATCTTGGTTTAGAATACAAGAAGAATGTTAACTTCTTCTTGATTAGATATTCAAATTTAGATCATGCAGGTAACATTGATGATAGAAAATCCACTGGATTTGTATTCTTTATGGATCTGACCAATATCATGGGGAAGCAAGAAAAAAAATCATTTCTCACTCTTCCACAGAAGCCAAGTATCGCTCTGCGAGTTGTCTCTGTGAAGCGATTTGGCTTCATCGCATAGTGTAAGGACTTGGAGTACCATAGACAAACCACCACCATGTATGTTGACAATGAAGGTGTTCTCAAACTTGTTCACAATCCATTTTTTCACAAGATAACAAAGCACATTGAGGTATAAGTTCATTTCATATGCGAACATGTGTTGAAGCACAACATCCAGCTTCAATTTTTTCCAACAACTGAACAACGAGTAGATATCTTCACAAAGTCACTTGCACGTGACAAGTTTGAGTTGTTCAGGAGTTCCTCTCCTCATCCCTTCAGACAATGCACAATTAAGGGGGGGAATGTTAGGATAAAATATCCTAATTAATTATGCATTATATAATTTATTATTTAATTAATAACATTAATTAAATAATATTGTTATTTGGTTTTATTAACCATATTATTTGTTTTATTTCCAACATCACAGATGTTGTTATATTGTTTTAACAATATAATTTTTTGGTTGTATTTTTGTGTGCTTCTCGGATGTTTTATGAAATTTGTTGTAATTTTGGTTGTACTCAGTATAGCCTTTTCTTTTATCTCAGACATGACTGCATAATATACCTATAAGTATTACGGTCCTGCTATCAGAAAAGTGGTTGATTGAGATTAATAAAGTTAATCGGCTTCGCCATGTTTCTCAATTTACAGTAAATGTTTTGGCTATATCATTTCATCCTAAGGAATTAACATAGACCCAATGAATATTTGATTGATTTTAGAAATGACTCCACCGATGTATGAGTCGAGCTTTAGATATTTTTTGGGAAAGCTTGGGGAAATTCATAGATTTGTCCCTAATTTGACATATGCCATTCACCCTATTAATGGATTGCTAAATAAAACATGTTGTAAAATCTGGACCACTAAATTTCATGAGGATTTTGAGTGGATAAATATTTTTATCATGTCACCACCTATGCTCATGCCACCCAAAGATGATCATCCTCTAATTCTGTATTCTCGAGCCACGATGTATTGATAAATGCATGTTGGAACAGTAAGGACGATGATGATCATGAATGAGCTATCTATTTCATTAGTCACACTCTCCTTGATTATGAAATGTGTTATACTCAAGTAGAGAAAGAGTGTTTGGAAATTGTCTTTACAACTAAGAGGTTAAGGCATTATATGCTTAACCAAGAAACATGGGGAATCATCAAATCGAAAAATTACGATGTTTTTGACCCAAAACACCTTATCTAAAAAGGTTGGAAGATTCATCACATTCATTTTTGAATTTGAACTCACCTTTATCAATCAAAATTCCATCAAGGGACAAATCATCACTGATTGGTTATGGATAATCCTATAGACTACGGAGAATTATTTGATCTAGATTTCCCTTGCGAACGTGTTTTCTATGTCAAGCAATGTGAGGTCAGGAGCCTATTTTCATGTGAGAAAGTATTGAATATTGTACACTAAGATTACTGTACACTTTCCACGCTTGTCTCACCTGTTTGGGTCAGGCAAAGCAAATAGGGGTTTATGGGCACAAACCTATGAGAAAAAGCATTTTTGCCTTGAAATGTGCCCGATATACTTGGGAAACGTGCTTTAATCATATGGGTGGTCTTTTTGACCCATAGGTTTATGGGGTGGTTTTGGCCCATGGTTTTAATACCCATGGTTTTAAAAACTTCTTAAGCGCTTTTCGCTTATGTGGTTTTGCATATGGTATGTTTAGTGTAACATTATAGATGTGTATGAATTTAGGTGTGAATTATGTAGAGTTTGTTGAGCATAGATCCAAACAGATTTGGGTATTGTATTGAGATAGCGGTGGCTTGTAACAAAATATAAGCAAGTGATTCTTGGTGGACGTAGCCCAAATTGGGTAAACCACATTAAATATTGTCTCTTTGTGTTGTGTTATTTTTATTCTACCTTTTATTGAGATCTGTAATATTTTCTCGCATATTAGTTTCTACTATTATGATTTTGTGAGGGATTACTCCACATATTTTATCCCTTATTTCCTAACAAGCGAGAACCTCCCATTTCTTCTTATTCATGGTATATTGATGTATTAAATCACATCATATATTGTCGTATCCTCGAGGGAGAGAGTTCCCAACAAAGATGAAGGTCGCATTTCATGCTAGCCGAAAAGTATGTAATTGTATAAGAAGTGATCTATCAGATCCTTCAATGGTATGTTGTTGAGATGCATTGATGAAGAAGAAGCGGAAAATATTCTCTTTGAATCCCACAGTGGAGTCTCATCTTGACCACTTTAGAGGGAATTCAACCACTTGCAAGATTCAGCAAATGGGATACTTTTGGCCCACATTATAACATGATGTTGTAGAGTATGTACATAAATTATATAAATGTCAAGAGTTCTTACACAAAGATACACGTCTCGTCCCAAGATTTACATCCAATTGTGATACCTAGCTCATTTCTACTTGGGGTCTTGAATTGATAGGGAAATTGTCTCCCTCATCCTCAGGTGGCCATAATTCTATCATCACAACCACTAAATATTTCACAAAGTGGGTTGACGCCATGCCTCTAACTACGACCTATATCACCATTGCTAAGTTTTCCATGAACTAAATCATTTGTAGGCATGGTGTGCCACAAGACATTATCTCAAATAATATCACTTCATTTAAAAAATAAGAGGTGTGTGAGTTGTGTGCTCAATTTAAAATATCCCATCACACAACCTCTTTATACTACTCTCAAGCCAATGAACTAATTGAGGGTATGAATAATACTTTTAATTATATCCTCCTTAAGACAGCTTAAGGAGGACAAGAAAGATTGGTGCTTAAATCTATTTCTATGCTTGTGGTCTTACAACTAATGTAAACACCTACGTGAGCAACCCCCTTTTCCTTAATTTTGTATGGTGACGAGGTCTTACCACTAGAGGTAGCATTACTAAGTCTTTATGAGTTTCTACAAGGAATTCTTGAAAAATATCCATACAGAGAAGTGTGACTGTATAATTAGAAAGCATGTATGAAAGATCACAGAGCCAACAAACATCATCGTGTCTATTTTGACAAAATGTTTCATCAATACAACAAGAAGATATATGAATGAGAAATCTAGGTAGAGGACCTTATGTTAAAACTTGATATCCAAATAGACAAAAGGTTTGAAAAGGAAGAAAATTTAGGCCGAAATGGTTAGGGCCTTATCAAGTAATGGAAGACTATAAGAAAGGTAAATATCATCTATGTACTTCAAAGGGTGAGGAATTTGGTGAGTTTGTTGACTCACTTCACCTTAAACACTTCTACATATAGTCACTTTAATTTCTACATTTTACATTATTGTAATCATACCACTTTATCATTTTTATTATCATCTTGTGAAATTGTAAACTAGAAACTTATTTCCAAGTAACTTTTAAAAAATTTAAACATCAGAAAATATATCAATCATACCTCTTCGAATCTATTTTTCATCTTCAAATTATCCAATCTTAGTTATGATCTTCATTCATGAGACAAAATTTTGGCATTGATACTACAAGGACTTGTAAGCTTAGTCTTCTTCATGGATTCCCCCAATCTAGGTGTTTCTTTCCCATAGTTTTCTTTAAAATCTTCTTGATGATAAATCTTCCTATAAAAATCTCTCTTTGACAAAAACATTCTAAACATTTCACCCAGAATATTTGTTCTCCTATCTCAACCTTTGGTTGTGATCCCTCACATCCTACTGGTTGCGTGGGGTTGAGGCTATGGGAAAATGTTCCTAAAAAAGCACAATCCAAAGTCAATTAAAAAAGATATATAAACAATAAACAATAAACACAACATTCTTATAGAAAATAAAGAAATTTTTGTCCTTCTCAACCCTTAGTGATGAGCCCACGTTTTTACTAGTAGTGTGAGATTTGGATAGGAGGAAATTTCCTTACTTGCCTATGAATTTTCCTTTAGTAATGATTCCATGCTTCTTACTAGTAACATGGGGCAAGATGTAGGGGGTCACATCAATAAATTTTTTTCAATAAACTAATAAATAAAAGTGCTTTTAAATTTGAAATTCCCATAAAAATGAATTAGATGTGTATGTTAAGACATAATTTCTCCTCAAAACTATATTTTTCAATCATTAGGCCATCCATGAATCTAATTCTTATTAAACTTCATGAGCATAATTCATTTCAAATTGGGTAGATAATCTTGTAAAGGGTTGATTTGCAAGCTTATTATTGGATCCTTGTAAAAGTCTTGTCTCTTAGTCATCATTCACATTAACATTCTTCAATTATTATATAACTCACGTCATTATCGTCTCTTAGTGATGAGCCCTCACATTTTACTAGTTGTGTGGAGTTGTGAAGCAAGCGACTTCATCTTTTCATCATACCACATTCAATACATTTTTCCAATGAAATAAAAATGCTAAATATTACTTCAAAAGAAAAGTATCCTAATTACAATTTGTTTCCATATCCATAGTATTATAAAATCATTTTTTACCCACATTACATCATCATCCATCGTGCATACATTCATAAAACATGAAAACATCAAAATTCCAAACCATCTAAGAGTACATAGATGAAATAAACCATAATGAATTCAACTCTTACAAGGAATTCTGAACCAAAAATATATCTATATATAATGTCAAGTTTCTCGTGTACAATGTTATCACACCATAAAGTGTGGTAAACAATTCTCAATCATGAGCCCAAAATACAAAAAAATAGATATACATGTCAAAAACTACCTCAAAGTAATAAAGGCTCTAGGCATATCCCTCCCTCTTAGACCCCTACAAAGGGGAAGGAGTGGTGTGATGGCTCCTACTACAGATCTTGTTTTGAGAAAAAATCAATGCAACATGAGAGCCTCCATGTGTATATCTATGAGAATGACAATGCAACTTCCTAGGTGAGTCCCCGAGTGATAGCTCGATACTTGAGTATTCTAATTGTCATCTCTCTTGATCCTTGTGTAAATTGATATTAGTACTCATCTAATTCATTTCCTCTATAGTAGGCCAAGATAACGTGAACACATCGGTGTGGCATTTGTCTATCATCAAATTCCTTGTATTAGTAAGTAAATGCTCTTGTGTCATCTTCATGGGGATTGAAAACATGTTGAGGGTTTTTGAATAATATATCATCATCCATCTGCATGGTAGTTACAAAGTGTAAATAAATAATATCGAGTTATAATTCTTTTAAAAATAAAAGAGAGAAATATCCTACTAACATCTAATCTAGAATGTAAATATAGGAAATGTGTGTTTCACTTCCTTTGGTATCTAGGCATCCAACTCAAATCAACAATCGGTACTAGTGCAGAGCTAGTACATCCTCCTCCTCTACCCCCACCTCCTCCTTCAACATTTTTGGGTGCATGAATGCCTCCTACGTATCCTCATGGTACATTGTCTCCTTGTCTACGCGACCTCATCTCTAGCAGCTTGTTGAAACCATGTGGTCTACCAATATGATTCTATCTCCTCCCCGAGCTTGAGTTTTCTCACCCACCTCCTCCTCATCTCTATGAGTCAAGCCTGCATCAATCTAAAGCACATGTATGAGTATAACCATATCCCTAGTATCTGGATCTCGGTATAGCCCATGGTGTTCCAATATGAACCCTGGGTATAGATATCCTTCACTCTAATTGTCCCCTCTCTGGGTGGCTCTCACCTCTCGTATCCCCCAATATACTATAGCTTCTACCTGAGAGCATCAAAATAAGGAAACCCAAACTACTTGGGTACCCTAAACACTGGATGATGATCAAATTTACTACTTTGGTCAATTAACTAAACTATGGTGCAACATGTAGTAAAAGTAATGTCCTCCTCACCCCATCTACCGGCAATATCCTTATATGGTTGTGCGAGCATGTTTGTTATGGTTAGTGTGGATATTAACTATGATAGGCCCTTGAGTGGAGCCATATCCACCCACCTAGATACTCTAACTATCGTAGGTTCTACTATCCCGACTCCTCCTGGTAAGGGATCATTTGCTCATATACCTAGGACATGACTAGTGTGGGATAGTTGAGGGATTTATCCCCTAATCAAAAATCCTATAAAGGTCATGATAATTATTCCCCAAAATTTCTAATCCCCATGTTTATACCCTTTCATAGATATTTATACTCTAAATAATGGGGGCCTAATAACAACAACATGTCTCTTCCCTTTTCCCCAATCGCACGCAAGGCTAAAATATAAATGATAGCCTTATGTAGAGTATGTATAGGTGTGGTGCCCACTCGAAAACAATATAAAACCCTACTTGGAACACATATAAAGTTCCTTTGCATCTCTTAGAGAAGTATCCTAACCTTTGGCCTTAGGTATCGAACTAGCAATTTTCAAGTGTTAACTTCCCGCCAATGACAGAACTCCATGAATCGATATATGTTCTCTAAGGTGATAGACCACTCAACTTTAACTCTAGGAAACCGGAAAGTGTATTGGTATGCATAATATTAAATTAATAAGTCACAAATTATGTGACTCATGGGAGAATCGAGTCATGTCTAAGAAATCCTCCAAAGGCCACCCTCTCCCAATAAGTGCCTTTAAGCCTAAATTAGTCCCCGCAAAATTTGGGGCAACTAATCATACTCACGAGATCTAGTCCACCTAATATAACCTCCATACATCCATAAAAAAATAAGAAAAGAGAAATTTATAACCTCATAAGAAGATGATACGCTCACAAAAAAAAAAAATACAAGGAAAAACTAAAACAATTCCATACTTAGTCAATAAGTCATGCAAAGTATATTAATGGTTACAAAACCTCTCGCTCATTGCAGAGTGGTAGTTAAACAACTGTTGTAGTTGTTTTGCAATCATCTCTTTATCAAAGAGGAATTTTTCTAGCCTCCATGGATTTTATGCAACTTCCACTTTGTGCAGAGTGGTGGTTATGTAACGTCATGGCGGCCCACACGAAAAATTTGGGTCATACGCTTGAATCCAAAACTTGTTAAAACATAAAAATGCATAAAATTCAATTAAATAAACTACATATCCTATGAGGAACCCATTTGTGATCATTTTGACTATAAAATTATTAGAAATTAAACCCCATACAACTAGTTTTAACTCAATCCTACATTTTAGGGAAAAAAACAAAAAAAAAGTGAATAACTTACCTAATTGTGACCCTCTCACCATCATATCGTTACGCTGCCATCGTATATGAATTCTATTTGATTTGGTTATATCCTCACGCAAAATGGTCATAAGTAAACTAGAGCTCCAAAATCACTAAGTGGGTGGTTGAAAATGATTTCTATAAATAGTAAACAATTATATATTTAGTGTGTGTTTTCTAATGTCATTTTGAGTGTGTTTATGTAGGGTCGGATCGTCGCATGTGTATATTTATTTTCTCTGCATATATGGTAAGCATTCTTGTCATTTTAGTTCGTAATATTTTTTCAATTACGTTTTATATATGCATTTAATTCTCATCCCTCTTTTGTAGGTGGTGGGAAGCTTGGATTGGTGTGGTTTCAACACATGAAAGAATGCGGTATAATTTCTAGCTTTCCCATTTAGGAGTGCAATATTTGGAATTTATGTTTTATGACCTCATTCATGAAACGATTCTCCGATGGGGAAATATTTATGCACCCAAAATTACATGGTGCTACATTGACGGACATGGTAAAAATATTCGATGATGATTTTCTCTTTTCCAGAAAAAATGATGAGGTCTAGATCCCATTTACTTGTTTGCAACATGCCTATATGACGTGTTCTTCATTGTTTCTTAGTTCCTTACATTTTATTACTTTTGCAAATGTTTTTTGCATTTTTTCCTTAGTATTTTCTTGTTTAGTCATACAACCGCCACGATGGTTACGCATTGGTTTGCACTGAGACCGGTAGTTATGCAACCTTTGTAGTGGTTGGTAACTACCGTCTTCTGTGTAGACTAGCGATTCCGTGCATATTAATCATGAATTTAAACGTGTTCTATATGCATGGCTCTAAGTTTTGAGTGAAATTCCAGTCTTTTTCTTGACCATTTCACCTAATTACTCTTCTTTTGATACATATGGAACTCTTCTTCCTTGTTTACTATTATTAAAATGTTGGCTTCCCTTTCTCGAGGATGATTTGGCACATCTTATTTGCTAAGTGTGTTGGACTTCTTCGCTGCTATTTTCTATAAAACCCATTTTTTACCCATATGATCGGTTGGAGATTGTTGATTTTGATTACATTTTTACTCTATTCAAAATCTTCTATGAAGTACACAAACAACTCATATCATTGCTTTATTACTTCCTACTTGCATTTTTTTACCACTACATGTAATCAATCTACTCCAACATTTTCTTGATTTCTTCTACAACCACCACTATTCCATGGATCACTTGGACTCATCTCTATAAATGAAGTCAAGAGATATTAAACCATCACTATAGTTGGAAGTTGTCACAGTTCTACAAAAACTAGGTCAGGGGTTATACTTTCAATTTCTTCAAATATTTTAATCTCTAATATTGTCATTAAATCAATAGAAGCAATATAAATTGTTTTAAGAAGTATAATTCCTAGTTATTCATTTTACTATAATAATATTCAATTGATATTTCCTTTTCAACTTATCCCTATAGATTTTCCTAGGAAAGGATTTGGAGGAAGTTCATGTGCACAAATTTCTTCACTTCTTCATTGAGAATATTTGTAGGTTTTAGTTTCCTCGTTAAATAGATTCACATGCATACGAACAAAATTCCATTGATAATTTCTTCCATGCTTACCCTTATGGATCTCAAATGGAAAGAAGCTTTAGGAGGCCTCTATTTCTCTGTTTTTCATTATTTTCTTCATTATTAGTTATTCTATGTATTTTATTTGTTTTTCTAGGTCGGTCTCGAGGTAAAGAGGAAACTCGCTTCGAGAAGCTTCTTACTTCCCATGATTTTGAGGGGAGGCAATTAGAAGAAATAGGAATCCACAATTATAAATTGGAAAATACCTTTGTTTAAATTATATTAAGATTCACATCCTCCAATGTAGAGAAATAACCACATCCAACTATTCCATGTTTATTTCATTTTAGTGTAGAGTTAGGATTTATTTAATCTATAGATTTTATTTTATTTTATTTCCAGGAAAAATAAAACCTAAAGACATATATCGAGAAGTTAATTAGAATTTAGTTTATTTATTTTTAATTAACATCTTCTTTAAAAATACCAATCACAAGTAGATGGATTGTTTTACATTTATTTAATTAAATATTTACGTATTTTATCAATTAAAGGGGAAATCAATCAACTTTATTTAATCTATATTTACTTGTTTCGTTAATTTAAAGGTAGGAACTTTGATTAATTGTATTTGGAATGAACATAACCCCTTTGTTTCCATAGCGGCCTAGGTTACCAAATCTTAACTTTGGTCCTTTGGCTTCTTGCGTGTTCGTTTATTTCCTTAGTTATTTGGTTTGTTTCCACATGACCATTCAGGGTCCAAGACAACTAAGACTTAGATTTTGTGATCCAATTTTTCCAAAACCAAACATTGATACATGTTCGATGAGACGTTGACCATGGCTTACATCATCTTATCTTCAAGACTACCTTGATCTTACCTGATATTATTCACCAACTTGATGCTTTGAATGATGAGGTATCTATCGTCAAGAGTTACGGGAAAACCAACCAGGAGAGAATAGATTTCATGATCCCTCACTGTCCCTTACCCCATATTTTTTCATATCTTCATGACCCTATTCGAGAGAGAATTCGTAAATGAAGAAGGTAAATTTTCCTTGTTCCACAGCCGAGTAGAGTCTTGTTTGGTTCTACTAATATTGACCATGATTTACATATGATGATCATCCTTGATTTTGGATCACCCAAAAACAACTAATACAAAAATTTATTTCCCTTAATGAATAGATTCCCATTTTTCTAGTTGATAACATTAGGTTGCCTTGACTTCTTGTTGTCATTTCCATCTATTCCACCTACATCCCATTTACCCATCATACTACCATCCCAAAATGACTTGTCTTTATTTTCAGTTGTACAATCACCACCTTTTTTCATCATTAGATAATTTGTTTAGGTAAAGAGACAATTTAGCCGAATTTTAGACCCTAATCATATTTATTACTATGTGATGTGAATTTAGACTAAATTAGCCCCCTAATTATATCATGCATTACATAGTTAGATTATTAGTTCAATAAGAGAATAAATATTTATTAAATTGAGCCATTTGAAACTTATTGGAACTATATGGTTTAATTTTTACTTCATCTATGACTAATTAAAATTCTAGGCATGAATCAATCACCAATTCTATTGAAATTGAAGATGCAATTGTGATGCGGAGTATCACTGGGGAATTGAGTTTCTTTCATAATTTTTATAGTATTAGTTAAGTATGGGAGCACATAAGGATGGTGAGAAGGATAATGGAGAAAGGAAATTTTAACACAAAATTTGGGTGATGGTGACGATTATGGCAGACTTTCACAAATGCTTTGTGAAACAATTGAATTATGTAATGCTCATTGATTACACAAGTGAAAGAGAACAATGTGTGCATGAAGTGATTCAAGTCCACCATTTGAGGGCTATAGTGATAAGTATTACAGAGACAAGTTGAGTCACATAGAACAAGTGAAACTTTTCAAGGGTCATGAAGAAACATCATTGTAATACATTTAGGATTTTTGTTTATTTTTGTAATAGTCCCAATAATGGGAGTCAGTATATGTAGATGTGATAAAATATTTTAAAATTAATAAAAAAATATGTAAATTTGTTTTGATTTGTTATATATTATAAGGAATCTCATGATTCCATAAATTTGAGTTATTGTTGTTATCTTTGAGAGTTGCGAGGTTTGTAAAATCTGACTTTGACACATCTAACACTCATACAAATGTCAATAAACAATCCAAAATGCCAAAAACCTAAAACTGACTCTATTCCTTCACAAAATAAGAATCAATTACAAATTTAAACCTTAAAAGATTTAGGATGAATAGTGAAATCCTTAAAAATAGCTATGTACTTGACCAAATTAGATTATTAAAAACTATCTCCTAAACCACGACTCATGGAGTTGTGAGACTAATTCCATAAGGTGAAAAGTGGTCCTAATTTATCTGGAGGAAATTTTTAGATTCATATGTTTACAAAATCTCCCTAAACCATTACAAAATTGTATAACATCTTGAGAGCTTTCCGTCGATATGAAGAACTCGAAAACGGAGCTCGTATGTGCAAGTTATGGTCCATTGAAATTTTTGGCCAACATGCAAAATTTGGGGAAAACGTGCGGTCTCTACCGATTTGGACGAATCGAATGCAAAAAGTGGCATAGTTTATGTGAAGAGAAAAAATTGTGTTTTAGGCCTCCAGATTGTACACATGATTTTAAAATGATGGGCCCCACTATTTATCGCTAAGGGCCCTTAGCCAAGTTCGACACACTCTTTTAATGGAGGGGTTCCTTGGCCTCCAACTCATATCACCATTAATGAGAAATTGTATATATTTTCCATTATATGTTTATATCTCCTACATGTGGGATATTATTGCGCAGGTTGTATATGGTATAACATTACAGGTATAGCTTGGTCAGTGATATATACACTCACCCGAGCTACTTACTGCACTTCTGTGGGGTGGTCAACTCCCCATCGAGTCCGACAGTGGTCTCCACACAACCTAGAAAAATCACCTCAAGCTCGGCCTTACCAACCAAATGGCTTAATATTTAGGAAAACTCCTTACAACTCGACATTATCTATTAGTATAATGGATTTACAATTCCAACTCAGCCATACAACCCAACCCGATCACTATGGGTGAGGTCATTTAAACAATGCATAGGCCATTATCCAATGTGGCACATATAACTCGGCCTAACTCATAGGAAATTCAAAAACCAATGCACTAGCGCCAATATATGTGGAAAACCAATAGACAACATAGTTTGGGATATCAATAGCCACTTATGTGGCCAAACAAAATAAATTTAATTGTGGCCGAAGCCACATAATATTCGACAAGGTATCCTATTCTTAAACCCTAAAGCCAACCATAAGCCCCCACATTATAAAATCAAGAGGAAAAACTATAAGAGGGGGATTCAAACCCATGACCCACCATTACAAACCATGTGACTCACCGTTGAAATAAAGGAGCTCGGTGAGTTATAAAATTAGCTCGATGTTATTTATAAAGGGATTTTGGGCGATCATGCATGAAAGCAACCATAGGAATTTTTAGAAATCACTCAAATTGAGGAACTTATAGTTAGTGTTAGGATTTGGTGTAAAATAGAGAATTACTTAGAATTCTGAGATGAAGATGATGGTGTCTTTAATTTTCCCTCAATTTTTTAATAATTTCTATTGTAGGTGTTTTACGGACATACTTACATGGAAAGGACATTGTGGAGAGCCTATAGAGCCATAGGTGAAGTTGTAGACAAAATCTAATAGAAATCGAAGTCTACAAATATATTTTAAGCTCTTAACACAGGTATAATGATCTATTAGTCAATTTTTGAAGGTATAAATTGTACTTCATTTGACAATAAATATATCAATTCATGATTAAGTGAATCGGAGACATAGCCCATTCGGGTGAACTCCGTTATCAATTTTTGTGGATTTTATTCTTATTTTTTAAAGATTTTGATTAAAAAAAAGTATAAGGAATTGATTAAATTTATTAAACAATAAATCAACTGTAAAATTGAATTAAGTGAAATATTTGAGAATCATTATCCACATCGAAAAGAAAATACACAAGTCAATTTTGGGATTATAAATCAAATTGAGTGCATCTAAAATATCAGCTTCTGATTAGTTTTGATGGTTTTGTAATATTTCCATTTAAATCATGAAAGTTGAATTAAAATGATAAATTGATTGTTAAGAGGAAATTGGAAAACTATGGGGTTTCAAAACACCCAAAAGTGAAACAAAAATCACTCTTGATCAATTTTTAAAATCAGAAATTAAAGAATCCAAAAAAATTAAAATGGTACCCAAGGGGTAAAAACCATTTTCGGATCAAGTTTGGTATCAAAGATGGTTTAGCTATTTATTTTCTTCATTTGAATTTTTTTATGGTTTTACATTTTGGGATTGATCTTTCTTTTGTAGTTTCTAGAGTTTGGAAATATATGTGTTAAAAAACCATGCACATATGTCAAACAATGAAATTGTAGGAAATGAAAATCTTTATTGGAAAATATTGAGAGAGATCACTCTCCTAAACATGGCTTAGAGAGAAGCAATTTAGGTAAGTTTCCTAAAAATGTGGATCCTAAAAAAATGGAAAAAAATTTGTGATCATTGTAAAAATCCAAGTCATGTAATTGAAAAGTGTTGGTAGCTTCATCTTGGACAAAAATTAAAATTTGTTAAGAAGGAAAGCAATGTTAAACCAACAAACTTAAATATGACCCCTGCAGTGGTTTAGGTAAACACTGAAGTGAATCAACCACCTAAACAAGAAAATGTGATTAAAATGGTGGGTAAACAATTCCTCAGTTTCATGTTTTCATAGTTGTAATTGTTGATTAGCATGCAAACTAACAAAGCAATTTTTTTGGATTCCTCTTGAATTGTAAAAAGAAATTTTCCCATATATTTTATTTAGCTTTGATTTGATGAAGTAGCTGAAGGAAAATCTAGGTGACAGGTTTATCATACTTGGGAACTTCATTTTTATTAACATCAACATGTACAATTATTTCTTGGGGCATGGTTAGTTGATCATATGTCTATTTTTGGAAAACATGTATTTAATATGTTTTTACTCGGTTGTCACAAATGTCTCGTGTGAGCATTGTTATACCATTTTTTCCCTAGGAAAAATTGATCAAACACGAACCTACGTAGAAAAATATAAGGGTCACTACTCTATCCTGCAAGCCCACATTCAAATCCAATAATTAAGGGTCAGGTGGGCTCGAATAAGGGAGGAGCAGGGTTGGTGAAGGATCAAACAATGTCAAAGGAGGCCAGAGGCTCACAGGAGGAAAATGGGGAAAGGCTCAAAGTTTTTGGACTTAGTTGCATACGATTCGACTCTGGGGCCAAATAGCGAGACTCACTAGAGGCGCCATGCATTAGCTTGGCACAATTCCAAAAGGGAACATCAAAATGGAGACCCCAAATGTGCACGGAGCTTCCATGTGTCCCAGGTTCGAAAAGGGACAAATTCGGCTATTGAAAAGTCCAAATGAGTGGAAAGAACCATGTGTCAGCTCGACACAATTTTAAAAGTGAGAGGCCAAGGCGGAGACTTAAACTAGCGCCACTCTCCATGTAATCAGGGTCCAACAAAATTCAAAAAGGGAACAAAGACGACCATTTAAATTGACTAAGTATGAAAAGACCGATGTGGCCTCCACATGTCTCAATGATGCAAATTCAAAAGGTGTGGCCCAAAGGCTAGTCCCAAACAAGTGCAAGCCCTCCACGTGTCCCAGGTCCAAAAAAGGGGACACCGGATGTTGAAAATTCCAAGCTCGGGACAGGCCTGTGGAGGTCTCCATGTGTCTAGAGTTAGACATATGGCCTTGCTAAACAAAGGGGACTTAGCCAAAACACAAAGAAATAGAGCAAATCAGAGAAGGAACCACGTGTCTCTTTGGCACAAATTCAAAGGAAAATATAAAAGTGGTCCCCAAACATGTGCTAGCTCTACACGTGGCCATGTTTCAAGTCAAAGTGGGAAGGCAGGCCTTGGAAGGTTTTTTTGCCAAAAGCGGTTCAAATGGACCTAGGGAAGACTTTTCGCCAAAGTGGAAAATGCAAACCATGGGCACGGGAGATGACTTTTGGGAAATGTGAGAGTATAGGGCCATGGGAGTTTTTTTCGCATTTTTTGTAACTTTCATAAATGCATAGTTTGCAAGTGCGGGCCCGTGAGCCCGAGGAGATTTGTTGGATAAATAGAAAACAAGAAGGTTATGGGCTTGCAAGGGCTTTTGGAAAAAGTGAATTTCGCATGCGGTCTGGAGGTTTTTTTATTTTACGTCCTTTCCCAAAAGTGCGCTTTCTATCTTTAGGCTCGCAAATCCACTTTACAAAGATTACATTTTTGCCATTTTCACACAAATCTCAATGTAGAATCTTGAGACGGCCATATCTTTTGACTAGAAGCTCGGATTTGAGGAACAAGACTTTTTGAAAGGTCTCAACGTCCTCTACACCATGGAATCCTAGAACTTTAATTTTGGTAAGGTTAGGTGGGTGTAAAATAGGAAAAATTCTTTCAAGCCATTAATACAAGATACGATTGCTTCAACTACCTAGATCTGATCTGATTTTCCATCTTTCCTTCTCCAACACACCAAATAGATATGGGGAACTATAATTGATAGATTGTAGAGTGGATTTATAGGGCATCGATGGTCAGGTGGTTGAAATTTAAGAGCATAATCGAGTTTCTCTTCTTTCTCTTTGGTTTTCATCGTCTATATATTGTAAACACTTCTCATTTGAGAGAGGGAGACATTCTGGGTGTGGGGAAACTCTGTAAAATTTGTTTCCCAACTTTGTTTGAGCTATAATCCTTCCCCTATGGCTGGCAAGTGGATTTTATGCCTCTGAGTAGAAATGGAATGGTCTGTGCACCTTATAGAGCAATAAACTCATGATTTTTGTGGTGTTCTTCAACCCTCTCTCGTGTTTTATTGTTTCTCTGTGCCTCTCCCTTTCAGATCTATTTTTGGTGCATGTATTTCACATTTGCAGGTGTGGGATGTCGTGTTTCATGGAGTTTTAATGGCATATTTTGACCTACGTCTATGTCACTTCTGTCGACCTCCCTCATCTCCTTTTTCCCTTGTTTATCCTCCCTCACAGAGTATCTTGCTACTTTCCTTTTCGGTGTATCACCGCTAGTGTAGGCTCGCTTTCACTCTCTCTCCTGTATCCTTGGAATGGCTAGATTAGGATAGATTAGTTTTTCCTACACTAGAGCAACTTGTGGAAGGTAGTTTAGGAATAAGAACCATCTTTCTCTAGAGTTCCATCTTAGGTTTGCAAGTCCCACAAATTGAGAGATGGTCCAATGTTATCTAGATCACACCGAATACCCCACTTAGATCCGAGACCATTTGGGAGTGCCATGATTTTGCACTAACAATTTTGGCACTCCTGGTGGGATAGGTCTGAAGCACCTTACCACTTCATCTTAGCAAGTTGGTGTGTTTCTATAAAGATTCATCCTTTTGAGGCACATGCAAAGCACATCTGGTGACTCCATTTGGTCAACAACCCATATCTCGAAGTCAGAACTTCTCTCCATCCATTTCCATCCATTATTCCTTCCACATCTTTCATCTTCTTCCATCCCATGAAGTTGTGCAATCATGAATTCATTTCCATCTTGGAATTCACACTTGCAGCAATAGTGATATTCAGATCCATCTCCAGGTTACTTCAACACACCTCTAGAAAGCTTTCACAATGAAAATCAACACTATGGATATCCAAGTGAGCTAGATTCAAATCAGTTTGGTCATTTTCTAAACTATACAGTTATAGAGCATGGATATATAGATTTTGGAGGTAGTTCCACATTTGAAGAAGATAATTTATACATGGAAACTCTTATAATGGAGGCTCACATGGTACAATCAAGGACCACATCTCGATGAAAGCATTCGGGTGGGTACAGGGCACCTTATCCATGGGTGGCCCTATGCCAAGACATTACAACCCTAAGGAGAAGGTTGAATTCATGGATAAAACGTTGCCTTAACTTGCACAAAGGATTGATGATATTGAGGCATATGAGCAAAGTGCAAGACAACCTTGTCAAATGGGTAAGTTAGTCACCACTCCTTGTCCTCCATTTTATCTTTGTTAAGATTTATCATTTCAACAATACCAAGAGTCAAGCCCCTCACTTGTTGCCTCAAGTGTTGATTTCCCTTCTCCATCTCCTAGTCTTCCATCTCATCTCAATTCTTCTGCCCTTTTCCCTTCCAAGTAGTCATCCCTCCAAAAAAACAAGAAGTTCCACTTCCCTCACCACCAAAAACAATAGCAAAACTGGTTGAATCCCAACCTACCACTCCTCCTACTTTCCTAAGTCCATGTTGGGAAGAGACTCAAGAATCCAATCAAGGAGAAAAAAAAAGAAAAGAGGAACCCAAAAAAGAAGAAATGATAGAAAATCTGAAGAGTTGGGCTGCCATATTTTGGATTAAAAATATCCCCTTGATGGTTAAGCCAATAGAGGAGGTCAAGGTTGAAGAGACAGTGGTGGCTAAGGTTGAGTTTGCAGCAGAACAAGAAGGAGAAGATCAACAATCTGTTTTCTCTGAATGTAGTGTCCATAATGGCACTTTTTCTAAAGAGGATGTTGATCTAATCCAAGCTACACAATCAGTCATCAAGGAAGAAGAACAATCAGCTCCAAGTCCTATTGAAGAGGAGAAACTGAAGAGATCGAATCAGAGTTGAAGCCACTTGATGAAGAAAGCATTATTGAAGATTTTTTTCTTTCATTTGAAGGGCTTGATTTGATTGATGAATCCATGATGGAGGAGAGATATCAAGAAGACCTTGCTGCCCCAAATAGTCCTCTAGAGTAGAAAATTGAAGATTTTGATTTGAAAATTTCATGCTAGAGGAAGAGGCTACCCAAGAGCAAGTTGGTCTTCAAGAAGCAACGAAGGAACTCCAGAGCCAACAATGTGTCAGAACAAACTATAATGATGTAAAAGCAACTTCACTAGATGTTGCAATCAATAACAACTAAGTCAAATTGTAGAGGATTTCCATACTGCTATAGAGGAAGGAAAAGAGAAAGAGGATGTCATCATTCCTCTCACACCATCCATCCAAGAAGATCTACAAGAAGACTCCACTCATGGAGTTGAAGTTATGAGAAGTGGGCACATCCAAAGGACCGGGTCGTGCCCAATCGTGTACTTGGCTTCATTAGAGCCAAGGAGAAGCTAGAACCAGTCATTCCCACTTCAAGGCATGAGGATGAGTATCAAAGTACCAAGGATCATCTACAATACCTCTTCAATCTAAATACAGAGAAACTAAAAGAGGTATTTGTCTTGTTTCTAGTTAACACCTTGTGATTTGGGTGGAGGATTAGCTTATAGTCACTTTTTCACTCATACATGCAGCCATATTTAGTGTCAAATAATTTGCATGGCTTCCCCTTTTGAGAAAGGGAAGCTACTTCTCCCTACCAAATTACTTAGGTGCAGGATTTATTTGAGTCCCCTTTCTCTCATGTTAGTGTAAGAGTAGGAGTAGGTTTTCTTTGTTAGAACACAAGTGCTTGTGCACACTCTACATGTTCCACTTAGGATATGTATGATTTGTAGTTTTGTACGTAGTGTGTATTGTGGTGTTTTGTTGCTCATGCACACTCCATTTCTAGAGCAGGTGAAATCCCCAAGTCAATACAATTTTCTACTCTCAAAACAAGAAATCAAGGTTTTCTTATGAAAATTGAGAGTGTGGATAGCGGGGTAGGCTTAGGATCGCCAAAGCACAAGTAGTCGGGATTACCTTTTAGGGACAAGATCAGTAGTAGGCTATCATTCATGACTACATGCCCAATGGATACTTCAAGGCCACTGATCTCTTCATTTAGTAGGAAGATGTCCCCATAAGTCACCAAATTGTTATCCCAATTTTCCCCCCAGGAAAAATTGATCAAATGCGACCCTGCACAGAAGAAATCTAAGGATCGGCTCTATCCTACTAGCCCACATTCAAATCAAAAATCAAGGGTCGTGGGCACGAATAAGGGAGGATTAGGGTTGGAGAAGGATCAAACAACATCAAAGGAGGCCAGAGGCTCACATGAGGAAAACGGGAAAGGCTCAAAGTTTTTCGACTTAGCCACATACGAGTCGACTCAAGGCTGCACAACAAACTTGCGAGAGCTGCCATGCATCAGATTGGTGCAATTCCAAAAGGGCACATCAAAATGGAGACCCCAAATGTGCATGGAGCTTCAACGTGTCCAGGTCCTGAAAAGGGATAGTCACCATCAAAAGTATAAATGACCGGAAAGAGCCATGTGTCAACTTGGTACAATTTTAAAAGTGAGAGCCCAAGGCGAGACTCAAACTAGTGCTAGCTCTCCATGTAGTCGTGGTCTAACAAATGTCAAAAAGGGGATAGAGCCATTGTTTAAATCGAGTAAGTATGAAAATACCATCGAAGCCTCCACACATCTCAATGGCATAAATTCAAAAGGCGCGCCCAAAGGCCATCCCAAACAAGTGCAGGCCCTCCACATGTCCTAGGTCTGAAAAAAGGGACATAGGTCGTTGAAAAGTCCAAGCTCATGATAGGCCTTTGGAGGACTCCACATGTATTGTCCACGTAACTTCAAAAGAAAAATCAAGGCGCCTCCCAATACGCACTAGGCCTCCACGTGTCCAGGGTCAGACATATGTCCCCTCTAAACAAAGGGGACTTAGCCAAAACACAAAGAAATAGAGAAAAGCCGCGGAATGAACCACATGTGTCTTCGGTGCAACTTTAAAGGGAAAATCTAAAAGTAGTCCCCAAACGTGTGCCATCTCTACACGTGGCCATGTTTTAAGTCAAAGTGGGAAGGTGGGCCAAGGAAGGATTTTTTCCCAAAAGCGGGTCGGCAGACATGGGGAAGACTTTTCGCCAAAGTGGAAAATGTGGGTTGGTAGGCCTCGGAGATGACTTTTGGGAAATGTAAAGTTATAGGGCCACGAGAGTTTTTTGCATTTTTGGAACTTTCATAAAAGTGCACAGAAAATGTAGGCCCACGAGCCCGAGGAGGTTTGTTTGACAAATGTAAAACAAGAAGGTTGTGGGCTTGCGGGGGCTTTTGGGAAAAAGTGAATTTTGGGCCTTCGATGCTACGGGAGGTTTTGTGATTTTTCTTCCTTTCAAAAAAGCACAATTTTTATCTTCGGGCCCATGGATCCACTTTGCAAAGATTACATTTTTGCCATTTTCACACATCCTCAATGCGTAATCTTCGACGGCCATATCTTTTGACTAGAATCTCGGATTTAAGCAAGAGAAGACTTTTTGGAAAGGTCTCAACATCCTCTACACCATGGAATCCTATAACTTTAATTTTGGTAAGGTTAGGTGGGTGAAAAATAAGAAAACCTCTTTCAAGCCATTAATATAAGATACGATTGCTTCAATTACTCCTGGATCCGATCTAGATTTTCCATCTTTCCTTCTCCAACACACCAAACAAACATGGGGAACTAGAATTGATAGATTGTAGGTGGATTTGTAGGGCATTGATGGTTGGTGGTTGATATTTAAGAGAAGAATTGAGTTTCTCTTCTTTCTCTCTGGTTTTCATCATCTATATATTGTAAACACTTCTCATTTGAGAGGGGGAGACATTCTGGGATGTGGGGAAACTCTATAAATTTTGTTTCCCAACTCCATTTGAGCTGTAAGCCTTCTCCTATGCCTGGCAAGTGGATTTAATGCATCCGAGAAAAAAATGGAATGGTCTATGCACCTTCTAGAGAAATAAACTCATGCTTTTTATGGTATTTTTCATCTCTCTCTCGTGTTTTATTGTTTCTCCGTGCCTCTCCCTTTTAGATCTATTTTTTGTGCATGTATTTCATGTTTTCAGTGTGGGATGTCATGTTTCATGGAGTTTTAATGGCGTATTTGGACTTGGCCTTGTGTCACTTCGTCTAACCTCCTCATCTCCTTTTTCCCTATTTATCCTCCCTCGCAGAGAGCATCTCGCCACTTTCCTTTTGTGGTGTATCACAACTTAGTGTAGGCTCACTTTCACTCTCTCTCTCCCTATCCTTGGAATGGTTAGATTAGGGTAGATTACTTTTGCCTACACTAGAGTAGCTTGTGGTAGGTAGTTTAGGAGCAAGAACCAGCTTTCTCTGGAGGTCCATCTTAGGTTCGCAAGTCCCACAACATGAGATATGGTCCAATGTTATGTAGATCACACTAAATGCCCCACTCATACTCGAGGCCATTTGGGGTGCTGTTATTTTGCACTAACATGCACTATTTTTGTGTGGAAACAAACTCTTTGTAGTCATGCATGATTTTTGCACATGTTATAAGTCTTTATTTTTAGGCTTTAATATTTATAACTGTCAAACATGGTTACAAATAGTATGTATAATTTTTACACTAACAAACTGTGATTATAGGTTACATTTGCATTTCTGACAGTGGTGAAGGATCAAAGTACAACAGATGAGTATTGCATTTTTAGTTGTCATATTAGCTACACAATAATGGTCGTGGGTGATTTTACTTTTTGATGGATTTTGACATTTATTACAATTTTTAAAACCTTACCATGTTATAAACTAGGTTCTATATGTTTGTGATATGAAAATATTAAACAATAGTTCGAGATGGGTGAGTTTCTCTTTTGAGGACAAAATGGTCTTATTGGGAGGAGTGATCGGAGAAAATTTCTAGATGCGTATATTTACAAAATCTCCCCGAACTATAAGAACACTATAGAGCATCTTGAGAGATTTTCATTGATATGAATAACACAAAAAATAGTGCTCGTATGTGCAAGTTATGGTTCACTGAAATTTTCAGCCAATAGGAAAATTCAGGGACAATGTGTAGGTCTACTGATGTGGATGAATTAGAATGTGAAAAGTGGCATAGTTGATATGAAGAGAAAAAAATGTGTTTTATGCCTTCGGCCTTCAACACACAATTTCAAAATGGTGGGCCCTACTATTTATTGGTCAGGGCCCCTCAGCAAGGTTCAACACACTCTTTTAATTGAGGGGTTCCTTGGCCTCCAACTCATATCATCATTAATGAGTAACTCGCATATATTTTCCATTATATGTTTATATATCTTGCATGTGGGATATTGTTGCATGGGATTGTATATGATACTTCATTATAGGTATAGCTTAGCTAGGGATCTATACAAACTTTCCTAAGCCACTTACTAGCTGGTGGGGTGATCAAATCCCCACCAAGTCCGAGTAAGATCCACATAACCAGTGAAATCAGCTCAATCTCAAATTTACCAACCAAATTACTTAATATTCGGGTTGAACTCTTACAACTTGGCATTAGCCATAAGTGCAAAGGGATTTATAATGCCAAATCGCCATACAACCCAATTAGATCACTATGGGTGAGGATGTTTAAACAATTCACGACTATCCTCCAATGTGGCACATATAACTCATCCCAATTCATGGGAAGCTTGAACAAACCAATGCACTAATACCCATATACGTGGTGAGCCAATAGAAAACATAGTTTAACTGGATTATCCATAGCCACTTACGTGGCGGCATAAAAAACATATTTAAATGTGGTCGAAGCCACATAATAATAGGCATGACGACCTATTCTTAAACCCTAAAACTATTAATACCATGTCAATGTGGGATAAGCCCCCAAATTATAAATAACAAGAAACAAAAATGCATGAGGGGGATTCAAACCCATGACCCGACCCTTCCAAACCATGTGACTCATCGTTGAAGCAAAGGAGATCCAAGAACTACAAATCAGCTTGATGGTATTTATAAAGGGATTTTGGCATATCAGTGCCCAGAGCAACCAGAGGTAGTTTTCATAAATCACTCAATTTGAGGCACTTATAGTCAAAGATCGTGCTTGAGTGTAAAAGGAGAATTTCTCATAATTCTGAGATGAAGATGATGATGTCTTTATTTTTCCATGAAATGTTGTATATTTTTTTATTATAGGTTTTTGGACACAATTACATGGAAAGGACATTGTGAAGATCCTGTAGAGCCACAAGTGAAGTCAGTAGAAGAATTCTAATAGGAAATCGTAGTCTCAAATCTATTTTAAGCTCTTAACACTGGTATAATGATCTATTAGTCAATATGTGAAGGTAGAAATTGTACTTCATTTGACAATAAATAGATTGATTCATGATTAAGCGAATCCAAATCTATCCCATTTGTGTGAACTCGTTATCAATTTATTTATTTATTTAGTTTTTTAAGCTTTTGATTAAAAAAATCAAGTATAAGGAATTGATTATGTTGATTAAACAAGCAATTAATTATAAAATTGGATTAAGTGAAAATTTGAGAATCCATTATCCACAACAGACAAATAAAGTACACAAGTCAATTTTAGAACTATAAATTAGATTAAGTGCATCTAAAATATCATCTTGTGATTAGTTTTGATGGTTTTGTAATATTTCCATTTAAATCACAAAAGTTGAAATAAAATGATAAATTAATCGTTAAGAGGAAAATGGAAAACTATGGGGTTTCAAAACACCCAAAAGTGAAACAATAATCACTCTTGATCAATTTTCAAAATCATCAATTAAAGAATCTAATTTTTTTGAAATGGTACCCATGGCGTAAAAAACATTTTTTGATCACTAATTTATTATATTTAGTAAAATAAATTTAAAGTATAAGATTTTAATTTATTAAACAAAAATCTTATGCTTAACATTTAATTTTATTAATAAAATATCTCACAAACACATATATTGCACCATAGACTACGGACGATACGCGCTATAACGCATATGCCTTATATAGCATACACATTTTAGCGTGTAGGTGTTCCTTGAATTATGCACATAAACTTGTCTTTCACCATGATACATCCTACAAAAACGATCGCAATCTTTCATAAATATATGCCTACAACATAAAAAAAAAAACTATTTGCTTTCTAAATATATATATTTTAATTTTTTTACTATTATAAGATTTTTATTTATATTTATTTCAAACTATGTCTTTTATACCTCTATTTTTAGTGATTATAAACACCTATATTTTTCCATTTACTTTTTTCACTTCTCCAAATTGAATAAAAATTATATAGTCCCAAACTAGGACTAATTCTATACATATTCAAAAGCATTCTAATTTTCGATATTTTTTTAGGTAGTTAGGGGTAATGGTCGCTTATATGTTATTATTCAATTTTCTAAATATATGTACTTAGAAAATCATAAAAATACTCAATAAAATATATTTAAAAATTTATCCGAAGCTATTATTTCATATCTATCTTTCTTTTAATGGGTTTTCAAAAATAGAAAATAGTGCTCAAAATGGCAGTGGGGCATGACAAACTACCTACTATATTTTTTTTACAAAAAATAGAGAACCTATTGACATTTTAAATCTTTAACCCACTTACAATTAACTATTTTAAAAATAGTAATTAAGAAATTAGGCTTGAAATGCTACAATTCTTGTTTTTATAACATCATCAAATTTTGAGTGTAACTATCTCAAATTAGTCGATAAGCAAAGTTTATTGTTTTTCATAAAAAGTGTCCACTTAAGACCCCATTTTGTCCCCTCATTTCCATGAACTCACCCAAATCACTCCTAATAATTAGGGTATGATACAACTTTGGTCAAGACAATGTACACATTAGATTACGTATCTTGAGGAGATAATGGAGAGAACCATCAAAATTCCAAATTTTGTAATTGTAATTGAGTCAGAGCCCATGGTTCTAAACACTCGATGTCATGAATATATCTGCCACCATATATTCCAATAATTAGGCATGGATAAGGATTAATCCATTCTCTATCATTAAAAATTAAAAACACACTTTCCTTCATTTTTATTCCGAGACACATTAGATTTCTTTTTATTTGACCTCTTTTTGTGGTAATCTACTTAAATATTCGTCAAGAAAAATTTTGTTCGCATAATTAACTATCTTTTAATTCGATTTCAATGTCTACAACCTATCTTGTGATGCGTAAATTAAAATAATTGAGTTATATTAATTGAAAACTCTCTCTCTCTACACACGCATGCACGCATGCGCGCGCAAGGCACAAGCACGCGCGCACACACACACACACACACACACACACACACACACACACACACACACACACACACACACACACACACACACACACCATGATGTCCTAAATGATGACTTACGAATTTTATAGTTATTTGGATGGAATATTATTTTATGGCTAATTATTTGACTCTTAGGTTGTATTTAGCTCACATTTATGTATTTAGATATAGAGATAATTTCAACATATAGATCAACAAAATACATGTGAAATTAACAATGTTTGAACACAAAATATCAATAAATCATATATACAAAATCAATCTCTATATATAAATAATGTCCCAAAAATATATATACATGTCTGAGTCATGTCAAAATCTCACGTACACACTATATACATGTACATGAAAATGAATGTATACATCTATAATCTTCATCATCTACTAGGAGATTATAATATCTTTCGCTATGTTATGCTACACCCTGCATCTATAAAAATAAATATGCACATCAAAAACTATATATAACATGATATTAAAATATAAGTGAAATTATAAAATGATTTCAAATAATTGAATATATCATACAACTAAATTGATTACCTATGTATATGTCATCTGAAAATGCTAGAACATCTACCCGATGTGTAGATCTCTTCCAAAGAGATCCCTATGGTAAAAAATTAATTCAAATGTATGAAGTTGATAAATAATTTTTTTTGAATAAAACATTAATTTCAAAAATTAAAATTTAGAATGCATTAAATCTAAAACACACACACACACACAAACACATGCAAAATGTGTCTCGTGATCTATGTTTCTACCACTAAAAATTATCTCTGCATCTATGACTTCAAAACCAAGTAAATAAAGATGATGCCAATGAAACAAGATTCATGGCATCAATATCAATTGATGCATCATGGCTTGGCTCATTCAAGAGCAGTAAAAATTTCATATAAGGATACATCATGTGGGATGGGAAATTCCACAATTTTCACCATTATACCATGGAGCAGTAATCATAAACACACATACGTTTAATATTCCATATCAACAATAGATTATTTATCTATTTAAATATCATTATTGTAAAGTAATAATGAATTTTAAATTTAAATTAGGTTTAACTATCACACACCAAAACAAAATAGTGTTCAACATCTCGGTGTCACAATCATGCAACAACGTGAATTCTAATTATAAGAGTTACACGAGTATGCTCGTAGCCTAAACAAAATATGTGTTACCCTAAGTAGTCCTCTTCTCCAAATAACCTAATACTCCAATAGTGGAATTTATTAGTCCTATGCAATGACCTCATATATATATATATAATATGTTAGAAAACATGATGTGTGTTATCCCACACAACTTCGTAACATCTGCAATGACATCATATGACCTTAGAAGGTGATATTAAATGTGCATGAGCATACAACATGCTACATGCTTGATCACTATATCAAGATGATTAGTATCACATCTATGAAGGAACTTTCCTACATGGTCCGATGATATAATTTGAGTATTGCGAGAAATGATCCTAGGACCCTCTAACATCCCCTCATGGTAACTCAAAATCATAGGCACAATAACATCCTAAAAGCTAGGTAGGAAATGTTTTGGCCTCCATATAAGTTGTCACATGGCAACAATATGAGGACATCCTTCCTATCGATATGCATATCTATGAATAATACATCTACACCCCGTGTGACATAATTTGGTATATATAAATAGTTCACCTTTAGGATTAGGTAAATGTGAACATGTAGCATCATAATGACGTATACATGAAATTAATCATTGTTAGGAAATTGGCCTCGAGAGGCCACAAATATAGGATAAGTAAAAGGTACATAAAGGTGACATGTACATTTTTTTACATAATATCCCTTGATATTTCATTTTATTACATATCTTGTCCAACATGAGATCTTAACGACTTATTTATATGGAATTCTACCTATCATTTCATTATACCCAAAATTGCATGTCATGTAATCGTATTTTAGTTCATCCATAAAAAAAATTAGTGACTCGGGCTAGAAGGGGTTGAATGTTTTTAAGTTTAATTGTATTTTTTGAAGGTATTTTAATATATTTTCACAATGTACTTTGTAGTGGCCAATTGTAGTCGGTTTTTGAAGAATAGATGAGAGTTTGGCTATCTCTAATTCAGTTCTCTCATGCAAATTAACAAAAGAAGATGCCATAACTGTAAAAAAATTAATTAAAAATTATTTTAAAATAAATTATAGCTAACATATGTCAATTACTACTATATTTTCAAGTTTTTAAGTTCATTTTTAGAAATAAAGTTGAAAATGCCCCTATTGTTTAATTTTTGACATTTTTTAAAAATATGAATAAATAAAGAAACAATAATATACCTGATGTATATAGATTAGATGGTTATTCAGGTGAACATGGTTTCAAGTGAAGGTTATGGATTGCTTCGATGGTAGAAAAGTGGTAGCTTTGGATCTCGCCACCAATATATAAAGAAGGATTTTTCATGAACCCTTAGGGAAAATGGGGTATTCGCGTGAACCCCCTTGATTGCATACATGGAAGTTCACCGAAGGGGTTCAATGAAGGGGTCTTTCCATACCGGAACCCCTTAAAATCCTTACACTAACAATCCATCACTCATTTTTTTGATCACAAAGTCGAACACACTATTTTGCTTCCACCCTAGAGGTCACATTATATAAAATAATGCAATAATACACTAAAAATATAATAGTGCATCTAATTATGTGGAAATAATGAATGGGCGTAAAAAAATTGTTTTTCAAGGCCCTAGTGGCCTCTGGAGCTCAAAATGGCTGAAAAATTAAAAAATCCACTAAAACTATTGAAATTGACCCTTTTAGGCACCCCCTTTACAAAATCTTCTCATAATCACTTTCTTAAGCTATGGGAGAAAAACATATTACCTAAAAATAGGGTTTTCTCTGCATTAATTTGTTTTTTCCTGGGGTAGCTACTTATGTGTTTTAAGCAGATCCTTTTTCATTTAAATTTAGAGGCATGCAATAAAAAAATCTCTAAATTATAAAATATTAAAAAGGAGGGATCCAACCCTATCACCTCCATTTTATATATTACATATAAAATTCCCAAAGAGCCAAAAATCACCTTTAGCACATGGCATATATAATTGAACAATGTTTTTAGCAAGATTAAAATTGACTAACTTTGTGGTTCAAGATATCACCGTATTATGGAGGGCCACGATCGCTTAAGGGAGTGGATAGTGGTTTAGGGTTTTACAAAGACTACTTCTTTATTATCTTTTATCTAATGTTGTTTTAATTATTGCCTCTATTTTTATGGATGCTTTGTGCCATTTTGGATATTACATCCATAGTTTTGTTTTATTATCCTCCAAAAAAAAAAATTATTGTTGGCTTGACTGATGGTTGATGGTCAAGAAGGGTGTAAGGAGGGTCTCGACACTGAGTAGGCAAGAGCATTGGAAAATATCTCATCCGGTGAATGGGGTTGACAAACGATGCTTTGAGACATGGGAGGAGGCATCTCGGCCAATCCAAATGAAATATCCTTTGATCACCCTAAGACACAACTCGATCTTAATTCAATCCACAAATCGGTGTGCGATGAAAACTTTCCTTCTTACAACTAGCTTTATATATATATCACTTTCTAGCTCGATTAGGGATTAATTTGGAAACAACTTAGTACAAAGATGAAATTTGATAGTCTAGATAAAGTTAGATGTGACTATAAGTTTCACTAAATTTAGTGGAAAAAACCCTATTCAAGAAGATTTTTTTCATTTGATTTGAACCATATTTTTAGCAAGCAATCATGGTACATAAGGCAATTCTTGGGTGCTCTCCCTTTACCTAGTTCTAAACATATTATCCTATCTTTTCCTAGAAATTGAATTGTAGGTCAGTGGGGATACGGTGGTGTGATTGGGAAGTTGGAGGTAGAAAAGGATCTCCAAAGGTAATATTCTTCTCTAAAACCTTCTAACACTCTATTACAATCCTTTCTATAAATGTTACTACTTATATAGGATCCAACCAGGTGATATTTTATATGAAATTAAACTTACAAACAGGGAGGAATACTGACAAGTATTATTTATATGCAATCAATCTTGTTACAGATCATATGAGGGCTACAATATTTATACATATTGGATAGCCATGTACGCATGCAAATCAAGAGGTTGTACAGGGATCAACAATAATCCTCATAATAAACCAACTCACATACGTGTAGTTAAAATCAATATACGGAATACAATGTAAATAATATCAATGGTTATAACAACATAACCATATAACAAATAATCAAACAACTAGTTACCACAATAACTACACTATTACCCTAGTAATAATCTATTACCTAAGGTAAGATTTAACTACGATGAAAATTATTATATACAAGGTTTAACCTAACATGAAACCCACAAAATAATAGAATTCAAAGACAAGGAAGGTAAAATGTCTACTATATATTATCGACTCCTCTTAGTTTTGTATCACTAATAAGGAATTTTTGGATGATTGCGACCTCACTTTGTTTTAGCACACTTTTCTTGAAAAATGTGAATTGTTGTGTTGATCAAAGAACACTTGACATAACTCACACAAGAAGTCCGCATGGGATAACATGCCGAGTTTAAGGGCATGGGTGGACAGAAGAACCCCACGCAGAGGGCAAGTTCAAAGATTTAGGACTTAGCTGATTTTGAGCATGAAGACCTGTTTTTAGAAGATGGTGTGTGGAACAAACAAAGGATGTAGAGATGTGTGCACCATGCATTGTCTATCTTTTGAGGATCAGATCGAATATTTTCACATGGAGACAAGCTAAGAATAGGATTACCACTTCAGCTTAATCTAAAGGGGTCTATAGATAGCACACTTGCATATGTGGTTATGCCTCGTAAATGGCACGTAGGCTATTAATAGCATGCAGCCTATTTTTGGAATAGATAAGTAGTGAAGGGAAAGTCCCCACCCTATATATAGGTAGTGAATTACCTAAGAGAGAGAGGGGAGATGAGAGATATATAGGTATATGCAGAGTGTAAGAGGTAAGCATAGAGAGATATGTGCATATGACTAGGATTATTGTATTAGATCTATGCGTGCATCGGTATAGAATGCCATTATTGTAAGGAGATTCTATTTTTATTAATAGATGGAAGTTATTGGCTGAATCTAAGTGTCAATCCTATGTGTAATTGAGTAGTGCATGTTCTTGATTCAATCATGATTATTGTTTAAGCTTGTTCTTTCTTAGATCTGAATATGGCATGCAGTGTAGAATGATGGATTAGTTATGGATCTATATGTTTCTTCCTTCATCACACTAACATCTTGCTATAGCAACCCTAAAGAGGACCTGGTACCTTTACATGCTTTGGGTGAGCACTCAATCTAGGCTAAGTGATGTGCTAGTGTACATCTATTTACACCCTAGATGCCCGGCAAATTCTAGCTTACATCATTAGTTCCATTTCCTAGGGACCTCTTTTTCATTTTTTTCAGATAGTTTACGATGAAGATGTATTAGTTAACTCTAGAAAGTATTGAGGAGTGGATACACAATCTAGAGGAAGAATATGCATGACAGGTTCAACATTGGATCTCGAGTTTAACGCACATAGTTGGTAGAAACAACCTCTGTATGATAGCTTATATGAGAGATGTTTTTCCATATTTCTAGTAGAATTATACGATTGGCTGATGGCTTATGCATTTAAGAAGAATTGGAGGTATCGTGCACTTGTCTTGACACAGAACAATTTCGAGCTCTTTATGATGTTGATCTTGATCTAGACTCGCACCTTTGTGGATATGTGGTTTCATGGTGTTCTAAATAGTTATATTCTGGAATATTTAATTTTGACATATTATTTCTTGAAGGTAGTTGAATTCTAGTTTTTATGGTATCCTAGAGGAGCATATTTGCAAGAAATCCCACCGTGATCAAGATATTAATGGTAACTTTGAACCTGGAGAGTAAACCAATGGCTAACTAAACCTCACCATGCACAAGGGCAAGAACATGTTTGGTGAAAGATGGAAGACCTAGTGGAAAAAGGCAGAGAGAGGAAAGATGGCTTAAGTATAATGGGGCACATGAGAGGGGGAGATAGAGAAGCAGCGGTGTTCTATTGTAGAAAGTATGGCATTGAGGAGAGAAATGGCTCATGAAGGATTTACAACTCACGTAGAAGACATGGAGCAAGAGCATCGGGAACTTCCCCATCTTAGAAAACATGACAGAGATCCCCCTTGGCCTCACATAGAAGTATACAAGTAGAGACTATCCGGGCCATGAGGAATGCATCTTAATCCACCTGGTGACCTAGCCCTTTTGCTTGGTTTTCCAATATCTAGTATGAAAAGTAACCAACAAGCTAACTTGGGAAGTAGGAGAGTAGGAGTAAGTCAGGGAGCAAGTACATCAATGGCAGGACAAACGGCTTCAATGATATTTGGAGGAACATTCTTAGGCACATCATCCGCATAGAATGTGAGTGCGTAGAATGTTGGATTCACCTCTGGAAGTGGAACTACCTCACAGACTGTAGGGGTTCAGTATAGTACTACTGTTAGAGTACATGGGAGTACATCTACATGTCCTATTCCAGATATACGGTGGAGGATGGAGGATCGGGAGGTATAAGTGGTTCTAGAGGTAGAGGAAACACAGGAGGTTCTAGATCAGGTGGTCAAGGCCCACAAAAACTACAAAATATTTATATGGAGATGTCTCTTCATCTCCCAAAATATAGAGGTATAGAGGATGTTGCCAAACATGTGCATATGTGTGAAATATTATAGCGCGTGAAAAGAGATCATGACTTCCGAGCACAACGCAAGTCAATTTTCTACTACATTACAAGGACGTGCACATAGTTGGTATAGGAAGTTTGACCCTGATCAAACTTGCATGGATTATGCAACACTGAAGGATGCTTTCTTGAAAGAGTTCCATATCCTGAATTTGAGTAGAAGAGTATAAGTGTGCTCAAGGATATTAAGCAAGGCACTATTGAGAGTGTATATGAGTATGATGCTCGCTTTAAGACACTTCTATCTAAGTTGTCTTATGATATTCACACTAGCCAACATGCACAATGGTTTATTGGAGGATTGATTACAACATTCGAAGAGCGCCGCCACATGAGACATACACTCGATCAGTGTGAAATACTCGGGAAGCATCTTTGCGTGTTGAGGCAGTTGGGAGCATTGACACTAGTGTTAGTCCATTCTTAGAGGCATAGATTGTAGCTATGGAAAAATAGTTAGAGAAGCTTATCACCAATTCGCCCATGAAATGTGCTTAGGGATTTGGTGTACAGATTGTGAAGTGGAAGGTCACACCAAGGATAGTTTTCCTTCTCAGCAGATCAAAGACGCTCATTACTATTGGACTGTGAGATCTGTCATTTGAATCATGATGCTAGTCATTGTCCTTTATTACAACATGCAATAAGGAAAATGTATCCTAAGTTTGTAAGATTTGTAGGTCCATAACTCATGATACCGAGGATTGTCAATTGATTGGTCGATTCTTGATGTTATAGACATTGAGTATGATGAGACAAGTGTAATAGATAACTCTAAGAACAAGAATGAGCATCAAGATCAGGATCATAATCAAACGCACTATGACATGAACTAGGGAATTTTGAAGGAGGTCATGGAAGAGGATGTGGATATCATGGTGGGAGAAAGAGGTGGGTTCCCTTATGGAACATGTTATACATGCGGATGTCCTAACCGCTATAGGTGTGAATCTCCTTAGAATATTACATGGTCTTTCTGCGAAAGAACCATAGCAATGAAGAGTGCCCAAACTTAGATGAGCATCCGAGTAAGCAACATAAGTAAGAAAACAAAGGCATCAAGATGGTTAGAATCCAAAGCGTGGTAGAAGATCAGTGGATGCCTAAGATAGCACTAGGGCCTGAGGCATTAATAGTGAAGATTAATACATGAGCTAAAGTGGTGTGCACAAGAGAGGCATTACATCTGTAATCCTACGATCACCAAGGAGGATGTTTTTCATGCAAGGTACCCCAGATCCCGCTCATTAGAAGGCGGTTTACCAGATACCATGGAAGTGCTAAGGAATATTCAGAGTGAGATACAATACCTAAAGGAGTAGAAGAAAGCATCAGAGATAGTCCAAAATGATATCAATGATCGTAGATAAGTGTGCAAAATGTTACACCAGGAGAACATCATTCCACTATTAGGAAGTTGGTTAAAAGAGAACACTCCATGTGCAAGTATTGATACCAAAAATAGATCTTGCATGAAAATCTTCCCTCGATAGAATTAACTATGATAAAGAGATCACTCTGAATGTTGTTGTAGATGGATGGTTGTTGAGCAATATTTTTATTGACACAAAGTGTGAAGTCAATGTCCTTGCATTAGATGAATTGGTACAAATGGGGAGGCTTCCATTTTAGCCATCATCTAATGTGTTGTTTATGGTAAATAGGACTAAGGCCACTCCCATAGGAGTGTTGAAGGATGCATCCATAACTATACAAGGGGCCAAATTCATTGGGGATTTTGAGGTATTAGCACTTGCAGAAGTAAAAAAATTCTAGCCTTAACTTGGATGCCCTTGGTGTTATGCAAATAATGCTAACTTGAGATTCAATAAGGGGTAAATAAGCTTTGAGAACAAGGAGGAAAGAGTTATGATACCTCTAACAGATGGGAAGTCTACGCCATATGTTGAGCCTATAAGTGAGGAGGACTTAAATAGAATTTATGTACGCACTATTTAGGACCTAGAGGTCAATGAGCCATCAAAGGAAGGCATCCTACATTGGGAGGATTCTCACTCTTTTAGTGATAATATGATTATTGTTTGTGATAATTGGGCTCATGGTACATATGAACTAATAGGACGCAAGGTAAAAAGTGTAGTTACGTGTAAGAATGGACTTCATTATGTTCAATAGATAGGTAGCGTAGTTCTTGGTATACAAGAGCAGAAGATCTTCCTGTATTCTTACAAGCCATGAGGCACAAAGTGGATAGACTAGGTCGAGAAGAGACATGTTAGCATATGTTTTGCACACAGGATAGTAGCGTGTTGGTGGATATTTCATAGAGATAATATTATGGAGTGGAAGGAGATCAGAGTCACCCTATCTACTAGGTTTGTAAGGAGCAATGCACCTACACAGATCTCGCACTTATACTAGTGATCAACCCGTTTGAAAGATCATATTCAGCAAAGTGAGAGACTCCAGACATTAGGACAGGAAGAATTACCACCTTCACTATGGGTACATATATTTTACTCTACTCTATAAGGATGCGCATGCGCCTGGTATGTATGCGATGAACTACATCAAGATACTCGGGAACTGGAAAAAAATTGACTGTAAGAATGATCCATACCTTTGACTACTTTTCTTCCCAACCTCCACTAGAAGAGGCATTAAAATTTTTAAGCGGTTAACCATGGGAGATAGTGCAAAGGCGAGAGGAACTCATACAAGAATTATTTGGCAAGACAGAATCAGGCACACGTTTTGAAGAAGAAGGAGAAGACTCCATATTGCTTGAATGTGTTTGCCTTGAGAAAGAAAAAGGAAATATGGTTTACATCATGGATGATGAGGAAGTTGAGAACCTAGATATTGAACATTCACAAGGGTGCGTGAGGTCTTGGATAGTGTAGACAAGGATACACATGCCTATCATGAACCCATGAAGACAAAGAAGGTCAATATAGGATCGGAGGTTGAACCTAAGGAGGCCATAATTGGAGACTATTGGTCAGACTCGGAGGTGGCAAAGATTATTGAGTTACTATGGGATTACCAGGACTTATTCCCTTGAGGGTATCATGAACTTAAAGGCATGCATGAATCACTTGGGGAAATGAAGATAAAACTTAAGGAAGGTGTGCATCCAGTGAGAAAGAGACCTTACAAAATGAATCCTAATTTGTGCAAAAAGGTAAAAGAAGAAGTTGATCAAATGTTGAAATCTAGAATTATCAAGCCCCTTGATGAGTCAGAATGGGTTAGTCCAATGGTGATCAGTATCAAGAAGGATGGTATAATTCAAATATGTGTGGACTCAAAGAGCTAATTGCCACACGTGTCACAAAAAACCATTCCCTACGCTATTTACTAAGGAAATACTAGAGGAGTCAGGGGCGTGAAATCTATTTCTTTACTGATGGGTTTTCTAGGTATCATTAGGTTCGGATTTCTTAGGAGGAACAAGAAAAGACAACTTTAACTACCGAATGGGGTAGTTTTTCCTATACTTGTGATGCCTTTTGGATTGAAAAACGTGCATGTTTTATTCTCGCATATAGTTGTTCGTAAATTCAAATATTTAATTCACAACTTCTTACAGGTCTACCTTGATGATTGGACAATATATGGGATTGTTAAGGATCACCGTGTGACAATCTATGCTTAATGTTTGATCAAGTGTAGACAATTAAGTATCTCTTTGAACATAAAGAAGTGCATATTTTCTACACCTTTTGGAATATTGTTAGGACACATAATCTACAAGGAGGGATTGCTTGTTGATCCAGCTAAGGTTGCAGTCATTTTAGGGTTGGAAGCACTGGCAATGAGCAAGGTGTGCGATTTTTAGGCACACAGGATATTATAAAAATTCATCAAGGGATATGTAAAAATTTCCACACCTCTAGAGGAGTTACTGAAAGGAAAAGGTACATTCTATTGGGAGAATCGCAGCAATGCACGTTTGAAACATTGAAAGAGAAACTTACTACATGCCTATCCTACATTTTCCTTCATGGGACAAACCATTTCATGTACATGTGGATGCCTCTGGCATGGCCATTGGCATTGTGTTAGCTCAACCTGGAGAAGGTATTGTTGATCATCCTATCTGCTTTGCTAGTAGGAAGTTGACTCCTACTGAACAAAATTATACAACTACAGAGTGCGAAGCTTTGTCCATGATCTATGCATTGCACAAGTTTCAAAATATTTTCTAGCTACACCATTTGTATTCTATACGGATCACATGGCATTGAAGTATTTGGTGAACAAACCGTCTTACAAGGGTGCATATGCATATGGGTACTCCTATTTCAAGAGTTTGATTTCACAGTTATGGTGAAGCCAAGGAAAAGTAACTCTAGACCAGACCACTTGTCTAGAATTAACTCAAGAGAGGAAGCACAGACAATTGAAGAAATCATGTCAGATGCATAGTTATATAGGTTACAACGCGTGCCATCAGAATTAGAAGACATTTTTGTCTTTCTATGGACTGGTGTGGCACCAGAAGGAATGAAGGCATTAGAAAAGAAACAGCTTACTATATGTGTAACACCGTTTATGTTGATCAGTGGTGACCTATACAAGTTAGGCAAGAGATGAAGTATTACGCTATTGTGTATTAGAGCATGAGCGCAAGGATATTATGGAAGAATCCCATGGTATATTGCAGAGGCCATTATGCAAGTGATGCAACCGCTCGTAAGATCCTACTTGCTAGATTATGGTGAGAGACATTGTATAAAGATTGTAAAGAGTATTTCAAAGCGTGTGACCATTACCATCATCTAGGTAAACTAGGGAAAAGAGATGAGATGTCGTTGAAACCAATTACTAGTGCCGAACCATTTGAGAAATGGCCCATTGACTATTTAGGACATATTTCACTAGTCGTGCGTAGAACTGGATCACGTTATATCATTACTTACACAAATTATCTCACATGGTGGGTAGAAGCAGCACCTACGAAGGATTGTACAATAGCTACAATAGCTAGGTTTCTATGGGAGAATGTTCTTACAAGATATATATGTCCTTTAAGTTTGACAAGTGATAAGGGTACACACTTTTTAAATGAAACCATAAGGATCTTATTAGATGATTTTATGGTTGCCCACCATAAGACTACACCTTACCACCCTCAGGAAAATGGAACTGCTAAGGCTTTCAACAAGATTTTGAGCCAAACATTGACAAAAATTTGTGATGTTGGAAGAAAGGATTGGGATGATAAAGTGTCAATTGTTCTTTGGGCATATAGAACAACTTATAAGAGATTGAACAAAGCCACACTGTTTTAGTTGGTGTTTGGTGTAGAATTCGTTCTCCCTATAGAATTTATGTTACCTTCTTTGTGCATTACACGTGTTGGAGGTCTAGATGATGAGTAGGATTTAGAAGAGCGTATTGAGAAGATGATTCAATTGGATGAGTGATGATCCATAGCATGATGGAGTTAGAAGTAGGAAAAGGCCAGGTAGAAAGCATGGCATGACAGAACATAAGGGATAAGAAGTTTGAGATTGGACAAATGGTACTCCTCTATGACTCTAAGTTCTTACGCCATCCAAGAAAACTTAAAGTACATTGGTTGGGGCCATATGTCATCACTTACATACTTGAATTAGGTGCTTTCCAGTTAGAAGCACTTGATGGAACATAGCTACCCGGTTACTTTAATTCGAGTAGGTCAAGCCCTACTATAAATAATTCTTCTTGGTGTTTGTAATAAGGAAGTATTGCCTTTTAGATCAGGTTTTTAATTTTTCTTTCCTTAATGCATTTCCTTCATTATCATTCTATTTTGTCAATTTATTTGTTTTTATTGTGTAATAAGCACGCTTGCACGCATGAAGCTAATTACTATGTAAATAATGTTTATGCGCAGAGGACTGCACATACTTTTAGTGTGGGGTGGTTGTCATTATCCAACAACAAGACTATAGGAATTGAATGGTGAAAGGAATAATCTTCACAGTGTGTTTTCAATCAAAATAAGATTGCTTCTCTAAAGTGACCAAGGAAGGAGATGAATGAAAGGACAAGATAACACAAGGTAAGTAGAGGCCATGATAACTACTAGGAGAAGGCACTGTGATGTGGTACTCAGTGTGCAAGTGCGTGTCTTTGAAGAACTTTGTGACTAGAGGGTAGGAAGGAGCACTAGAAGGTTATAAATTTGGGTGCGAAGATTTATCGGGTGGAACAAATAAATTTGGTCAATGAATGAGGGGATATTTAGTAGGTGAAGGAGCAATAAATGCATCAAAATTTGAAAAATTATATAAGGATGGGATGTGAATTATTTTTTACCATTGTGACTAAGAGAATTTGAGGAAAGAGCTAAGTGTGAAGAGCCAAGTGATTGGGTTAAGGTGTGAAGGGTGTGAAACCGAATGTGACAAACAGATCTATGTGAAAAGAAGCTTGCATCCCTGGTGGTGAAGAGTTTGAGAAAAGAAAGGTAATAGAGAGGAGATGGGGCAAAAGTTTACACCTAGGGCACGGTTGAATCGAGCTAGGGTTTGATTCACAAATTGCAAAGTTAAAGAGGAGATGATTGTAAAGTAAAAATGGCACCCAAGAAGGTAGATGCAGTAGGGGAAAAAGGAAAGAAGAAGGTGGTCATTGAGGAGGAAGAGATGGCACCCAAAAGTAATTTTTCATAAATGTAATATCCAGAAGGAGTCATCGTCGGCCAAGAATGGGATTCACACATTAGAAAGAGAAAAGTAAGTGAGTACAATCATAGGAACTTAGAGAACAAGAAGGATCTCAATTCCTTGCTCACTATGAGGACAAACAAATGTATAGTAGATGATATGTCAGTTTATGATGATGTAAGCAAGAAGCTTCTAAAGATAATTGGGGTCTACCAATTATATGAGCTTCCATATTTCGAGAAGTATGATCCCTTGTACCAAAGGGCTCATAAGAAGGGTACATGAGGACTTCTTCTACTTTGTCGGACACGAGAGATCTTATGCAGTGTGTTTATCTCATCGATTACAGTTTGAAGGCCACAGAGAGGATATAAAGAATATCTCACGATCAAGCCGCAATCTTAAACACCAAATAGGAGTTGGGGTACTTGAAGGGTCCGCGTGGTATGGATATAGAAAAATTGAAGAAATGTTTGGTTGTGCAAGCTACAACACACCTTATTATAAATTTGAACGATCATGAGCGATAGTCACAGTAAATACTATGTGGTTACTATTATCCAAATATCTCTCCTAGCAATTTGGATAACTTGCATACACATCCTACTCCCCTTCGTATTCTTCTATCTCCTTCCATTTTCCCTTGTGCACCTTCTTCCTGCATGCCCACTTTCTCTCCTATCCCATCAAACACTCCTCACACGTACCTTGTTAGAATTTCCTTCCAATCAGCTAAGTCCTTGACATTCCTCTTGTGCGCTTACATAGACTCAGTTCCTTCACGCACCCTCTTTTCTTCCTTCATCCCGCATACGTGCCACCCTTTATTTCCCGTTCACGTGCTTTGCTTCTCACTCCCACATGTCTCACACACTTTCATTCACCTCTTTCTTTTTCACGTTCCCTTGCACCTTCTCCTCGCACCCACACTCCACGCATTCACCTTCTTTCTAGTCAGCTTGACACATCTCCAAAGGTAAGAGCGGCCGTTGAAAATTCCAAGTGTTTCGAGAAGAGCCATGTGTCACCCGATGTAACTTCAAAAGTGAAATACAAAGGATGCCCTCGTAGACATGCGCGCTAGCCCTCCACATTTCCTATTTTAAAAGGTGGCACTGTTTGGTGGATGGTTCTTGCCATTTTGTATGGACCCGATTCAAATTTTAAATGAGGATATCTTTTGACTCAATGCTCAAAATCCAACAAATATGACACCATTGGTAACATCTCAGCCTCATCTACACCTTGGAGATTTGAAACTTTAATTACTGGAGAGTTTAGGTGGGGATAAAATGAAGAAAAGTCTTTATGCCATTACTACAGATCTATTTGCCCCAACAACCAAATCGGATTTGATCCGATTTGTCATTTCTCATCCTTTAAGGCACCAAACAAGTAATTGATACAAAAACTGAATGGGGATCATTTTTGAAAGTTCCCTAAACATCCCTAAATGGTTTCAGTGTATAATATCATCTCAAGAGCTTTCCAATGACTATGAGAACGTGACAAATGGACATCGGGAGCTCTAGATATGTCCGGTCAAAGTTTGGTCAAGAGGAAAGTCAACTCTAGTCAACTGGTCAATATTGGACCAATCACACTACACATGGCAAAAAGGCTTTGGTGAAATTGGAGGGGTTTTAACCACCGGTCGTTGACAATCATGGAATGGAATGGCGCGTCGGAACAAGAGGCTCAACTTTTATTATGGAGGGGAGCCCGCCGCTGTGTGGACTATGGTATTATCGCCGACGTGGTGGGTCCACAAGCCACCATGAATCGAATACGATCGATTTTCCTATCGGGAGATGACAAGTGGAATATATGCTATTGACCGAGTTAATTATTTCCATACCACATTACATGGGTCGAAATTATATTTACTTGGTAAGTCCACTTTCCAAATGCCATGCATTATTCCCAAATGCAACATACCACGCATATACATATTAATGTTAAACATTAGTATTAAAGCCCGCATAAGCCACCAACCATACAAATCCGTAAACATGCTAAGCTATGATGACATGGAAGGAGGTGAAGCGATGTAGGGGGCTAAGCCATGCGTGGATGTTTCCACGTGAAGGATGGAGTGGGTAAGGGTTATTAAAACCTTACCCAAATGAAATGGCGCCAAATGTGGGATATAAACCACTAGCCCTAAGCGCCTAAAATGGGATTTAATCCCCTCATTCAAACAAAATCTGCTCATTTGGGATATTATCCCTTATCAAATGCAAATCGGCTAAAATGGGTATTAATCCCTTTTCATACGTTAATCCGCCCAAATGGGAATATTTTATCCTTTATTAAAAATGCTACGGTTAAGGTTTAAAATAGCCTTAAGATAATATGTATTGCATTTTTAAGGGCCCTAATTTTTGTATAAATAGGGAACCCATTCTATTGTAATGGACACAACTTGGAAGCTCAAAGCAAGAGCTTGAGGAATATTTCCGAGCAAGCAGAGGAGCGTTCATTTTATAAGACCTATTTTATTAGGCTTATTATAAAGTTGTGAAGACCTATTTATTTAAATAGACATTATTGTGGTTAGGAGTTATTAATACTACCTAGTCGCCCATAGCGCCACACCAATTATCAGAATCCTAGAATATCAACCGGAGTGCCATAGGGCATTACGAAGCGTCCCTGGAAGGCCGATCGAGAACCGTAGAATTCCGAATCCGGAGTGGAGCCATCAAGTTTGCTGAATACGCCATGAAGGTGGAATTCGGGTGCTATCTTTCACCCTTGTCATCCAAAGGTATGGATATTCTTCTAAGAAATTTCATAATAGTTTTCATTAGGTTTTCTTTTGAAAGTACTATCAGTAACTTACAAGTTTTGACTAGTGGAACAGTTCGATAAGAACCTCGAGACGTAGATAATTTCCGAACTCCGTAATCAATCTATGTGCAATTTTCATTATTGTCTTGAATTATTTTAAATTGATTACTTAGAAGGAGCAAATTGTCGGCAAATAATTAAAGCCTACATGGTATGAGATCGGTAGTAATTATCTGATTATTTTCGGATCATGCAAACACGACATATTTGGGGTGGATTTATAGGAGGAATTAACGATGGTGGTTGAGCTTCAAATTAGTTTTCCTGCTTCTCTCTTTCCAGCAAGGTCAAGGATCATTGTAAAAGGTTAGAGACTATGGATCCTTACGCATGTTTCTAAGGACTCTATTATTTCTTTATTTTGAGTTATAGACCTCCATGTTTAGCTCTTGCATGTGGATATCGGCCTCCTTATCATTATAACAGTTATGTGAATTTTTGGAAGTAATAGAAGCATCATTTTGTGACTATTCTCTATCCTAATGTGTTTGCATTCCTTCTTCTTTCCTCTTCTCTTACATTGTGTATTGTTGTGCTATTTCAAGTCCCTGCAGTTCCATACTTGGTTGTGTTCCACGAGAACGATATAATGAATGTGTATTTTACTTGTGTTACTCATGCCTAGCCTCCTTTCACACATTCCCTATCATTCTCACTTAGAACAGATAGTGTTCATCCCTCTTTTCTGGTGCTATCACATTTTAGTGTAGTTTACTTCATGTTATCCTTCTTTCTCTGGTCCCTTGGCATTCTTAGCTTAGTTTCCCCTTTCAAAGACTAGGAGTAAAAGATAGTAGCTTAGGTGAGAAATAGATAGAGGAACCAGCCTTCTTTGGAGATCCATCCCAAGCTCGTAAGGTCCCACAACTTGGGGATGGTTCCATTGTGGTCTCAAACACCTTGGCCCTTTTGAGATCCAAGACGTGGGTGCATGTTTGAGAAACCAATAGTTTTTGGCACACCCAGTGGGACCAACATTGAAAGCTCAAATTTCATATCTCTAAGTTCTGGTGTGTGAACTTAGTGTTTCAGCCTTTGGAGGCTCATTTCAAACACATCTGGTGACTCCCAACATTTTAAGATCTTTGTTTTCAATAATCCTGAGTGCCTTTCATGAGAAGAGTGCACACAAGAAGAAGTGCAGCAGCTAAAGATTATTTTGAATACCTCCACTATCCTCGAGAAGATTTTGTTCCAAAAATCTCATGCACGCATCTCTATCTCCAGTAGCGTCATGCCTGTAATGGCGAATCGATTAACCCCCTCCATTAAAAACTTCACAAAATTTGATGGAGGGAGTCCCTTACTCCTAGCCATGTAGCATGATATGCCAAACAACGTGCTCAAGAGTATTCCTTACTTTACTAGTGAGAATCAAGTCACCCCTCAGGAGCATATCTAGGATGTGGAAAATGTGTGTTCACTCTATCTGATCACACATAATGATGTAGCAGTCAGGATGCTTGCAGCCTCTTTCAAAGGTAAAGCACTTCAGTGGTATAGAGGCATGAGACTTGGATCTATTATCACTGAGATGAGCCGGGAACAGCTCTATCTGTTATTTTGAAGACAAGTCGATCACCTATCTTTGGTGGAGTAATCGAAAAAAAAATAAGGAGGGTGCCCAATGAGTAGATGACTAATTTCAACATCAGATTTTAGAAGACTTGGGATAGAATCCCTCTTGTGGTAAGACCTACATCCCAACATGCTTTCCTTTATTATTTGAAGGTGCTCAATAGTGATATTTCAGTTATGATACAATCTATGGGAGGTAGAACCTTACCAACTACTTATAGTATTGTAGTAAGGGCAGAAAATAGTCTTATTTAGGTGGGAAAATTAGCTCCCAGACCACCTATGCCCTTGTTCCCAGAAATGTCACAAGCACCCCAGCCTTCTATAGCCTCTATTCCTACTCCAGGTAGAGTGCGCAACTAGTTGCCTCAACATCCTATTCTCCATCACTGCAAAAAGAAAATGAAGAAATGAAGGCCGTGATTAGAAATTTTTCAAACAAAGTCATATCATTGGAAAATCAACAGCGCAAGCTTGTAGAGGTAATTCCATTCAGGCACATGGCCAAGGGAATCAACCTTGGTGGAATCAATATGGAAATCAAAGATACACGCCAAACCAGTAGAATGATAGGTAGCAGCCTAATACACATCTACCATTGCAAGTTGTCCCCCACAGAGCCTTCTCTCTCGGCCTGCCGGTGCAAGCCAAGCACTTGTTCCGGTTCAAAACAATTCGGCACAAGAGTTAGGATGGTGATTCCTTGAAAAATGTCTCATTGTCAATATCATTGTGCTAATGTTGCGCACACCCAAGCCTTCATGATTTAGAATGCTTCATCCTGTGAGCCCTCAACAAGTGCCCATGAAGAAGATAATCCGAAGGACTAGAAGTTCCTCTAAAAACTAGTGCGAGTCAGTGTGCTTGTTACTCCAAGGTCAAAACAATTTGGCACAAGAGTCGGGATGGCGCTTCCTTGAGACATCCTTGTATTAATGTTGCAGCACACCTAATCCTTCAAGATTTATAATGCTTCATCCTGTGAGCCCTCAACAAGTGCCCATGAAGCAGATAATCTAGAAGGACCAAAAGTTCCTCCGAAACCAATTTGATGTTCTTTGGTGCAGAGGACTTACGTAATCAATCAACAAGATGCAGATACAAACAGAGCAATGCACCCAAGTTACGGACAACACAAGATATAAGAAAATAATATTAGATTCGGTGCGCAAGTCATAGTCCCAACAATACAAGAAGATCTTTAGAAGAAAAAATAATCAAACAAGACCTCTTGTAGAAAAGTGTTCAAATCCCTATGTAGGAGGTCCCGCATAAAGCTCCTTTTGAAGCAAGCATATGCCCATCCTTTGGTAGGCTAGGCCTCTGCTCCAGCTAAAATTCAGGCTTCCACACTTGAACAGTCAAGAAGGATGTTGTTCCCCAAATGCACAAGATGGGGGCTTCCGTTTAGCATTGTTGACCAAATGAAGAAAACAAACATAAATGTCACAATGTGGGATGCCCTGACCATTCCATCTTAGCGGGATTTGTTGCATGAAGCTCGACACAACTTCCATGCACTAACCCAATTATGCGAAGCCACATGCTTACTCATCAAAATCTTCCAAGAAGAGGAGAAATAAGTAAGTAAATTTTCTAAAACCTCACCCTTCTATATGTCCTTGATTATAGGAAAACACCTAGTGCATAACTGCTTGATTGACTTAGGCACTAGTACTTCTGTTATGCCTAAGAAGATAGGCCGATGTCTTAGGTCTGAAATATAGTCCTTTGTCTAAAGGATTCCTACAACTTGAAGGCTCGATTGTAACCACCTTAGAGTCATCAAGGATCTTGATTTAACCATCCATGCATGTCCAAGCCTGATAATTACTCAAGATTTGTCAATTATTGACCTTGCCTCCTATGTTTACCCTATGTCTATCAAGAGAATTTACTACCAAGGTGGGTGGTTACTCGTCTTCCAAATGGTATCATATGTTACTCAAGACAAGGTATTGTACCTAGTTTATCATATAAGTTGAGCCTATATTTTCTTATCATGTAGAGCCATATGTCCCATCTCCTCTCTAATCCAATTGCCTTATCCATGAAGAACAAGTTTCATTTCCTGAAGAGCAGTCTCTTCCACCCTTTTTCTAGACCTAGTACTTGATGAATGAGCGGAAAGGCATCAAAAATTTGATCCATATCTGAAGAACTGAAACCTATAAAACTAGGTTTGGTACTTATTGCATTCTAGAAGAAGACACTATGCTTCCATGTGCACTCATAGGAGACAAAGTTCAAACTAGTCTATGGAAGTTATACTTTGATGGATCCAGAAGCAAAAATGGCATGGGAGCATGAGTGTTTCTCATTTCCCCTAAGGATGAGAAATTATTCTTCACATACAAGTTGCAGTTTAAATGCTCTAATAATGTGGCAGAGTATGAAGCATTGGTGCATGGCTTGCTTATTACTAAAAAGAAGAAAATTAAAGCATTGCAGATCTTTGGGGACACATAATTGATCATCCACTAGGTCACCAACAAATTCTAGACAAATAATAATCTTCTTAAATCTTATAAACATAGAGTTTGGGACCTACTTGAGAGCTTTGATGCCCTTAATCTGCAGGTAGTCCCACATAGAATGAACAAAGAAGCTGACCAAATGGCCACGCTCGGTTCACAGTTTTCTCCTATTGAGGACTTTGTCAAAGGAAACACTCAACACATTAAGATGGTAATCATACCATCTATCCTGATAATAACATCAGCTGAAAGTGTTCAATAATGATGCACAGATCATCTAATTTATCCAAAATGAAGCTGAATTTTCATCAAGTATGTAAGTTGACTTGCATGACAACTATGGTGACCAAGTAATACAACTGAAGACAAATAGGTTACCTAAAGGGCTGGTCACCTTAGAGAAAATGTTCAGCCTTGATGATTATTTCAAGGGTGAAGAAAGATACATGAGCGTCATGTAAGAGGATTTCTCCTCCATTACTATTGCGCACGGAAAGGAGCTGCTTACTCAAAGCCAGAACTTGTGTGCATGAAGAGAAGCAAGCCTTCATCTCTCTATGTCAAAAATAAAGTGATATTTTATCATGGGAGTATGAGGACCTAAAGGTTTTGATCCAAGTGTTTCTCAACACTCCATTGACCTTGATCTTGACATAAAGCCCCTCGGATAAAAAATCGGTCAATCCAAAGATAGAGCCCCTCATGAGAAAGGAACTATCAAAACTCATTGAGGCTAAAATTATCTTTCCCATCAAATATTCCACAGGTCATGAATCTAGTTCCATTGCACAAAAATGGTGAAATCGAGACTCTATGTTGATTTCGATATTTGAACAAGGAATCTCTAAAGGATCATTATCATTTTCTTTTAATGGAGTAGATTCTTGAGACCATGTGGCACATACATAGATGTTCTCCATGCTAGATGGGTATTTAGGTTTCAACCAGATCCTAGTTAAGGAAGAGGATAAATTCAAAACAACATTTACAACCAAGTGGGGAACATATGCATATCAAAAATGCCCTTTGGTCTGTCAAATGCGGGCACAACATTTCAGCATGCCATGGATATTGCCTTCAAAGGTTACATCAATGATTTCATCTTGGTTTACCTTGATGATATAACTATCTTCTCAAAGTAGAGTGTGGATCACATGGTGCACCTGGAAAAGATCTTTGAGAGATGCAGAGAATTTGGGGTATCTCTTAACCCCAAGAAGTGTAATTTTTGGTGGCACAAGGAAAGCTCTTGGGCCATGTGGTTTCAAAGGATGGAATTGTGATTGATCCTTGGAAATATTAACTTTGTTAGGTGTTTTATCCCTAAATTTGCAGGACTGGTTCGGCCCATCACCCTCATGCTCAAAAAGGATATAGCCTTTAGATGGATAGTAGAAGGAAGAGAAATCTTCAACAAGATCAAGAAAGATATTGCTTGTGTGCCAACACTCATAAATCTAGATTACTCAAAGGATTTCATCCTTTATGCTTATGGTGCTAATGCAAGCATTGCTACTATCCTAACATAGGAAAATGAACAAGGGCTAGAATAACCAATGGCCTTCTTTAGCCAAATGTTGAAGGATTATGAATTGAAATACAGTCACACGGAGAAGCAAGTATTCACCATCATGCGTGTGCTCAAGAAATTCAAGAGCATGCTTGCCACAAATCATATCAAGGTTTTATTATCTCACTCATCTATCGAGAGACTTCATCATGGGAGCAGAAATCGTGAGAAGAGAGTGTGACGGGTGAATAAAATCATGGAATATGGTGTGACTATTAAGGCAACAAAGCTAGTAAGAGGTTGTGCACTTTGCAAGCAGATTTCGAGGATGTGTAGAGTGAACCTAAGGCTTCACTATTTCTAGATGAAGACATCCCAAGTGTATAACATGAACAGAATATAGACCCCGGATCATGTGACTAGATGAAGGACATGATCATATTCCTTTCTAAGGGCGTGTACCCTCCTAGTTTGAAAAAAGCAAAGAGAAGGCATCTGAGGTTACAATCTATCTCTTATGTTTTTATTGATGGACATCTCTTCAAAATAAATCTAGATGTTGTGTTGTTAAGATGTATTAACGATGTGCAGATTGAGCAAGTGTTAGCATAATTTCATGATGGATTCTTTGGTGGAAACTTTTACTCCCAAACTAAAATAATGAAGATCATAATGGTAGGTATCTTTTGGCCTACCCTGTTTGCAGATGCACATAGGTGGGTCATAAAATGCAAGGAGTGTGCTTTCTTTGTAGGATATAAAAGATTAGCAAAGATGCTTCCTCAACCAATCCAAGTGGATCAACCTTTTTCACATGGGGTATCGACTTCATAGGCATGATCAATCCACCTTCAAGTGTTGGACATAAGTGGGTATTGATAGCTATAGATTACTTCACTAGATGGATAGAAGCTATCGCGCTTAAGGAATCAACTGAGGCAGTCATCCTTGAATTTCTCAAAGGTTTAGTCATAAGGTTTGACATTCCTCAAACCATTATCTATGATAATGCAAAGGCCTTCCTTAGTGCTAAAATCATTGATTGGGCTCTAAGTTTGGGCATTTACTTGAAAACCTCTTCCAACTATTACCCTCAGCAACGGTTTGGTAGAATCAACAAACAAGAACCTGATCAAAATCATGAAGCACACAATGAACATCAGCTAAAGATAGTGGCATATGAAGGTCTTGTGCACTGCTGGGGCAAATAGAATCATAGTAAAAAGGCAATAGAACTTCGCCTTACAAGCTTGTCTATGGCAAGGAGGTTGCCCTTCCTTTGACACTAGAACTAAATTCATTGGTGCTTGCCCAACAACTAGAATTTGAGGGTGCGGATCAGAGAGAAATCAGGATGGTAGAGCTGGTTCATCTTGAAGAGCTTAGAAACTCTGCCATGATCAAGCTAGAACAACATCAACAAGCAACAAAGAAATGGTTTGACAGAAAGGCTAGGCCTCAAGCTTTCAAATTTGGGGACCTAGTTCTAAAATGGGATGTTGACAGAGCTAAACCAAGGTTCCATTCAAAGTTTGATGCACTTTGGAGTGGCCCATACATCATCAAGTCCTGTAAAGAAGCTAACTCTTTTGAGTTAACTCATCTAGATGGAAGCACACTGCAAATCCCAGTAAATGGGATCTATCTCAAACCCTTCCATTAGGTTTGTTGCATCATGTTGTATATATTGTTTCAATTCCTCCAAGTGTGCTTTGTGCACATTGTTTGTTTGTACATAGTTCTTTACCCTCACATGATTCCTACGCGTGCTCTTTTGTTACTTCCGAGGATGCGAGCTTCTCTCGGCGAGTTGTGAGAGTTCAATTCGAGTTCGACAGAGCTTGAAGTGACTCCAGGTGTTCTTCAAGTTTGAGATCAGTCTTCAAGATCAGCTCCCCGACTCCATGACCAATAAACTTCTAAGGCTACTGATCTCTTTCATTGAGCAAGCAAATGGCCCCGAAATTCACCAAAATTTTTATCCAAATAGCTCTCCTAGCGATTTGGATAACTTACATACACATCATGCTCCCCTTCACATTCTTCTATCTCCTTCCATTTTCCCTTGTGTGCCTTCCTCCTGGGGAACTTTATTTCTCTCCTATATCTCATCGTGCACTCCTTGCACGCACCTCTCTCAGAACTTACCTTCTAATTAGCTAAGTCCCTAGCATTCCTCTTGTGCACTTCCATAGGCTCAGTTCCTTCATGTGCCCTCTTTTCTTCCTTCCTCCGCATCATGCATGACACCCCTCTGTTTCCCTTTTGTGCACTTACTTCATGCTCCTGCACATCACGCGTGCTTTCATTTACCTCTTTCTTCCATGCGCACCTTTGTGCCTTCTCCCTTGCACCCACACTCTATGCATTCACCTTCTTTCTAGTTAGCTCGATGCATCTCCAAAGGTAAGAGTGGCCATTAAAAAATTCAAGTGCCGAGGAAGAAGCCACGTATCAACCAACGCAACTTCAAAAGAGAAATATAAAGGCTTCCCTTAGATATGCACCAGCCCTCCACGTGTCTGGTTTTGAAAGGGGGCCCATTTTGGTGGTGGTTCCGCCATTTTGTATAGACACGATTCAAATTTCAAATGAGTATATATAATAACTAAGTGCTCGAAATCGACATATCTACTTCATTGGAAGATCTCGACCTCATATATGCCTTGGAGATCTCAAACTTTAATTGGAAAGGTTAGGTGGGGAGAAAGTGAAGAAACATCTTCATTCCATTAATGCAGGATCTATTTTCCCCAACACCAGTTGGATTTGATCTAATCTATCATTCCTATTCCTTTGAGGTGCCAAACAAGTAATTGATGCGGAGATGACATATTTGGGGTGGATTTACGGGAGGCATTAATGATTGAGGTTGAGCTTTGAATTAGTTTTCCCGCTTCTCTCTCTCCTTCTTCCCTCTATGCTAAATCTATAAAAAGAAAGGTCAAGGCTCATTGTAAAAGGTTAGACACTCTAGATCCTTACGCATGTTGCTAAGGACTCCATATTTTCTGTATTTTGAGTTACAGACCTCCATGTTTGGCTCTTGCATGTGGATATCGGCCTCCTTATCATTATAACAGTTATTATGCATTTTTGGAAGTAATAGAAGCATCATTTTGTGACTATTCTTTATCCTAACATGTTTGCATTCCTTCTTCTTGCCTCTTCTCTTGCATTGTGTATTTTTGTGCTATTTCAAGTCCCTATCAGTTCCATACTTGGTTGTGTTCCACGAGAACGATTTGGTGAATGTGTATTTCACTGTGCTACTCTTACCTAGCCTCCTTTCATACATTCCCTATCATTATTACTTAGAACAGATAGTGTTCATCCCTCTTTTCTAGTGCTATTACCTTTTAGTGTAGTTTACTTTATGTTATCCTTCTTTCCCTAGTCCCTTGGCATTCTTAGCTTAGTTTCCCCTTTCAGCACTAGGAGTAGTAGTAGTAGTAGAAATAGATAGAGGAACCGGCCTTCTCCGAAGATCTCGTCCCAAGCTCGCAAGGTCCCACAACTTGGGGATGGTTCCATTATGGTCTCAAACACCTCAACCCTTTCGAGATCTAAGACATGAGTGAAAATTTAAGCAACCAACACTTACACGTTGAACATAAAATGTCGGGAGTAGTTTGAATATTACTGACTACATCACGGAGTAGATAGTCAAGGAAACATGCACAAGAGGAAAGATCAGCTTTTGGGCTGTTCTATTATCACTCTTGTTCATGGAAATTGGAGTACCAGGATAGGCCAAAGGAAAAGGTATGGGAATACCCAATGGAGAATAAGTCATTAGCCGAAAGGTTCGGCGATTACCTATGTAAAGGGTCCATAACAGATGACATCAAGTAAAGGGTAGAGAATTGTACGACAAGCTCCATGTGGAATTTGTAGAAGAGTGGCGCATCCCAAAGGACCTATCTTTAGTAGTCTGGAAATAAGTCTAGTTTGTTGTATATCGGATTTTACGTATCACGTACTTCCCAATGAGAGATGGATTACTGCCCTTGGTGTAAATTTCCTTACACATTCATTGCGATTTATTTCCAAGCATCTGTTCATAAATTCACGAAACACGTTGACTGGTATTCAATGCAGATAAGGTATACTATGACTACCACATGTTGAGGAAGAAGTATGTGTATCCAGGAAGAAGTGCCTATGATGAGAAGTTATTTTTGGAGATGTTGAACATTAAGCCAATAAGTCAGGTTATAGCGAGATGTAGGGGCACCATTAGTATATCTTCACTAAAGCCCAAGATGGAGAATAATAAGTATGTGGAGAATGAATTTGTGCTCTCGGGGCCCTTTGAAGGGTAAGTGCATAATGGAAAATATACTTAGGAGCCAAGACCAACAGAAATTGTTGAAGTAGAGGATGAAGAAGAGGAGCGTGAAGATAGTGGAGGCTTGGAGTGTAAAAGAAAGAAACCATATGATATAGAAGAGTCGTAGCACGTTACCACTTCACCTCAAGTACATGACAAAGAGGAAGATATGGAGGTTGAGCGGGGGATCAAAATTTTAAGAATGTGTTCGGATGCACAAGGAATCAAAGTGGAACCCCACAAATGGTACGGAAATCACCTTATCTCTCTCCACACAAGGAGACTGCTGAGCCAAAAAGGAGGAGAAAGTTGAAGTTAGATGAAGAAGCAAAGTAATTAGGGGAGAGAGGGCATGCATATCCTACACCACTCAAGCAAGAAGATGAGCCTCGAGAATGAGGAAGAGAAAAAAAGATGAAGAGATGAAGGATGGAGAAGAAAGAGAGAAAGAAACCTATAGATCTGCACATGCCACCGATCAAGGCATAAAAAGACAAGATCCTAACCTTGAAGCTATAATTCCCAAGGGTCCTAGATTGAAGAGGATGAGTGGAGATCACATTCCATCATCCATGGTGTATGCGAGAGGATGCAGTAAAATTTTCCATGCCCACTTCTAGAGCACAACAACACAAAAATATTTATTAATTTGGGAGCTAATGGATGAGGATATGGCGTTGTGTGCACACTCGAAAGAAACTATCATGGTCAATGCATACCCACATGGATGAGCCTGAATTTGATGTATGTGAAGATTCATGTGTTTCGAGATGGCTAAAGAAGGCACCCCAATCTAGACATATGACAGAAAGCTTGTTATCATGTCGGATGAGTAGGTTAACAACGCATTGGTCAAAGTTTCTCTTTGAAGTTGCAAGTAGAAACATGGACAAGAGATGCAACAATCAGAGTGCTGCGTGAGGATTTGAAGATGAAGGATGTAGAGATAGCACGCCTAACCCAAGAGAAGGACTTGGAGCAGAAAAAGAATAGTGCGTTAATTGGCATGGCGAGAGGTTGTTGGATATCATGTTATGAAAGAGCGCCGCATCTGAAATCTAAGGTACTAGAACAATTCCCTCGATAATGCATTATGTTAGAGCTTTGGTGGACTTGGTAGTGAAAGAGAACATAGTCATAATTCCAAAACAAAAGAATCCTAAAAAAGAGGCGAGAAAGGGCTAAGGTGGCGGTATTCAAACAACTTGCATCATAAGAAGGCCTACTACAAGCACTCCAAGAAGAATTGAAAAAGGTGGATCATGCCTTAAATATATGCACTGAGATCCAGAGAGGCTTTGATCAAGGTAAAGACTCGGAAGAAGATAATGTAGTTTAGAAGGCTATGAAGGATGATACCTTGGGCCACACTGAGAATGGTTAACACTCCTAAAGCAAAAGCACGAGGCCTTGGTAGCAACACAAGAGCCACACAGGAATGATTAGCTGAGCTTGGGAAACTCATCGCAAAAAATATGGATGCATTGGAAGGAAAAAGTCTAGCATTATGTTAGTATTGCAAAATGAAAAAGGTGAAGTTACCTAAGATGAACTAGAGTCTATTATTGTGGACATACCAGAGTAGGCAAAAAAATTTTCACCGAGGTGGCGAGGCCTTGGAGGCCAAAATAAAGGAAGAGTATCCAGAGTTGATCCTTCACTTTGATACAATGGAGGTTGCCTCATAAAACATTCTTTATTCATCTACATTCTTTCTTATTCTTTCCATTCAACATTATTTACTTAATTTTTTTGATATACCCATTTTGGGGTGATAATGAGATTAGTGTGGGGTAATGTTGATCAGAGAACACTTGAAAGAACTCACACAAGAAGTCCGTGCATGGGAAAATAGGCTAGGTTTAAGGGCGTGGATGGACAGGAAGAACCCGCACGTGGAGGGAAAGTTCAGCATTCGGGACTTAGCTGATTTTGAGCATGAAGACCTATTTTTAGAAGATGGCATGTGGAACACACCAATGATGCAGAGATGTGCACACCATGCATTGTCTATCTTTAGAGGATCAGATCAAAGCATTTTGCATGGAGATGAGCTAAGAATAGGATTGTCACTTCAGTTAACTGAAAGAGGTCTATAGATAGCACACTTGCATATGTGGATATGCTTGTAAACAACATGTCGCTATTAATAGCATGCGGCCTATTTTTGGAAAAGATAAGTGATGAAGGGCAAGCTCCCACCCTATATATAGGTATTGAATTACCTAAGAGAGAGAGGGAGATGAGAGATATATATGTATATATGCGAGTGTAAGAGGTAAGCATAGAGATATATGTGCATATGACTAGGATTATTGTATTAGATCCATGTGCGCATCGGTATAGAATGCCATTATTGTAAGGAGCTTCTGTGTTTATTAATAGATGGAAGTTATTGGTTGAATCTAAGTGTCAATCTTGTGTGTAATTGAGTAGTGCATGTTCTTGATTCAATCATGATTATTGTTTAAGCTTGTTCTTTCTTAGATCTGAATATGGCATGCAGTGTAGAATGATGGATTAGTTATGGATCTATATGTTTCTTCCTTCATCACACTAACATCTTGCTATAGCAACCCTAAAGAGGACCTGATACCTTTGTGTGCTTGGTGAGCGCTCATTCTAGGCTGAGTGATGTGCCATCACGTCTAGGGTGTTATTTGGTAAATTCTAGGCTACATCATGTTGGATATTGAAATTAAAAGGCCAGGTCTTGCGAGGATACAAGAATGGCTTCCCATAGTCATCATAGGTAATATGGAATTTATGAAGGTAGAAGAGGTAAAATAATATAATGGCATGTCATTCGTTAATCAAATTGACTAATCTATGAAAAACCTTTCAACTTCTCCTATATCTTCTCATGAAGTAAACCATGTTGTTGTTTTAACCTATTAAGAGGTGCATGAAATCACTCTTTGAATGAAATATTTCATTTGATTCTATGATGCAATTAAGAGGTAAATTTGTCTTTCAAATCTATCACTATGGAGTATAAAAGGTAAAATATTATTCACCCCTATGATTAATTTATGTGCAAAGTGGTGCATTCACTATGCCAATAAAAGGATGGTATTCTATTTCTCTTCCCTCTAAAATGGTAGTGGTAGGAATTGATGGTGGTGAGAATGAGAATCCATGATGAATTATGTATTATTTATCCTATTGTAGTGACAAGTTTCATTGGTAAATGTGTTCATGAAAATATTATATTTTCTTTATCTTCAAAGGCAACAAGCAATGCTTGGTTCAACTATCAAGCAAGTGAAGATTTTATCGTGGTAGTCTTGTCTTATCAAGAGGAATTTTTTTAAGAGTAATCGGTTTGCATACATCAACTAGATGGTGATAGATGTCATGTGTTAATTATTTCTTGGTGTAATACAAGATAAACCTGATAATTTCATTTCAAAAACTCTCATTGCGAGAGGAGTAAGAGTTATAAACAACTTTCACAATAGTTACTCTATCTAGGTGAATTTTCTATGTAGTATCAAGATGGATTTTAAGTTTCCATTCTTCTTATCAAGTTATGTTGCATGTATAATTATCACAATGTCTTGGTATGATCAACCGAATATCTTCATTCCTCTTACGATGCATGCATGTATTCCATTGCATTATAAGGGTACCTACTTCTCTTATCCTATTTCTAGGTTTGTATAAATTTATAAACTCTCGTCCTTCCCCTTGTATATAGTTTTCTTTTACAATTTTTGAATTACTTACCTTTTATTTCCTTCTATGTTTTTTTGTGTATTTTTAATAAATGTATCAAGAGAGAGTGATCCCTTGTGTGATGATGTTGATTTTGAATTGATTACACAATGGATAAAACACTTGGTTTGTTGAACCGAGAAGATTCTAAAGTTTGCATATGCCTTATTTGTGTTTCATTTAATACAACCTTGTGTCCCTGAAAGAGACAATTGTTATCAAAAATAAATTATGTTATCTTAAACATTCCAATTTGCACCCAAACATGTTAAAATGGCCCAAAAATAAATTTTTAGTATAAACACTCCATGACAATAATTTCATTTTCACCAATTTGGTTTTTCCTCAACACCACTTTTTTAATCCATATGGTTGTTATTTTTCAAATTGTGGCTTCATTGACCTATTTCATGGAATGTGGAAAATAAATTAATGTCTTGATGGAACTATAACATTTTCATTTTGATTTATGAGTTCCCATTTGGTCTTGATAAATTTTTAGTGATAGAATTTTTATTAGAGAATTTTTTTCCATTAATTGAGCGGTACCGGACAAATAATCTCTCCCATGGAATTTTTTCACTTTATCAAGTTAAAAGCTTACTTTCATAAACCGCCTAAAAACTATTTGGTTTTATTTTGTTTGTAAGGAGTGAGCTCTGCACTTGTTTATGGTTCTCAAATCCTCCAAGAGGTCAATACTCACTATTTTGGTTCTAAAAGTACACTCATGGGTCTTTCATACATGATACTTAAGCAATAAAACTAGACATTAACAACACTTGTTTTACTTTTACATTGTTTTATCCCTTTTGATACTCTTGACATTTACTTTTCTTAAATGATCACTTTACTTTTGGACATTGGAAAACACATGACCCATCTATGTATTTCCTATTTTATCTTCCTAACATCTCAAAACTCTTTGCGCATTAGGGATGGAGCACCCGAGCGCTATTGTCCCCCTTTGGGAACTTCGTCCTTTTCCTCTCTTTTCCAAATTTTAAATGCCACATCATTTTTATCTTTTCTAAATTACTACTTATCACTTTCAGTCTCCATTTTTGGTTTTTGATTAAGAAATTCAAATAAAGCAATCATAAATACATTAATTACTTACCATTGTTAGGGCTGGAAAATTGGGGATAATACTTACTATCTATTACTTGGGCAAAGAAAAACATTCAAGGATACAATTGGGCTGTATAGGAGGGGATATTTCTAAATTCCATCTCAACTATTCATTTTGGGTAAAAATTAGTGTATCTTACTATTTTAGTGTGAATAACACAAGGAAATTGTAGATACAAAATCATGCACTTTAGACATCATTTAGTCATGGTCTCATATTATTATTTAGAAGGTTTTGAGTGAAGAAAGTACTAACTAACCCCATTTTTGGCCATCTTCTTTATATTTCATCATTCTCGACTTTTTACACCTACATGCCCAATTATTTTTATCATCTTCCATTATTTTAGCCTTAATTTGGGACACCTAGGATAGTCTTGGGGTGCTCATGGGCACCTTGGTCTCACTAGGGAGCCCCGATTCTTTTGTACTTTCCCGCCACTTTTTGGGCTCTTGGCACCCATTTAATATCTTTATCTTCTTGGTGGTCATCCATTTTAGGGTTAATTATGAAATTATATCAAAAAAACCCTATAAATATAAAGTTTTAAGACCATAATGAGGAACAAGCACTAGTAACTACTATCATCCACCTAGAGTTGCATCCATCTATTGCATTGGACATCACTTATATCCACATGGATCCATCACAAGGAATAAGGCTAGGAAATTCACATCACACAAGAATAGGGGGATTCTATTTTATTCCATGCACATATTTTATTATAGTTTCTACATCTATTTATTGATCACTACTTCACAAAGTGTGAATGGCACAAGAGCGCCTAGGAACATTATGCGTATGCGCGTACACACACACACACATGCACACACCATAACTACATTTAGGTCTGAAATATAGTGCAACACTCAATTAGTAAGACCATTGTTATGGCGGCTAAGTCGTCAGTCTAACCCGTTCATTTGAATTCTTATTTTTAGGGTTTTGATACTTCTTTTGGTCTTTTGTAGGTTTTCTATACATCTTGGGTTAGCAATCACACCTAGCGTAGTAAAGAGAATCTGATGCAAAACACATTGAGGGTTTTACACCACCTACTAGACTGTGAAACTCGGATCTGGATATTTTGGATAGACCATGATACCCATTTTGTAGACTAGAGCACCCATAGCTTCCCCAGTCCCTCTTTAGGAACTCCATTCCAAAGAATCATCCTAGATCCATCCCTTTTAGGGATCCTTCATAGTTGTTCTTTCTTCCGGTTTCCCAAATCACCTCTCCAACACAATCTGTGAGCATATTCTATTCAACTAAGTTATTTCCTCTTCTTTCTTACATTAGGGATTTTGTTTTTCGTTAGATTAGTTGTTTGGTTCATTTACATACTTCTTTACTTTGTATTTATTTAATGCATTGATATTCCATTCTAGATTAGATTAACCATAGGATATTTCCACATTTTAGTTAATCATTTTGGTGAACCTTGATCTATGAATCCACCTTCGTTCTAGGGATTTTCTCATCTTTTCTACCATGGATTCTAATGTCTGTCAAGTCTCTTTGCTTCAACTGATTCAAATTCATTCATCTTGTAAATACACTCTTTAAAAACTCTAGAGACTATGTGTCTACCTATCAACATGTTGCCTACCCAAGTCAATGTTATTTTTATATGTCTATTTGAGGACTCCCTTGATTCCAAATCCTATCAATCTATTCTCAAATCTATTCAAGGTCTTCATTATTTATTTCCGATAAATTTCAATCTATGGAATCCATGATTACATCTCTCAAATCTGAAATCCAACATCTTAAGGATGTTTCTTAGGATCGTGTTTGTTTTCCTTCTACATCAAATTTTCACTCTATGTATTCTACATGTTCTTATTTTAGTGAGTCTCAAGTTATACCATTACCAGATCCTCTCTCCTTTGATCACAATACTAAGAAACATGACCTTCTTACTAAGCTCCTTAGTCATCAATTGATCACTTTACCACCTACTCATTACTATCCTCCTTATTCACTATAAAAATATCATTGTCATCCATTCTAAAATTACCATTGATTCCTTGGGCATAATGAAAATGAATTCTATGCTTTACAATGAATCATTAAACATCTTGAGTGTCATGGTATTATATCATTCACTACAAAACATTATGTTGCATGCCCATCTACAAATGCTACATCTCAATGGGTTCCTAAATCTTATTCATCTATGTCTAATGAGCATCATGCCATCACTTCTAGTGTTCCTTCTTTTGTCACTCAAGCGCCACCTACATAATCTACTCATGTTGAGAAACCGCCTCTCAAAATAGTCCAAAACTTCCTCCTACGAAGTCACCTATAGTATTATAGAGACAAAATAAGAAACCCCCATTAAATATCGATGCAACACCACCTCCTCTCAATTCATTCACATGCATTACCAATTTAATCTAAGCAACTTGCCTCTCAAAATCAATCAATCTTCTTCTCTAATAAATATTCTATAGTTTCATCAATCCCACATAAGCTCTAACCAATCACTTTTGTCAAAGAAATTACTCTTCTGATATCCAAGACACATTTCACATTCTACACAATCACATGGTTCTATTGTGGATTTGATCTACCATTGTGTAGACACCAAAATTTGGTATCACTACTCTCAATTTCCCAGCGTGCACATCTTTCACCATGGTCCTATCTAGACCCATTTTAATTTAATTCATTTCTTTTATTTAAATTCCCATCTATTAGCCTAACACTTTTAATTTGTAATTAATCTTCATTAATTACCTTAATTAATCTCCATTAAATAATTATCTTTCTTTTTAGGATTCTTTTATCCCTAACCACCTAAATCCACACACCCCTACCTTTTTCTATCTTTTATTTAACCCATCTTTATCTCCTATCTACTTATGACGCCTTCATATAGAAACCCTTACTCATGACATGATTTAAAGAACTTATCCCGATTCCTAAAATCCTCATATCTCAAACATTGAATCAATCATTCGCCACTCTAAGGAACGGTTGCTCGTAATTGGTAGTGACTGAACCCGGTCGTTGTTGACCCTATAAAATTACATTAAACCCCCTCTTCCCGAGGGCATGTATGTAAATATCTGATATTTCTTGTGACTTGTGAACTTTTTCTCTTCCCCGAGCATCCTTGCAACACTTACAGACCTCTTGAATCTCCTATTAACTTTTTTCATCACTCATAAACATTCTTCATGATATTACCATTATTTTTTATTTTTAATTCATTTATTATCATATTATCATTGTATTGTTTGCATCGAACATTTTACTGAGGACCAAATCATCTCCACGAACTTGTTTCATCCATCCTTTTCATCCCTCATACTTTTATCTTTCTTTTTACAATTCATCCACTATCGACTTAACTCGAGACCAGCTCATGTCACCATCTACCTGTCAGTCATTGTTGATGTCGTATCCATATGCCTTTGTGCCTCTATTTCATAAATCATTAGGCCCCTATTATTTGGTTTCAATGATCACTGGTTATCATCTCCCTTGACATCATTCCATTTCTCATATTCATGTGGTCAATTCCCCATTCATCGTCAAATCCGCGTAGTTATAAATCACCAGGACCTTTGTTTATGGTATTCACCACTTAGATCCATATTTCCTCATAACATTTTTTTTTGTCAATATCGTAACTTGCCTTCATGTGCATGTCGATCATATAGATCCCCAAGATTCTCGGTCTACACTTAGAATATATAGATCTACATTTACGATTATTCCATCCATCTACCTTTAATCATTATCAACTAGACCTTTATAGCCTTGGTCATGTCGACCTGCCGAGGTAAACTTTATTTTATGAAAATCTAGATCAGATTTGTATGTTCCTTACATTTTTGCATTTCTAGTTTCTTTGTACCTCATATTTTACATATTATCATGTTTATTATTGTTAATTTTATCCTAGTTTATCAAACACGGGGTTGACCTCCACATAAGTAAGCTCATGCTTCTAGGACTGATTGTGTCGAGAAACCCCCATCTACCATCTAATTGATTTTCCTCTTAGTGTCTTTCATGTGCAAGTCATCATCTTGTAGTAATGAGGATCCATTTTCTAGTTTGCATATGTATCTATCGGATCGCATCCCGAGGTACCTTAAACCCTTGCATTACTAATTTATTTAATTTTCTTTAGTATCTACTTTATTAACTTGAACATGAAATAAAAAATTGGATCAACATTCTGGCACGCCCAGTGGGATGACCCTTTTAGGTGAGTCCTTGTATTTTCTTGTTATTTTCTATATTTCTTCCATCTTCCACTAACGCTACGAGGTAAAGCTTCACTTTTTCTTGTTCGTGTTATGCTTGATTACTTGGATCACTCTTCACTTGAGTCTTCTTAAAGATTAGATAAAAATAAAACGTGATATCTAGGTATTCTCCTTTTTGTCTTATTTTCTCCTTTTTGCATCACATTTTCCCTTCCTTGTGTGTTTTCCTCATCAAAATTTCACATGTGGATTTGGCTAATACAAACCTTTTTCATCCTTACATTCTCATCTAGTATAAGTATGGGTTAATTGATTACATCTCACATTCTATCACACATAAACAAACTCAAAAATAAATTTACACATCAAAACCTTCCATACTAGGTAGACCTAATTGGGATTTGATAACCCAATAGGAAATCCTCTGTGGTGTTTTGGCCGCATTATAAATCTTGTATAGACTTGGGCCTCACATACCTTTGGGTATATCAAGACTCCACATCCACAACAACCTAAAACCATCCTTAGATGAACATCTCTTAGGTACCCTCATTATCCACCACCTCTCTTTTTCACATCTTTTAATTAATCATGTTAATAAAAACCTTGTTTCTTGATTTGTTTGTTAATAAATTTCATAAATAGATATTTTCCCATCTTATGACTATTAATGCCCCTTCTCGAGATGAAAAAATGAAACAATATAACATATACAATGATATTTCCTCCTCTAATGATCTTGATATTTTTTATTGGATCTCACAACCTCTTAAAGACCATTTCATTATAATTGATCCCCCTTTTGAAATCAACTCTCCTATCTCCCTCAATATATTTCCCCATTAACAACTCACTACAAAAAAAAATCATTCTTTTAAGGATCAAGTTCCACAACTTATAAATTAGGGGATCTCTCGAATAGAAATTTTTTCTCATCTCTTAGCCAACCCCTTGGATCAACACATTGTGTTGGCCCTCACTCTTATCATGACACGAGATAACGCTCTCCAACAATGGAATGACACTTATCATGTCGCTGCATAGATATCCATCATCATAGTACACTTGGGGGCATCACACTTATTTCCCCCCTCTAACATTCACATGCATCTTATATTCACATCACTTCACACCTAGATCTTTACACACAACATACACTAGCACCATCATTACCCGATGACACACTCTTGTGCTTTGGTTCACACTTTACTATTGAGGAATACATACCACACATTAAACCCACACTACACAATAGGTACTACACATCGTGACTCTTCACACATCTCATGTCATACATCCTACATCATACATCCTACATTTAGACTACATCATTTCAACCATTACATATTTACATATCATACATACTTTACACATCATATTAGTGTTCATCATACATATTTTGCACCCCTATTATCTACGATTTTATCTTTACATACTACTCGTTCTACATATTGCATAATGTGCATCTCACATTATTATATTATCTACACATCTTGCATTACATATTATACATTGCATATTACACATTATTACACATCATATGGTCGTCTATCATCATCATTGCATATATTCCATCTTCTTCTATGTATTGCACTCACTACCCTAGGATGCACTTTAGTTCCTCGGTCCATACTCAATTGCCAAGGGTTTACAAATCAAATGGATCTTATCACACTCACATGTGTCTCATTTCTACCTTCCATCATGCAACATTCCTAGGTTAGTGACATATGCTATAGGATAAATGGTCACCTACTCTATCATCTTATAGCGATATATGTTTTAGGCTACATCACCACTTCCTTTTATTCATCTTGCATGGTATACACGTTAGGATACATCACCACTCCCTCTATTCATTTTTGTAGTGGTATACACCTTAAGTTACATCACCACTCCCTCTTTTCATCTCGTAGTGATATACGCTTAGGGATAAATCATCACTCATCCATTCATCTTATAGTGATATACGCTTAGGATAAATCATCAATTATACATTCATATGGTCATTATGTATGATTTGGTTATAAGGTTCACGTACACATCATCACTAGGTTGCATCTCATCACTACACGTTCACATTCATCACAGCACATTAGGCATAACACACACTTTGACCATTTCTCGGTGACACACTCTCGTTTACATTTCATTCTTAACTACTTGAGGGAAAACTAAATGAACCTCACTGCATACTTTTCCACTCACTCGGGGCATGTGGCTCCTATCACTCAATTTTGCATTCCATTCCATCCATCCACAACATACTGCATATTATGGTTGCTCTTACTCTTACTTACTTTTTCTTGTTCATGGTCACTTTATTACACATGCTAGTTAGATTGATTATATTTCATTTATCTATATCATCCACATATGTGTGTTACATATTTTTCTAGTTGTGGTCACGATACGAGTCCCTTCCATGCAACACATATACTCTCCTTCTACCATTCCTACACTATTCGCTAGGGGCATCCACATTCATCTCTTCTAGGTATTATTATTTCATTTTGTACTTAACACTTTACATTTCTTGGTTATACACACTTTTTACATACTAGTTATATTTCTAACATGCTAATTGGTGTTTCATGTGTAGCATTCGATATGCAGGGATATTTTCTTCCATACTTGTTTGTTACATTGTTTATTATTATTTGTTCTTATATGTGGGCATTACACTTTGTTTGGTGTGCACACTTATTTGATTTTTCATCCATGATGGCCTTGTATTTTTTGCGACATTGTGAGTGATGCAACATGTTTATAACCCACTTTGTGTGGCTTACTTGTATGTTTGCATGTTTATATTAATTTTCTTGGTAGCTTAGACATTGTTCGCATTTTTATACATTGTGTTTTACATGCATGATTTTTGTACTAACACTTGTTTTTGGCTGTCCATATTTGTTTATGTGTGCCTTGGTTTCTATTAAGCGCATTCCCTTCCCCTTGAAGGGCATATTTTTAGATTTTATGCACGGTTGGTCCTCTTTTGGGGATGCATTTCTCCTATCAGCGACGTCCACATGCACCCCCAAAAAAGGGGGCATCATTTGGGGTTTTTCTACACACTCCATAGAAATTATACATTGGTTTGGTTCGAGTTATAAAAATGAATGGGTTCATACTAGTCTATGAACCCCATACACAACTTTTTTAGGACATGGTTTTCCTTAGCATGGGAAGTAATTATAGGCTTGGAGGCTACAGGTGGATGTGCATCCCTCTACTTCTTCAGCTAGTGGTTTTGGATCACCCAAAAAAATATAATGTACTGGACATCTCTTCGCACACATTCAGGAATTAGTTACTGAGAAGGAGAATAATGCATCTTTCTCCCTACTCTTCTTGACCGGGGTGGCATGAGATCACCCAAAAACTCACAGATACAAGATATATTTCTACACTCTCTTTACTGGACATGGATCGGTACACATGTTCCATTTACACTCTTTCATTTATATATTTTACATTTACATAATTTTACATGCTTATTTGAAATTAGATTTTCACACATACACATACATATATACTTATTTGACTACTTGATCATTTTCTCCTTGCATATCTGGTCATAAGAGAAATAAGTAGTGAAATGGAGGTAACAACAACAAAAACATCAACAAAAACACTTTGTGACAGCACACACAATATTCTAACCATGTAGGTACATCACACACATCAAAAGATACACACCCATTTCCGCCTAGTTTCACTCTCATCACCTTTGTTTTGTACATTTTCATCTATAGTTTCCATACTCCATCATATTTTTGTCATTCCACACTTTTTCTAGTCATTTGGTGTGTTTTATACTATAATATTCATGGACATCGAGTACGCATATCTATTTACTTTATGTTACTAAACTTTTCACTCACCAACATAAAGTGGGGAAAATGTAGACATAAAATCATGCACTTTAGGCATTATTTAGTCTCGATCTCATACTACTATTTAGATGGTTTTTGAGTGAAGAAAGTACTAATTAACCCCTGTCTTTTTGCCATCTTCTCTTATTTTATTTCATCATTCCTAACCTTTTACACCTACATGGCCGATTATTTTTTATCATCTTTCGTTATTTTAGCCTTGACTAGGGTGTCAATGGGTTCCCTTTTCTCACTAGGGGCACCCCGATCCTTTTACACTTTCCTGCCACTTTTTGGGCTCTTTCTAGCCATTTGAGATCTTTATCTTTTTGGTGGTCATCCATTTCGGGGTTAATTACAAAATTATATCAAGAGAACCCTATAAATATAAGCTATGAGACCATAATGAGGGACAAAGCACTAGTCACTACTATCATCCACCTACATTTGCATCAATTTAATACATTGGAGATCGTTTGCATCTACATAGATCCATCACAAATCACAAGGCTAGGAAATCAGCATCACATTAGCATAGGGGAGGATTATATTTTATTCCACGCGAACATTATATTACATTTTCTACATCTAGTTATTGCTCATACTTCTCAAAGTGTGACTAGCATAAGAGCACCTAGGCTACATTATGCACACACACACCATAGCTTTATTTGGGTCTAAAATGTAATGCAATGCTTAATTAGTAAGCCCATTATTGTGGTAGTTGAGGTCAATCTGACCCATTCATTTGTATTCTTATTTTTTTAGGGTTTTGATACTTCATTTGGTCTTTTACATCTCTTATATACATCTCATGTTAGCAACGAAACCTAGTGTAGTACAAAGAATCTGATGTGACACACAACAAGGGTTTCAGACCACCTACTAGGCACCGTGAAACTCAAATATATATCTTTTGTATAGACCAAGGTGCTCTTTCTGTAGACTAGAGTGCCCATAGGTGCCCCAATCCCTTTTTAGGTGCTATAGTCTAGAGATTTGGCCTATATCCATCCTTTTTGGGGCTCCTACACATTAATTATTTCTTTCGATTTACTGTAGTCACCTCTATGACATAGTCCCACAAGCATATTCTATTTGGATGAGCTCTTTCCTCTTCTTTCTTACACATTAGGGTTTTTATTTTCATTAGATTAGTTGTTTGGGTCATTTACATACTTCTTTCTTTGCATTTATATATTGCATTTATATGTCATTCTCGATTAGATTAACTATAGGATATTTCCACATTTTAGTTAATTAGAAACCTAGCTTCAAGGGACATAATTCAATCACACACACATACACACTAGAACTACATAAAATCTAAAATGGAGTATAGCGGTTGTTGAAAATCACATTATTGTGATCGTCAAGGTCATTCTAACTCAAGTATGTGAGTTATTTATTCCATCTAATAAGCTTTGTGTATGTAGCTAGGTTATTCTTTATAGGTAGAGGTGTAACACAGAACCACCGTAGTAAATTTGATGTGACAAATAATGAAAATTATAATCCAAGTTTAAACATACAAAATACATAAAGTAGATAATTTTCTAGGACACCAGCGCTTTAGATTGAACACTAAGCACTTTGGCGGTCCTATCCTATTTGGTTAGTTATATCTACAGAGGTTCCGAATCCAATTTCTTAGAAATAGTGTACACAATCTAGATCCATCCTTCTCAAGTATGTTACCCATCCTATAATTAGTCCAAATCTCTTGATACAAGCTAATTCATTCTTATCTCCTATCTTGCACACTTTCTTGTACTTTACATGCTAGATATTTTTTGTTACTGATTATATTCATTTGATCTCAGTCCTCTGATTAAGATTTAAATTTCTTTAAATCATTTGGTGAACCTACTCCTTACATGCCCATTATTGGATCTCTCTTTCATGGCCCATACCACAATATCCTTGTTTCATTTTCTTCAATGACACCCATCATGTAGAGATACTCTTACACAACTGTTGAAACAAGTACAACTCCCTGATAATACAACACCTTCCCAAGTGAATACAATTTTGAGTCATATTTCAGATCCTATTAGCAATGATGACACTTCCCATAAGGCTATCTTAGACTCTATTCAAGTTTTACACCATGCCTTTCAAGATCAACTCCAAACCATGAATGCTACAATTACATCTCTCAAGGTTGAAATACTACACCTCAAAGATACTTCTAATGCACATATCGATTCTCTTTGTATGCATCATGATGCTCCTAAATACAATGTTATGCAATATAATATAGGTGTTACATGTGCTCACATAAGTGAGGGTAAAATCCTCCAACATAAAACACCTCTTTCATTCGATGAGCATGTTAAACAACATGATATCCTATTTGAGCTCCTCAATCATTAGTTAATCACTTTATTACCCAATCATTATTATCCTCATTATTAGCTTACAAAATCCAAAGGAAAACCATTCTAAAATTATCATGGCATTAATGGACATCATGACAATGATTGTTATGCTTTACAATGGAAAATCCAACAACTTGAGCATAAGGGCTTTATTTCATTTTCTAAACACCATTTTGTTACACATCTATCTCATATTTTCAAATATCAATGGGTTCCTAAATCTAATTCATCTATGACTCATGAGCATAATTCCATATCAAATGCCTCAACTTATGCTATAATAAAAGAATCATCACTTGCACCTGAGTCATTACACACCACAACACCAACAATATCAGTTGAGCCACCACAAGCCCAATCTAAGGCCAACACGATAAAGGAATCTACAAATATATCTACTCCTTTAAATCATATTGAGATATACTATGCAAACACAAGTATCAATAAATTACTGAGAATGATATATGGGTCTCTAAATACATGGCCACATATAAGCTAAATTCTGAGTATACTTTTAAATAATCTTCTAGGAGCAACATGAAAATTAATCTCATGGGTGGCATTGATTCATCCCTACTACTCAAATTTGACGATGGTGATGATTTTGATCCTACCTCTTATTGTGAAAACTATAACCACCTTAATGAGTACTCACCAAATCTTAATCCTATCGATGAAGAAGATGTAACTATTTCACTAGAAGCATTACAAATTTCTCATCATCTAGCTGTAGAGTATAAAACAACACAAAAGGAAAAATATAACATCCCAATGCAATCACATGTTTCTTCTTTAGCATCACTTTAGCCACTTGTGCGTAGTCATCACCTTTATCTCTAGATAGATCACTATGGAATTCACATTTAGGGGCATCTTATCCCCTCCCCCGTGTTATCTCGATGACACACTCTTGGTTCATAGAATATTATTGATGGTGCACTTTCCTACATAGATCTCACTTTGCACACATACACTAGGGGAAACGGTTCTCCCCTCTCATAGTTATTTTATTCCATGTTCACATATTTATAAAAGAGAAAAATACTATCTTAGATATTGATTGGATGTACTCTTTCTTTTTATCCTATTATATGTTGCATGTTGTTTACCATGTTACTTTTATTCATAGTATGCTCTATCATTTTCCATACACACATGTACGTTCACATGGTACTCTTGAGGTGAATGCAAATTACTTATAGGTTCTTACATGATGCATGATGTTTGTCATTGTACCCTACCAGTCCCATTGAGGCTCCTAGGGAATCTACCTTTTCATATCTCTCTATATTCATGTTCTATCATTGCAACATATACTACTTTCATTCTTATTTTCATATTTATACATTGTGTCATACTATCAATTTTTTCTAACATGCTAACAAGTGTTTCATGTGTAGTATTTGTCTTACATGCATGCTTCCAACCATGGTTATCCGATTTTCATGACTCTTGTCTATGTTTGTGTCTTGATTGTCATTGTTTATGGGCTATGCCCTATTCTTGGTTGCATGTTTTTGTATATAGCCTTCAAGGATTCAAATGCATTACAAAATCTTGAGTGGTGTCCTATGTATTCAACTAGCTACTCGTTATTTCCTTTTGTCATGTTATTGTGTGTTTTTGAATTGTTTATATTACATCGTGTATACTTGTTTTTGACAAAAATGTGTAGTTAGCATTTTCTATTATTTTACATGTGTCTTGGTTGTCACCATGAACATTCCTATTCCCATTACAAGATTTTTATTTCAAATATGCACATCAGTTTCATCTTTCCTTCTTTGGGCCGCACTTGTCTTGGTTCATCTCTAATGCAGCCTAGAATTTAGCAATACAAACCTAGGCGCACTGGCACATCACTCAGCCTAGACTAAGCACTCACTCGAAGCATGCAAAGGTACCAGGCCCCTCTTTAGGGTTTTTATTGTAGGATGTTAGCATGATGAAGAATTTAATCATTCAGATCTATAGCTAATATATCTTTCTACAGTGCATATTCAGATCTAGATCTAGAAAATAACAACATTAAAGGATAACCATAATGGAATCAAGCATGCAATACTGAATTATAACCATGATAACACCTTGTTTCAGTCCATAATCTCCATTATATTAATTGTAGTAAATACACAGAAGCTTCCTTACAATAACAATAGTATACGCTCATGCGCGTAATAGATCTAGCAACATAATCTCACTATACCCTAGTTCTCACATGTATATATATGCTCTCCTCTCTCTTTCTACACAGTTTACTACATACTTATAAGGGTGGGGAATTTCCCTTCACTACTTATCTAATCCCAAAATAGGTCACATGTTATTATTAGCCATGCGCCATTACAAAAATAGGCTTACATGCAAGAATGCTAACAATAGATCTCTCTTAGTCAACTATTAGCTTACATCCATGTAAATTTCTTCATATCCGATCATCCAAAAATAGCCAATGTGTGACACGCAAGTCTCCAATCAGTTTGAGTGCTCCGCACGCTATCTCCAAAAATAGATCCTCATCATGAAAATGGCTAAGTCCCAATTTGTCTATGTTCTGCATACAATCCTCTCTAATGCTTCCTTTGAATGCACTTTTCTCTCCCATGTGAACCTTCTATATTTTCTTCACTAAGTGCCAGAGTTTGATTGATCAAAATTACCCCACACTAGTTTACATTTTTGCCCTAATAATGGTTGTCTCCAAAATGAATCAAAGAATATGAATAGAAGAATAGAAATAATTTTGATGAATAAAAGAATGTCTTTAACCTAATCAATTCAAGATATTCTTCTTTATGTAACTCAAAGGTTCGAGATATTCTTATTTTATCTCACTCTAATCTGACTCTATCTCTTCCTTTTCATTCATCGTAAGACCAACACAATGCTAGACATGCCAGTCATTCTCCCTTCCAACAAGTCCATCTTTTGAGCGATGAGTTTCCCAAGCTCATCCAACCTTTCCCTGTGAGGTTCCTGAGCGGTTGTAAGGGCCTCACACTTCTACTTAACAAGTGCTAATTGTTCTGTGCATCCTAATGTCTCATCCTTCATGGCCTTTAGGACCTCATTGTCTTCTAAAATGGTCTTGGTCCTTATAACAACATCCGGCACCTAAAAATATTTGGCACTTGATCCTCCTTCTTTAGTTCCTCCTGAAATATCTAAAGTAATCCTTCATATGATGCAATATTCCACATCACTAGAGCATGTTCCCTCTCTTCTTCCCGTGTTAGATCCTTTGGTTCGGGCATGCATAGAGGTTCATCTTCAAGCACTAAGTCCACCAATGTAATGATATAATGTATTTCCGAAGGAAACATCTTGGGTACCTTTGGCTCTAAGTGTGGCCTAGCCTTCATGACATTGTCACCAATCTCCTCTACCATGCTTTGATAAACACAACATTCTTCTTCTATGCCAAGTCTTTTTCCTATTTTAGGTGTGTTATCTCCTCATCCTTAGTCTTGATCTCCTCCTCAAAGACCTTGATTGTGGCAACTTTATCCATATTCTGACGTGTGACCTTTGTTGAGACCTTCACCAAAGCATTGCTCACCTATTCATCTGACATAACAATAGGCTTTATTGTTATGTGTCTGCTTGAGGTGTCTTTTTCAACCTCCTTGACATGCATGACTCCTCACACACATCAAATTCTGGTTCATCCATGTGCGTGTGCATCGACCATGAAAATTTCTTCCTTATGCGCATTGTCGCCATATCTTCATCCATTAACTCCTAGCCATATAACTCCTTTTGTGCCATTGTGCTCTAGAAATGGGCGTGAGACAATTTACATGTGTCCTTAGTGTAGCCCATGGCTGGTGGAATATACTCCCCACTTTTTCTTCTTGATCTAGGCTACTTAGGAACTTGGGCTTCAAGATTTGGAACTTGTGCTGCTATGTCTTGAGTAGTCTCGGTTGTTGTCTCATCTGTCCCTTTTTCTCCCTCTTCTCCATCCTTCATTTCTTCGTCTTTTTATTCTTCCATGTTCTCTAGAGGTGTAGGATAATTGGGCATGCTTTCCTCCAACTCTTCCACTTCCTCATTCAACTTCAATTTCCTTCATCTATTCTCAGTTGTGTTCTTCTATGGAGAGATTCGAGGTGATCTGTGCACTATTTTTGGAGTAGCACCTTAGGTCCTTGTTCTCCTGAATACTCTCTTGAAATGACAATCTCCTTACACTGCATCCAAGTCCTCATCATATTCTTCTTGTGGCTAAGGTGGTGTAGTTGTGCACTCATCTTCATTCTTATTCGGAGGCTATCTTCTACCTCTATGTTCAAAACCATCACTATCTTCATGCTCCTCTTCTTCATCATCGACTTGAATTTTTCGTGGGCTTGTCCATTGGAATATTTTCCATTGTATGCTTACCTTTTGGCAACCCTGGGAGCGTGAAATCATTATCCACATACTTAGTGTTCTCCAGCTTGGGTTTGAGTTGTAGGTACACAAGCGCTACTCCGGTGTCCCCAACTACCAAGCTTATAGGTTTCATGCTTATAATATCTTAAATAAGTATTTCAATGTATGCATTGTGCCCTAGATATACATACTTCTTCCTCAGAGTGTGGTAGTCGCAATCTACCTTGTCTGCATTGAAGGTTAGGTGGTGCACATCCGAGAATCCTGAACGATGCTTGGAAATATCTCTTTGTGAAGGAATATGATAGTTTGTACCATGGGCTCCAATCCCATCCTTCATCACAAATCGTGCAATGCAAAAATGTTGGTATATAGAAAATTGAACTACCTTACCCACCACCAAAGGAAAATCCTTGGGTATGTGCCACTCTTCTCAAACGTTTCACAGAGTCTATCATACCACATCTGTACCCTCTACTTGAATGGTCAACTCATTGAACCATCACATAAGTACTTGCCAAACCTTTCGCATTTAACTTGTGTTCCATTGGGTACTCCCAAATCTTCTCCTTTGGCCCATCAGGCACCCCAATCTCCATGAATACTAAGGAGACAATAACACAATGCCAAAACTTATTTTGTCACCTGTCTACGCTTCTTCGATAATTGTCTTTTTATGTGATCTGCAATATTGTAGACCACTCCTTGAGACATATTCTTGGCAACGTGCAACCACATTGTGTTTACCTGCGACCACCTTCCTTGGTCATTCAACTTTGTCACAAGATGTGCAAGATGCTGCACTACTAGGTATTTCTTTAACTTGTCAATTTCCATGCTGCACAAACCCTTGGTATACCCCATCTCCTTCCTCATCTCTAGGATTGTGGCCTTATTAGTTAAATCACTATCTAGATCCAACCCTGAGGCCCTTAGTCCTGTCACTATTGAAATCAAAGTAGTTGTGATTCTTACCCTCCATTTGACAAAGTAGAAGAATTCCTCATGGACTCTTCTCATCAACCATCAATACAATGGTTCATACTTTCCAAAATATGCAACTCATATAGTTGGTAGACTCCATTCTACTTCAAAACTTCTCACCAACATCATCGTATACTGACATATCCTCTATCGTGCGCTTGTTTCATTTTTTGTGCTCAACAACACATCAATCTCCTTCTTATTATTTGATGTTCATGGTTGTAATCATTGATTTTACATTGGTGGATATGGGAATCCCATTCTTGTCCCACAATCATGCCCTTTGGATACTGCATTTCTGAAAAATTACTCTCGGGAGAAATTTCTTCTTCCACTTCAACCTTCTTCTTCCCTTTATCTCCTCGTTGTGGTTCTTTCTTTGGTGCCATTTGAAAAATATCTCTTTTCTTCCCTCTGTAATCGAGCAAGTTGAAACCCTAGCTTAAATCTTTGTGCCCTAGTGGAAATCGTGTGCCCTATCTCATTTGTAATGTGTCTGCTTCACTCAAACCCTTCACCTATGGTAACGCAAGCTTCTCCTACACACAAACCTTCTCTCCACGTCTGGTTTCACACTCTACGCACCTCAACATGATTTCTTAGCTCATTTACACTTAACCCTTTTCAAATTCTCTCAATTGCAATGGTAAAAATGAACTCGCATCTCATCCTTATATAAATTTAGTTCATTTATTACTTCTCCACCTACCAACAATCCTCTCATTAATCGACCATTTTCATTATTTCTGTGTGGTACATCTTCACCCAAGATATAACCTTCTAGCATGCCCTCCTACCTTTTAGTTGTAGACTTCTCTTTAGCATGCTTCCATGCACCTGAGTACCTCATCATTGTGCCTTCCACTAGTAGTCTTCTCAGCCTCTACGCTTACCTCATGTTATACTTGTTTCTTCATTCCTCTCTATCTATGGTCCTTGTGTCTAGAAGAAATCTTTTTTTTTTTTTTAATTTTCCAACCTTGAATAGCACCCGTAGATAGTTCCTTTCATGTGGACTTATTTCCATCAGTCCTATACCTAGATATCAACAACCTACCCCACACTAAGGGTATGTGCAGTCCTTTGCACATAAAAATTCTTCAAATAGTAATTAGCTTCTGGCACGTAAACATGCTTATTACACAAACACACCAACTAAATTGAAAAATCATAGAAACAAAGAAGGAAACACATTAAGGGAATGCAGAATTGAAAACCTAATCTAAATGGCAACATTGTCTTATTAAAAACACCAAGAAAACTTATTTATAGTAGGGCTTTAACGTACTCCCATTGAAGTAACCAATTAATTGTATTCCATCAAGGGCCTTTAATCGACAAGTGCTTGATTCGAGTGTGTGAATGATAACATACAACCCCAATCAATGTACCTTGATTTTCCTAGGTGGTGAAAAAACTTAGAATCATAAAGGAGCACCATCTATCCTATCTCCAACTTTTAATCCCATGGTGTGCTTGTCATGCCATGCTTTCTACCTGAACTTCTCTTGTTTTTTACTCCAATTGTTATGGCTCGTTGTTCATCCAATTTGATTAACTATTCAATGTGTTCTTCTAATGTTTTCTCATCAATGCAAGACCTCCAAAGACGCCTTGTAATACGAAAAGAAGGTAACATAATTTCCATAGAATAACTACTTATGCACTAAACACTAACTAAAATGGTGTGGCTTTGTTCAACCTTTTATATGTTGTCTAATATTCCCAAAATACTACGATACTTTATCATCCCAATCCTTTCTTCCAACATCACAAATTTTTGTCAATGTCTGGCTCTAATTTTTTTTCAAAGCCTTAGCAGTCCCATTTTCCCGAGGATGATAGGTTGTAGTCTTATGGTGTGCAATCATGAATTCATCCAAGTAAAATTATTATGATTATCTCATTAAGAAAATGTGTGCTTTGATAAGGCTAGAATATGTCTCATTAATGTACAATAAATGATCTTATTTTACTCTCCTTTTTATCAAGTTTGACTACATTTTGTGACTTTTTTATCTAATATAAGTTAGGATGTAATTTTCCATCTTTTTTTGATTGTAGTTCTAATGTTTAAAAACTTTGTAATTCCTAACAAAGTGCTTTGGAAATTCAGTTTTGTAATAAAATAGGTCATAATCAATCGAAAGAACAAAGTATGAAGTGGTTAGCATGTTTTGGAAGCATTGGTTTCAATACGGCTTAGTTCTGGAACTTCCAGACTTAGTTTTGGAACTCCATTACGTAGTTACGAGCTCTATCACTTAGTTATGGAACTAAGTCTAAAAGTTCCATAATTTTCAAACTTAGTTAAGAACATCTACATGTAGCTCCATAACCCTCACGATAGATCTTTCAGGAATGATTTCCTTTAGTTTTGAAACTTCTCTAAAGTTCTAGAACCAATGAGAATTTGTTTATTCCAACAATGTCCGGTGATTTAGAAATCAATGATCCTTTTAATCGGAGTAGATCGAATGATTACGATTCTTAATAATCATAGATCCAGGATAGCTTTTCATACAAGCATTACGCCTTTACAGCCATGATCCAATTCAACATCTATTTTGGGCATGATTCGGTTCTATCTAAATTAGTAGGACAGATATGGCTGTAAATGCACCTTTATAAGAAGTATATATATGCAAACACATTAGATAGATTTAGGATATATATAGATATATGTATACATAGATAAAGACACAGAGAGATAGAAAGAGATAGTACATTTTTGTAATGCAGAACATTTTATCAATAAAATATCCATTTCTATTTTCAAGAGTATATTAAGTTGTCAAATTTTGTTTCAAGGTGGAGCAAGGGCCCATGCTCCAAGAATCGGGATCTTCATTTTATTGGTTTTATATTTCCAAAAAAAGTATTATAAATCTATTAATTCTCAGAATTCTTTTGATTACTCAAGTTGAAATCTATCGTATACTTGTTCCTATAGATGTTCTAGATTAGATTCTTAATTTCTTATAATCATCTTTCAAAATTGGGTATTTATTTCCAAAGCAAGTGTGTTTATTTCGTAACATGTGTTTACTTACATCAATTTATTTCATTATGCAAATGTGTGTTTATTTCCAAGAATTTATTTCTACAGAGTGTTTACTTTCAAGAAGTTTTCATAGTTTGATTTCAATAAGGTTTTGGCCAAGAAGTCCTCAAGACATTAAGAAAATCCCCTTCCAAAATATAAAAAAGAAAACAAATACCTCACATTTAATTACTAAATCACTAAGATTTCTTTTGCGATATAGCTGTAGAACACCACCCCTACTTTGAATATGACATCAACAAAGCATTGATTAAATGAAGGGAATAATGATACCCATCACGTGCCCCTATCACTAGTCAAACTTAAAGGACATCCATACCTTGTAATAATATTTTCCCAAAGAAACCTAGTTGTTGTGGCTGTTGTACAATCCTTTGTAGGTGTTGCTTCTACCCACCTGGCTAGATAATCTATGCAAGTTATAATGTAGTGTGATCTAGTTCTACATGCGCGTAGCTAGTGAAATAGGACCCATAAAATCTATATCCCATTTCTCAAACGGTTTGGCACTAATAATGGGTCTTAGAGGCATTTCATCTCGTTGACCTAGTTTCCCAAGATGTTGGAAATGATCACATGCCTTACAAAATTCTTTACAATCTTTATACAGGTTCTCCCACCATAATCCAATGAGTAGAATCTTGCACGTAGTGGAATCACCGGCATAGTGACCACTTGCAATACCACCATGAGCTTCTTCCATAATATCCATGCACTCATGTTCTAATACACAACAATGTAATACCTCATCTCGACCTAATTTGTACAAGTTACCACTAATTAACATATATGGGGCTGCGTATATGAAAGATCTTTCTTCTCTAAGGATTTCATTCCTTTTGGTGTCATCCATGTTTGTAGAAAGACAAAAATGTCCTCTAGTTCTGATGGCACTTGTTGTAACCTATATAACTATGCATCTGGCATGGTATCTTTAATTACATGTGCTTCTTCTCTTGATTGTATTCTGGATAGATGGTCTGGTCTAGAATTACTTTTCCCTAGTTTCACCATAACTGTGAAATCAAATTCTTGAAATAAGAGCACCCATCGACATGTGTTCCCTTGTAGAACAAGATTGTTTACCAAATACTTCAATGCCATGTGATATGTATAAAAGAAAAATGGTGTAGCTAGTAGGTACTGTAGAATTTATGTAGTGCATATATCATTGACAAAGCTTTGCGCTCTGTAGTTGTGTAATTCTATTATGTAGGAGTCATCTTTCTACTAGCAAAACAGATAGGATGATCTACAATACCTTCTCCAGGTTGAGCTAACACCACGCCAATGGTTGTGCTAGAGGCATCAACATGTACATGAAAGGGTTGGTCCCATGAAGGAAAACATAGAATAGGCGTGGTAGTAATTTTTTCCTTTAATGTCTCAAATGTGCATTATTGTGGTTCTCCCCAGTAGAACATACCTTTCCCTTTTAGTAACTCTTCCAACGGTGTGGAAACTTTGGCATATCCTTTGATAAACTTTCGTAATAATATCTGTATGACCCAAAAATCCACACACTTCACTCTAACTGGTAGGCTCTCTTAGGCCTATAATGACTACAACCTTGGCTAGATCAACCAACAAACCTTCCTTGTAGATTATGTGTCCTAGCAATATCCCAAATGGTGTAGAAAATATGCACTTCTTGATGTTCAAGGAGATACTCAATTGTCTACATCTTTCAAACATTAAGCACAAATTGTCACAATGATCCTTAACTAATCCATACACCATCCAATCATCTAAATAGACCTATAAGAAGTTGTGAATAAATTCCTTGAATGCTTGAACAACTATGCACAAAAATACAAATGTACACATTTTTCAAACCAAAAGGCATTACAGTATAGGAAAAGCTACCCCATTCAATAGTAAACGTAGTCTTTTCCTGATCCTCCTGGGAAATCCAAACCTGATGATACCTAGAGAACCCATTTGTAAACGAATAGATTTCACACCCTGCAACACCTTCTAGTATTTCCTCGAATGATATGGGAAAGGGGCTACCACACATGCAGCATTTAGCTCCTTGTAATCCATGTAAATCCTAATCCATCCATCCTTCTTGATATTGATCACCATTGGACTAACCCATTATGACTCATCAAGGGGCTTGATAATTCTAGACTTCAACATTTTTTCAATCTCTTCTTTGACCTTTTCATGCAAGTTGGGGTTCATCCTGTAGGGTCTCTTTCTAACTGGGCATGCACCCTCTTTAATTTTTATCTTCATCTCCCCTAACGATTCATGCATGCCTTTAAGTTCATGGTACCCCCTAGGGAATAAGTCCTGATAATCCCTTAATAACTCTATGATTTTTACCAATTCAGAGTCTAATCAATAGTCCCCAATTACGGCTTCCTTAGGCTCAAAGATCTAATCTAATGTTCACCCTCTTTGTCTTCTTAGGTTCATGATAGGCACGCGTGGTCATATCTGCACTATCCAATACCTCAAACCTACATGTTGAATGGTTTACATCTAGATTTTCTACTTCCTTTTCATCCACTAAGAAGACCATTTTTCATTTTTCTTTCTCAATTCAAGCACATTAAAGTAGTGTTGCATCATCCTATGTTCCTTCAAGAGGATGCACTCATGAGTCCCCTTCATCCAATAACTCCTGAAGGAGTTCTTTAGCCTTGGAACTATCTCCCATAGTTAAGCACTTTATGAATTTCAATGCTTCTTCCACCAGAGGCTTTGTAGAGAAGAAGTCAAACATCTGGGCCATTCCTGTAATTAAATCCTGCCAATTTCTAGTCTCTCTATGGAGTTCTGCATATACATACCAAGCACATGCATCCTTGTAAAGTGGAATAAAACTTGTGCACCCATAGCAAAGGTGGTAAAGCTTCCTACCCTTCTATCCAGTCTCTCACACTTCTGAATGTGGTGTTGAATAAGTTGATTACCATGATAAGTACAAATTTGAGTAGGTGCATTTCTCCTAAAGAACCTAGTAGTAAGGGTGATCCTAATTTCATTCCATCCTACAAGATTATCCTTATGGGCCACCCACCAGATGTTGTTGTCCCATGTAGTGTATATGCTAGCATATTTCTTCTTTCCAATGGGTCTATCCATTGTTTCTCCATGGCACTCAAAAATACCATAGGATCTCCTTCTCTGGTGTAAGTAGGTACCAATTTATTACCTATCCTTGTAACATAATGTAGTTTTTTGCCTTTAGGAAATATACTCTTTACTTCGTGCCCTACCAACTCATAAGTGCTATGAGACCAATTATCACAAGTAACACTTGTAGTATCACTAATGGACTATGCATCCTCCCACTGAATTATTCCTTATTTAGTTTGCTTTGAGCATCTCTAGATCTTAAATGGTTTGTACATAAATCCTATTTAGATCTTCTTCACTTAAGGGCTCAACATAGGGCATAGATTTTCCATCTGTTAAAGGGATAATAACTCTTTCCTCCTTGTTTTCAAAACTGGTATAACCTTTGTTGAACCAAATATCAGCATTATTTGCATAGAACCAAGGATGCCTCAATAGAGTTGGGAAGTTATCCGACTCTTCCAAAGACTAAAACCTCAAAATCTCCAAGAACTTGGCTCCTCGTATGGTAATGGATGCATTTTTCAAAACTCGATGGGAGTGGTCTTATTCTGATTAGCCATGAATAATTCATTAGAGGATGGATACAATGGGGTATTCCAATTTGTACCCATACATCTAAGGTAAGAAAATTGACTTCCGTGCCTATATCAATCAAGATATTACTCAATAGCCACCCATCCACGACAACATTCATTGTGATTTCCTTGTCATAATCTAGGCTAGGAGGGGAAGATTCATATGCGAGGATCTACCTGTCTAAACTCAACAATTACACGTGGAGTGTTTCCCTTTAACCAATTCCCTAACAATGGAATGATATTTTCTTGGTGCAACATTTTACACACTTCCCTTAAGTCATCTATATTAGTTTGGACTGGTTCTAATGATTTCTTTTGTTCCACCTTCCTAGATTTCTCTTTTAAATATTGTATCTCACCTTGAAGATTCCTAAGTACCTCCATGGTTTCCTAATAAACCTCCTTCTGATGGGTAGGATCTAGGTACCGTGTATGTAGAACCTCATCCTTAGTGATGGTAGGTTCTTTGTTGTAATGCTTCTATAGTGCATGTCTCCTTAGTGTGGATCATGATCTTTACTTGTAATGCCTTGGATTCTACTTCCAACTTAGGCATCCATTGATTTTCCACAGCCATTGTATCCTAACCATCCATGTGCCTTTGTTTTATTGTTTATGTTTCTTACTAAGATGCTCATACAAGTTTGGGAACTCCTCATAGCTATGGTTCTTTCCACAAAAAGAACATGTAATATGTTGAGTAAATTCATGCCTATAGTGGTTAGGAGATACGCATGTATAACATGTTCCAAAAGGTAACTCACTTCTTCCACTACTACGGTCTCATCCTCGAAATCCATCATGGTATCCTCGACCTCTGCCACGACCGCCTTCAAAATGCCCTTCATTCCAATCATAGCGTGCTTGATTATGATCCCAGTCCTGATGCTTGTTCTTTCCCTTATATTTTTTTGAAACCCTGTTTGTCATACACCAATATCTATAGCATCATGGATTTGACCAATCAGCTAGAAGTCTTCCATGTCATGAGTCGTGGACCTGCAAATTTTACAATAGCTTGAAATGTTCTTCCTTATCACACATTATAGTAATGGGAAGTGGTTAGCATCATGGTTTAAATGGCATAACTCACAATCTAGAAATAATGAGTGCACTGATCTGTGAGGACAACTATCCTTTGTGTGACCTTCTACTTTATAATATGTGCACCAAATCCCTATGCACGTCTCATGTGCTGAATTTTCTGATAGTTTCTCCAATTATTTTTCCATAGCTATGATCTGTGCTTCTAAAAATGGGCTCACCCCAGTGTCTATGCTTCTAACTACCTCAACGCATAAGGCTACTTCAAGTGCTTCATGGATCAAGTGTATGTCTTATGTGATAATTCCCTCCTAAAAGGGGTAATTAAGCCCCCAACAAACCACTATGCATGTTGGCTTGTGTGTATATCATAAGAAAGCTTAGATAACAATGTTTTAAAATGGGCATCATACTCTCTAACACTCTCAGTAGTGCCTTGCTTAATATCCTTGAGTGCACTTATACTCTTCTTCTCAAACTCAGGGATGTGAAACTCTTTAAGGAATGCATATTTTAAAGTTATATAGTCTACGCAAGTCTGATCAAGGTCAAACTTTATGTACCAGCTATGTGTGTGCCCTTGTAATGTAGTAGCAAATTGGCTTGCCCTACGCTTAAAATTCATGATTCCTTTTGTGTACCACATTATTTCACACATATGCACATGTTCAACAACATCTTTTATGCCCCTATAGTCTAGAAGATGAAGAGACATCTCCATGTAAATATTTTGGGGTTGGTGCGGACCTTTCCCACCTGATCTAGAACCTCCTGTGTTTCCCCTACCTCTAGAACCACCAGATCCGCTAGAACTAGAGCTACCTATGCCTCCTGATTTTGAACCTATAGCCGGTGTCGACTGAAGATGCACTTCCTTGTGTCCCAACAAGTAGAACTGAACTATACCCTAATAGTCTGTGAAGCATTACCACTTCTAGAAGTTAGTCCAAAATTGGTGCACCTGTATTCTGTGCTGATGATACACCCAAAAGGTACTCCCATATAACAATAAAGTTGTTTGCACTACCATCATTGTGCCTCTTATAATACTTGCTCCTACTCTCCCACTACTTGAATTAACTTGCTAACTACTTGTTGTACTAGATGCTGGAAAACCAAGCGCAAGGGCAAGGTTTCTAGGTGGATTCAGATGCATGCCCATGGCCCAAGTTGTCTCGTTGGCATGCTTCCATGTGAGGTCGAGCAGGATCCCTATCATGCTTTCCCAGATGGGGGAGTTCCTGATGCTCTGGCTCCATGTCTTCTATGTGAGCTCCAAATCCTTCATGAGCCATCTCTCTCCTCAACGTCATCTACTCTGTAATGTCACATTGCTTCTCTACCTCCCTCTCGCACACCTCATTATACTTAAGCCACCTTTTCTCTCTTTCCTTTCTACCTCTAGGTCTTCCATCCTTCACCAAACATCCGCTCTGTCCCCATGCGTGGTGGGGTTTAGTTAGCTATCAATTTACTCTCAAATTCAAAGTTACCATCAATATCTTGATTACTAGTGGAATTCCTTATAAATAAGTTCACCTTAGATATTGTAAAAATTGGAATTCATCTACCTCTGACATAAATAAGTGGAAATTGAGTACTCCAAGATATAATTGTTTAAAACACCATGGAACCACATATCCATAGCTCGAGTCCAAATCAGATCAACATCATAAAGGGCCTGAAATTCTTCCTGCGTCTAGACAAGTGTGCAATACCTGTAATTCCACTTAGATGTATAAGAAATCAGCCACTTGTACAATTCTATTGGAAAGATAATGAAGAAGATCTCATATAAATTGTCATATAGGTTCTGTTCCACCCACACACGTGTGTTAAACTTAGATCCAGTGCTGAACTGTCGTGCATATTCTTCTTCCAGATCATGTATCCACTCCTCAACACTTGCTAAGGTCAACCGGTATGTCTTCATTGCGAACCATTCTGAAAACAACTGAAAAAGAGGTCCCGACAAACGGAACTAATGATGCAACCTAGAATTCAGCAATACAAGCCCATGCGCACTAGCACATCACTTAGCCTAGAGTGAGAGCTCACCCAAAGTGTGAAAAGGTAACAATCCCCTCTTTAGGATTTCTATTATAGGATCTTAGCATGATGAATACTTTAATCATTCATATCTATATCTAATATATCCTTCTACAAAGTTGTATAGTTGGATCTAGATCTAGAAAATAATAGCAGAGTAAGGATAACCATAATGGAATCAAGCATGCAATACTAAATTATAACCATGATAACACCTTGTTTCAGTCCATAATCTCCATTACATTAATTTTAGTAAATACACAGAAGCTTCCTTACAATAACAATAGTATACACTCATGCGTGTAATAGATCTAAGCATAATCTCACTATACCCTAGTTCTCATACATATATCTATTCTCTCCTCTCTCTATGTATATATCTCTCTTTTTCTACATAGCTTACTACATACTTATAAGGGTGGGGGCTTTCCCCTTAACCACTTATCTAATCCCAAAATAAGTCAGTATGCTATTATTATCGCCATGCACCGTTACAAAAATAGGCTTACATGCAAGAATGCTAACAATAGATCTCTCTTAGTCAACTATCAGTTTGCCATTCTATCTTTAGCCTTCATCCATGCAAAGTGCTTCATAGCTGATCATCCAAAATATCCAATGCATGATGCGTAAGTCTCTAATAGGTTTGATTTCTCTTCCGCACGCTATCTCCAAAAATATCCTCATCATGAAAATGGCTAAGTCCCAAATTTGTCTCTATTCTGCACATGATCCTCTTCGATGCTTCTTCACCTTTGAATGAGCTCTGATCTCCCATGTGAACCTTCTATATTTTCTTCACTAAGTGTTAGAGTTTGACTGATCGTAAATCGCACACACCCTAAATGAGTGGAAGCAATAATCGTGGTGACTATTTCACCCTCTCAATGCAGTTTAGAAACTAGATATAGAAAGGTACATAGCAAAATTAGGATAAATAAAAGCTAAAAATAAGTTCAGAATCAGAATTGTGCCAAAATCACAACATGGAAAGAAGCGACCAACATAACTATGATTGGTGGGTGCTAGTGTCCCACCCGGTGGTTCTCTCTTGGGGAAAAATAGGAACATTATAGGAACAGCTTATTATTAGGAACAATGGGAACAAATTCAGTGGCAAGTTACATACATTGGTAAAGGGAACTAATTATTCTATTTTCTTAGTGACCATTTTTTATTGGATTTGTTACCATCTCGTAATGACACTTATCCATGAGGAAGTGTTAACAGTTGGAGGGAAAACCTACAACTCTCCCAATACTCTTCCCTTGGTAATAGGATGCCTAAATCCTCAATTTAGAAATAGGATGCTCAAATCCTCAGTTTAGTGAAAGGATGCTCAAATCCTCAATTTGGTGACAAGATGCCTAAATCCTTAGTACTATTCCAACCATCTCCAAGGAAGAAAACATACAAGAATAATTATATCTCTTCTCTCACACTAAGACACAAGTGTACTCTATCCTTGATTCACTTGTTTTTTAATAAGAATTTTTATTTTCACATTTACTAAGTTAAATTTCAATTTAATTTATCATGAACATTGACTACACTTATCTTCTTTTGTAGGTCTGACCTTACTCCAATAAAAGGAAACACACAAATGGAACAAGGAATAATATCAAGCACAAGACACTCCAACAAATTCAATATCCAAGGAAAAACCATATGCATCATTTCTAATACACACATGATGTCACCCCAATGACCCTTGAACTCTTCTATATTCCACGATGCACATTCTAATCTTCATTTAACACTGATATCAAGCACAATTATCATTTAGCATCTTTATCGATTACAACTCTGTTTGGCTCTCCACAAGATATGCTCTTTTTATTTACTTTATATTAAGTCAAATATACATTCACCAAGTAGAAAGTGGGGGAAATGTAGTCATGAAATATCACACTTTATATCAACATCACACCTCTAATTATGTCATTATATGCATGATTCCTAAGTAATAAAACTATACATTAACTACACTTGTTTTATCCCTTTGATACTCTTGACATTTTATTTTCTCAAATGGTCACTTTACTTATGGATATTGGATAACAAATGAATCAGCTCTTTATTTCCTATTTTATCCTCTAAGCATCCTAGACACTACCACCCATTAGGGAAAGGAACACCCAAGCGTTATTATCCCTTTTGGAGATTATGTCCTTTTAAGTTTTTCCTCTCTTTTTCAAATATGAAATGCCACATCATTTGTTATATTTTCTAAATTACTACTTATCACTTTGTGTCAAGATATTTTTGGTTGTTAATGGTGAAATTCAAACAAGGGAATCATATATATATATGACTTACCATTATTAGGGGTTGGAAAATTGGAGCTAATACTTACCGTATACTACTTAGGAAAAGAACAACATTTAAGGACTACATTTGGGTTACATTATTCACTGCATAGGAGGGAATATTTCCTAATTCTATCTCACACATTCATCATGGGGGAAAAGTAATTATAGCCGCTTATCTTGGTGTGAATTACATAAAGGAAACTTATCTTGGATGGACAAAATTCAATCACTCACACACACACACACACACACACACTAGAACTACATAGAGTCTGAAATGTAGTGCAATTCTCAGTGATAATCACATTAGGGTGAATTCTAAGGTTAATCCAAATCAAGTATGTGCATTATTTATTCTATATAATTTTTACTTGATCCTTTTTCATGTAGCTAAGGTTTGTTTTATAGGTAAAAGTGTGGCACATGAACCCTAAAATGAAGTTTATGTGACAAAAATGAAAGGAAGAATATAATTTCAAACCTGAAAAGACCGTATAGAGTACTTGTCAGACATTACCACCCAGATCGGACACTAGCATCCTGGGTAGTCTTGTCCCCCTTTGGGTAGCTCTATTGGAAGAGGTTCTAGATTCTAGTTTCTCAAATAGATACTAAATAGTCTAGATCCATTTTTCTTATCTTATTTCCCCATCCATATATCCTTATATAAGCTAAGTCATTTTTATCTCCTATCTTGCACACTTTCTTGTAATTTTCATTCTAATTTTTTAATCATTATATTCATTTGATCTCAGTCCTCTGATTAAGATTTATATTTTTAAATCAGTGACACAACTAAAAATCATATATATGTATAACATAAAACAAATTCCACAATTGAAATCAATAAAAGCACTAAGAGAGTTGTCACCAATGTATAAGCTTCTCACTTAGGAATCAAATATATAATTACATACTAGAGGATTAATGTAATAGTAATAAGTGTATAATTTTGTGTCTACAGGAGAATGCTAACACCAACACAATGGGATACTGTAAATAAAATTTATTGCAAGAAAATACAAAGTGTATTTATACACTCAAGTATATTTTATTTTCAAGCATGTAATACTTATTTCATACTTAAATGGGAGGCAAGTATAGACACTCAAATTTGAAGATATATCCTTCGACGTTATTAATCATGACATTACACACTTTAATGGACAAATACACTCTCCTCACTCTTGTTTAATGCACCTTGATAGCACTCCTTTCATTTAATTACCTTTGCACATATCCTTATTGATAGTCTCTGAAGTTTAACTACATAAAATACACCTAGAAACATCCATGCTCGGGACCAAAAAGTCGAATATGTTTTTATTCCTTCATTCCAAAAAATGCCGAGTTTACTCGGATTGATATGTGTTAATCCCGACCATATTATATAGTTTTGGACCGACATGTTTTGAGATAATTATTTTGATTCCATCACATTCTTATGAGAAAATATATCCCCTTGGTCAAGATTTCATGACATAAAAACCTTTGGAAGCATATATATATGAAATTAAATCACACCTAATTTGGTAACCTAACACATTAGGAACTCCTCATGTAAAATCAATCTGAAAAGGACTCGAGGATCGCTAAAATGTGAAATAACTCATGAAAATCCATTAGGGAAGCACCCTATATAGGTCTAAAGTATCGTTATAGGTATAGGAGTATCTATATTCATTATACAAGTAATTTATACAAGCAAGCAAAGTGACCCTTCCCAAGTATTTGAGCAAGTGTAAAACTCAAGTGAAGCATTATAAAAGTATGGTTTTCAATTTTTTATTACACTACGGTATATACCACATGAAATGATAATGGCATGCGCTTTGATCCTCTTTGGTGTAGTGGTGACATCGGTAGTGCACAAGGGTTCCCACAACCCACCTAACTTTCTTTACAGAAACTCCTTCTTGCATTACAAGGGTTTTAGGGTTTGAGAAGATTTTATAGAAACATTCTGAAGGTGAGAAAATAATACTGACACACATTTCCATGTCTTCGAATCACTTAGGAAGTTACAAACCTAGATTCCAAGCAAGTTGAAGACCATACAAAAATATCAGGACCATACATAAACTTTAGACCTAGTTGTACAAGTTTTACCAAGCTCAATTGTAGGTTCCAGATTTAGCAAAAAATAAATTTTAGTATCATATCAACCTATTCTTGTACTCAAATCACCTAGAAACTTCCTGGATCCACACATAATCAACTAAGTACATTATTTCTCTTCTGTTTGGATAATTGTTAAATCGATAATCACTTTGAAAATTATTATTTTGATTTTTGTAATTAATGTTAGAAGTTAATTAAATCATAATATCCACCTATAACATTATTTCATCCTTTTTATGTATGTTTAAGTAGAGAACATTCTAAAACCTTAAAAAGCAATGACAGATTCACGATAAAAAAAAGTAAAATCATCTATCAGGTTGTCAAAACCCAAAGCATCCATCATGGTCGTAAGTTTTAACATTTTAAATTTTGTATGAAGGTTATCCTTAAGACCACCGAGAAAAAACTCATGAAAAATGCATCAAATAATCCTTTGGTGTGATTAGTTAGTGTTTCAAAAAAATTGGTTTTTACACATTATCTCAATTTGATAGAGTTTGGTGAGATCACTTATGAAATCATCATATGCACTAGGTCCAAATTGATTCAATAATTGATCAATGAATGTTACCCAGAAGGCTATCCATTGTTTTTAGTGTACCATTAATACCATTGAATGTCCTCTTTCTCCAAGTAGAAGGAGGAAATAGAGGCTTTATCGACTTTAAACTTGTTATAGAAACTAAAGTATTTTTTCTCCCTATAAATCCAGCTAATAGGATCCATGATATAAAATCGGGGATATTCTAATTTGGGTCCATGTGGCATGTGACCAAATGAAAAACTAACCTCGCTTTCCTTTATCATAATTTTTTTGACAATTTATGTTGAAAATTTATCTTTCATACATTTTGGGACAAGTTAGACACTCCAAACTAGAAATTTTCTATTCCATGTTGTTTTTTCTCTATCTCAGTTTGAAAACCATGAAGAAATGGGGTTTTGAGGTCCAAAAAATTATTTTTGACCTATATAGTAAATTAATCAACTTGATGAGATGATCATAATGATGTAAGTATCCCAAGAGAAAAAAAAATTCCCAACAAAGATGTAAAAATTAGCTCCCTAAAAATATAATTTTGTCTAGGAATAGTTTTTAGAAAAAATAAGTATGTTTAAAAATGATCACCACATTAGAAATAGATAATGGTGTTATTAGATAACAATTTTTTTGTTTTTTAATTTTTTCCATTGTTTTATGAACAAATGCCTTAAAAAAAATTTATTGATACTAATTTATTTCTCTATATTTATAACTACTAAAGATGGCATGTGTTGTTTTTACCTCTATTCTATATTATTTGAAAACTTATTGCAGGTTGTAGAAGTGTTTCATTGAAATGGTTCTTTCAGCTAACTCCAAGTATAAGGGTTAAGATTAGGATAGAAATGGTAAGGCTATGATTGGGTTTATTTTGTATTTTGGGATCACATTTAAACTTATCATATTTATAAATAATGAACCGTTATTTCAGGGCACCAACTACAAATGAGACCATACATGTATCCCACTTTCTCATCTCTAAGCATTGGTTGTGGGTAACTTCTTAGAGCTAACCGCTTATCAATGCTCCAAAAATAATAGAAGAATAATGGCTTCCTATGTATAGGTTTCAAAAAAAAACTAGGGGGTATTTTAATATACTTTTAGGTAGGTATATAGAAGCTCAACTTTGTACACAACAATTTTTATTGGAGTGTGTATCAAGAAAGTAACCCTCATTTCTCAAATTAAGTAAAATGGATTACCACTTTTCCTAGAATGAAAACTTTATGTGAGTTTTAAAACCATCATGACACATTTTATACTCTAAAAAAGCAAAACAAAAAATGAGTAAAAAATCATTAAAGAGATTATTGTTGATACTTATATAAAAACTTGTTGATCATCAAGGTCTAACTAAGGGTGAGGTAAGAGCATACATTGGATATTTTCATAAACCCTAACTAATAATTTTATAGGATAATGGACTTATAAAGATCTATAATTATAGATGTGGTGATCCTCCCTATAATTTATTCGGCCAACAAAAATATTAAGAATAACATACCGTAAAATGAATAGAAATAGCTTTATTATACATAAAGATAAAAATTACATTGCAAGATCGTATGCCACTTGAGGGGGAAACCTCATTTTGGAAAGATCAATACAATATATATATGTTGGTGTCTTTCACTAGCATATGTATCTCATATGCTAATTCTACTAAAAATACAACTTTCCATGCAAGTGGGATTATTACTAATGTTAGTAGATGCCCACGACATCAACTACCAAGGCATGATAATAGGTAATATAATACATTGAATTATATGTGTAGGGAGGAATTCATGAACAAATAAAAAAATATACATACAAATATGCTCATAAATGGAGGCACACACTCGATAATTTAATAAATAATGAGAAGGAATATAAGACCAAGAGAACATAGAGAAAAATAATATAATCATGCAAATATCTCATGATTTCCTTCACTTTTCCTTAAAATTTATCTATAGAAGTTTCCTTTCATATCTCATGTGGTTCTTCATCTCCTTTATGTATCTTTGCATTCTTCATACAAGAAAATACAATATAAATAAATTTTATCCTTGCTAACAACTAATAGTTCAAGGGAGGAATTATAAAGCATATGCATACATAACATCTATCATAAGAAGATTATAAAGATAATGGTAGAATGAAGGGTCCTAAAAACTTTACAACAATATAAGACTCTAAATTATACGATTAAAGAGTAGAACATAATAAAAATTGTGCATTCAGGACAAATTTGTCTCCTAAATCATAAGTTGATAGAAATAAAAAGAAAAAAATAGAATTAGATTCCACTCCTCATCATCATATAGGAAAAATACTCTCAACATACATTGATATTCGAACACAATTAAGGAGATGCCGAATAGCCTAGAGAACATACATGTCTCATAAGATTAAATATTATACAACATGAATACCTTTATATATTAGTACCCTTATATAATTTAGTGAGGCATGCAACTTTATCTCTCTACTTATACACCATTGAAATTTCTATAATCAAGTGGATTTAGAATTTACATGTGATCTTGGACTTCCCAATGGTGGAACCAACTAAATCAAAGATGGAATTATTAAGAATTTAAAGGGAATAGTCCTTCTCATTAAATTTCAATAAAGTGTCAAAATATTTTTCAAATACCTATATTGTTGATACTATAATAATTTACAAATTATAAAATGGATCTAGTGTCTAATATTAGATATTCCTTGTTTAGTAAAATGTTTATTTTTTCAAATATTTTAGGTTCTACAAATGTGGGTGTTTGTGACTTCCTACCATCCTAGTAACCTTTTCATCTTGTCATAGGTTGATATGAAACCTTGTCAAAAATTAAAATAAATTCCATAAATTAACAATGACACTTTATCATTTTGTGCCAAATATCAAATCTAAAACACCTAAAACTCTTAATGAGGAATTTTTTCTATCATACTCACCGAGTTAATTCAAGACTTAAATGGGACTTCAATGTAACAATAGTCACCGAGTAATACTCAAATGGTATCCAAGAGTTAGTTGAATTTTTAAATGGGGACAAATGAATCACTAATCAAGTACCAACCCTCAAATCAAGTTTTGATATAGAAGATAATTCAGTGATGGAAAGTAATAGAAATTTATAAGATAATGGGATTATCAAATCTATAAATTCTCAAATGATTCACCAGTCATGGAAAACCTTCAAATAAAGTTGTGATATACAATATAAGTCAGCATGATGCAAAGTAATAGAAATTTATAGTATAATGGAATTATCAATGCTATAGATTCTTTGAACAATTGTGTGAGATCACTTATTTTTGTAAGGAAATAAATAATTTGATAAAAACATACCCATAAAAAATCGAATAGATACAAAATAATGACCAAAAAATGTAAAATGAAAAGAAGTGGAATAAAAAAACCTTATAAATTGAGTCTTAATATTTCATACTACAACCATTTTCAAAGTATTAACAAGCGTAGTTATTTTAAAAATTAGGAAAGTGGGAAATATGGCCAAATAGATTGGATTAATGCAAAAATGGATGGGAAAAAATAGTGATGCAAACAATTTTTTTATCCTTAAAAACATGCTCAAACAAATACCTTACTATAGGGAATTAATAACTCTCAAACTATGGACAATATGAATACAATGAAAGCTTGTTAGGGAGAGTCACATAAGCTTAATAAAGAAGTATAACAAATATATAAATTATGATCAAGATGATACAAAAAATTGATGAGATTTACAAAATCAATAATAATTGATACAAGGGTGAGTGCATGGAAATGGGGGACCAAAGGGGGGTCAAAAGTTGCCACATTTTTCCTAAAATTAGAAAAACCTGAACTTCAACTAATAATTTGGCATGCATATGCTCAAAATTTGATAATGTGATAAGAATAAGAATCGTAGTGCTTGAAATCTAGTTTCTAAACTACTAATTTTTTTGAAAATGGTGGAGATTAAGAAGGTCAAATTTGGTGTGCACAAAAAGTGTGTCTATTTTTGTGTTAAAAAGATAACATAATGTTGTGTGTGTGCCCCCTCCCCTATTTTTTGAGTTTCATAAATTATTTTACAAATACCTTTAGTAGAAAGTTATCTAAGACCATGTATGAGGTCCCACTAATTTTTCATTTTTTTGGATAAATATATAGTTTTTTACTAATTTTCAAATTCAACGCATCCCAAAATGAAATATTTGTGTGTACACCCCCCTAATTTTGAGAAAATTAATCCATTTTTGTTTTTTTAATGCATGTAGAAGGGATTTTAGATAAAACCATTTTTTTACATTTGGGTGAAAAATCATAAATTGTGTACAAAAAAATATACATACGTTTTGGCAAGAAAAGAAGACACTAGTAAAATAAATTAAGGATGAAAGTCTTGAACTAATCAGATTTTAGAAAGAAGTATATTGTCACAAACATAAAACTAAGATTGACGTCGCAGTATTTTTTTTTTGGAATATTGTTTTATAATCCATGAGAAATTGAGGCATACAAAAGATATTTGAGAATTATGGGTAGGAGACCATGAAGGCACACACTTGAGGAATTGGCTAAAAAATGCAATGGATGAAAAAAAAGAGTGAAAAAAATAAAATTGAACATGTCTTTACCAGAGATTGGAGATGTTTATAAAGACCTTCTATCATCCAACATATCCAAGAAAGAAGAAGACAAAATAAAACAAGGGAGTAGGTGCAAAAAATCCATAAAAATATAAATCAACGTATGGAGATGAAGGTATGTCATCTCTTCCAAATGAAATTGATGGAGCAACATATCCTCAAACATCAATTGAATCAATAAATAATGAATAATCAATTAATGACGGTGCAATGCCAAATTTAAACATAGATTTTACACCAAATGACCAACTTATTGAAAACACACACTCTTTACAAAATTATGAAGATCAACAACAAATAGAAAATGAACAATGTTAATATGATATTCAACAATCATTTCCATTGAAATAACCAATTAGAATTTTGCGTAAAACACCCAAAATTTTACTTGAGATTGATGAAAATATTTTAAACCCGATGACTAATAAGATTAGTGAACACACATGTAGAAGAAAAGCTAATTAGATATGGAAAACATTTTTAATGACTTAAATGAAATAGGAAGATGTTAATTGTTTTTTTGAAATGATGAAAAACATTAATTTTAGACCTACTATGAAGACCCTTGGTCTAAGAACATCTAAGACCAATAGTGAAAAATCTATTGTAAAAAATCTAATGAATGCATACCAATCAATAGGTCCAACCTCACATACTAAAGATAGTAATACTACCCAACGTGTTATTACATCAACTATAGTAAGTACGCAGAAACAAAAGATATTGTTTAATTAGAAAAATAAGTAGTGCACTAAAAATAATTAGGAAAACACTACTAAAATTTCTCGAACGTCGTCAAAGATTTAAAAACACAAATAACAATGAATTATGGGTATTCTTTGGTGAATGCCACGAAAACAAAAATACATAATTAAAGAGTTAAAATTAAAAATTTATATAATTTTTGAAAAATAATAAAAGGGTTTCACCTAATGAAAAAGATGTTTTAAAATAAGAACTGGTTCTCGAAACCATGAAAATCCAAAGTAATCAAATTCTCATTTAATCACACACACTCAAAGTTCCTACCCACTTTTTAGCTTAATCGGACACATTTCATCATGGTATTCACTCGTAGTCACAATCATGAAAATGACAATGAAGAAGTCACACTGACAAAAATTCACCAATGAAGAATAAGAACAAGTCAATAGGGTGATAGAACAAAACAAAAATGAATATCTCTGTATGCATCCTAGCCATGGGGTCAAAACTACCCCAACTTCGGGACAAAAATTTAAACAAACTTATCGACAATGGTGAATCAAGTTATCACAACGAAATACCAAACAATCCAAATGGTTCTTTGGCAGACAACTTATTCACTAAAATCCAAGACTTAACAAAGAAACTTGAGAAAGTAACGACAAGACTGAAAGATTAAAAGACCCCAATCTAGATTCCAATACTCACGACATTTTGATAAATCGTCCCCACTACTCCATTCGCACAAGAATGGAAACTTATGAAAGACACCATTCGGGGACTAAAAACAATCAAAACAATTCAACTTTGAAGAATTGTGTCCTTATCCATTTTGTGTGCATGTATACTTTGCTTAATGGTAAATAAAATGAAGCAAGAACTACCACCTAAAATAGTTCTACAATTTATCTAAAACAAAGCATAAACACCATTATGATAAGAATCAAACAAGGGTTATATGCTAGCATTCATCAATACAAACTTTGAAACTAACAATGCTAAATATCTAAACTCCTCTATTCTCTAACAACAAATAAATGAATGGACCTAAGTAAGCTCCATGGCTATCAAAATAGTTGTCCTTAATGTTCCAAGAACCTAGGAATGGGGGCTAATCAAAGTTGGGCTACAAGACCCTTTTGACACCTCCCATATGACCTAAGCACTTTAAGAAAGAGGCTTAACTCTTCAAGATGATGAACTCTCAAAAGGGCAAGGTGCAAGCTCTTAGTCTCTTTGCTATATGCTTTGCATTTGCTCTCTTAGAAATTTTAGGTGTAAGTAAAAAGGTAGGTGGAGGGCTCTTTATATAGCCCAAAGGATAAAGGATTCAACACATTCTCATGAATGTGGGATAAAGGTAAAACATGATTAGGAATGGATAAGGTTGCTTTATTAAAGGTAACCTTACTTTAGAAAGGTTTAATACATGTTTAGCAAGTCATGGGAGTTGGGGGTATTTTAATTAATCAAAGGTGATTAATTAATAGGTAGGTGTAAGCTTATAGAAGCCAATTAGAGGAATATTAGTGTGATTTAGGCTATTATAAGGGGATTAAATCAATTAAATATTGATTTATTGGTTAAATGGAAGGAAAACTAATTAATTAATAATAATTAATTAGTCTAGGTAGAAGGGTGATTTATTAATGGAAGGTCGTTAATTAGGGTATTTGTTGGATAGGCAGCTTAATTAATTAGCTTAGTGTAATTAATTAATGATGATATGAGGGAAAATGAGTGCTTTTGACGATATATCGTTGATTTGCAAGAAAGGGGATAATTAGCACAATTTAAGTATTTAAATTACTTGGGCGTAATTATAGGTGTCTACATTTTCCCCTCTTTGGGGTGGCGTAAGTGATGCCACTTCAAAGATAGTAGGCAGAAGAGATTTTGAAGGGATAGAAGAAAATTAGTAGGAGGAGAGATGCCCCCTCGAGTGTCGTTGGGGTGATGAAGGAAGATCGACGATCGAAAAGTATGAGAAGTAGGCGGAAGAATGGGGATGAGGCGGGATGCCCGGAGGAGAGAGGGAGAATTAGGGGTGAAAGGGAAGTCATGTAGAAGAAATATAGATGAGGGGAGAGAAGAGCTTAACCTCTAGCCGCTTATTTGTTTGGAACAAATTTGATGTCATCATATTGCCATAGGAACTACATCATCGGTCCTTATAAAAAATATAAGCATACGACAAAGGTAGAATGACATGAAAAGCCATACTACGAACAATTGTCTATTTCTAAAAGTACCAACTCCACACAACATACAATAATGCAATGCAATACGAGAAGGAAACAAGCTCATATAATAGGGAAAACAAGTACGAATGCACATATCTAACCCAACAATGGTCAAGACAGTTATACAAATGTTTTGTTATCAGTGTTGAAGAGATCCACAAGTTCGTGATTGATGACAAGGGTTAAAAATGATGCCCCAAGCAAGGATACATGCAAGGGGAAATGAAAATGGACACGGGGTCCATGAAAAGCATTTGTGCGCAACGAAACAACACCAGACAACCAAAAGTGCCCCAGAGTACAAATGAAGCAAGAAGCTAGCTTTTGTGAATGGTTGTGAATCTAGTGATCCGCGAGTCGTATTAATCGAGGAAGATGTGAGACAAACCAACAGGATATGGATAAAATACCATGCACAAGACACAAGTTTCAGCCGTAAGAAGCAAGTTACCATTTTGTAGGGTGTTTTACTTTTTAGGAATTTTTTTAAATTTTTGCCTTGTTTTTAGATTTTTTGATATATATATATTGTTTTTGTTATTTTCTCGAAACAATTTTCTATTGTTTTTGTGTTTTCTCAAAACAATGTTTCTATTGTTTTTGTGTTTTGTGAAACAATTTTCTATTGTTTTTGTGTTTTCTCAAAACAATGTTCTATTGTTTTTGTGTTTTCTCGAAACAATTTTCTATTGTTTTTGTGTTTTGTGAAACAATTTTCTATTGTTTTTGTGTTTTGTGAAACAATTTTCTATTGTTTTTGTGTTTTCTCAAAACAATGTTCTATTGTTTTTGTGTTTTTCTGAAACAATTTTCTATTGTTTTTGTGTTTTGTGAAACAATTTTCTATTGTTTTTGTGTTTTCTCAAAACAATGTTTCTATTGTTTTTGTGTTTTTAACAGTTTTCCAAAGCTATGTGCAGGTAACCAAGAAAGCATGGATGCCCCCAGCGTTAGGTGGGGAATATACAAGGGCAGAAGCCACGCGCTTATGAACAAGAAGGTGAAGTCATTGAGTTGCCCCCAGTGTAAGATGGGAAATAACGAAAGACCACATACCTTACAGACGAATAGAAGAAGGAAAAGTCGGATCAAGGCTGGACTAGATGGTGTGCACAAGGAAACTCGAAGGCGGGAGCCGGTCCAGGGACAAATATAACTACCCTTCTAATGTCTGAGAATGCTTGTGAACAACAAATCCTCCCGAGGCGCCGAAAATCGGTTTCACCCAAGGACTTGTCCAAAGTACCACAATTGTGTGGTTTTCACTAGTGGATGACCTGTTTTCCTTTTTTCCTTTTCTGATTTTTTTTTTTGTTTTTATATTTTTTTGTGATTATTATGACTTTCTTGTGCCATGTTTAGGCATAAAACCTCTTAAGATGCATGGAATTCATGGGCTCCGGAGCTCATCACCATTGGGGTGAGCCAACTTGTATGCCCCATGCCATACTTGCAACTATGACATAAGGTCCTAACTAGTGTGGTTCGAACTTCCCTTTCTTTTCTCGCTATGCTCTCGGTGTTGAATGGTTCTCCTTCATAACTAAATCACCCACCTCAAGTGGCGAGGGATGATTCTCTTGTTGTAGTTGCACGGGAGATTACTGTGTTGATATACCTTCGAGGTGATTAAGAGTGCAAATGCGCCTCTCATCCGGAGCTCTAACTCACCCAATCTTGCCACTCGGTAATCTTCATCCTTATCCAAATAGTCCCAAAGAGAAATTCGCAAGGATGGGGTTCAATCTCTAAAGGGATGATAGATTATGTCCCGAATACTAGGGAATATGGTGTGGCACCTATAGGAGTGCGAATTGAGTTTGGTAGGCCCGGAGGGGGTGGATTGTAGGTGCCGGTTTCCGGAATAGGTTTTGCTAACCATCTTCTCCATTATCCTTACCAAAGTCTTGTTTATTGCTCAAGCTTGTCCATTACCCTAAGGGTAATATGGCTGGACCATTTCAATCTGATTTGGAAGCTGTTGGCAAAGACCTTTCACATTTTGTTCTTAAATGACTTCCCATTATCTGTGACAATGGTTGCGGGGATACCATATCGGCGAAATAATATTATTCATGATGAATTTAGAAATCATGTGCTCTGTGACATAGGTTAAAGGGACAGGCCTCCACCCATTTTGTAAAGTATTCTCAGTAGTTGTGATGATATGTGTATGACCATCGGATGAGGTAGGAGTAAGCTTCCTATTAGATCAAGTCCCCACTTGGAGAATGGCCACGGGGTAGTGATTAGTTGCATGGTTGCGATGGAGCATGGATGAAATTTCCATACTTTTGGCAAAGCACACATTTTCTAACATAATTACAACAATCGGTTTCCATGGTGGGCCAATAGTAACCTACTCTTAACAATTTCTTAGCAAGACCATTCCATTTGTATGTGCTCTGCATACTCCTTCGTGTACTTCTTTAATTTCCTAGATTGACTCTATCACATCCGGACAAGCGTAACGAGTTCCCATCATAGCCACGATGATAAAGTGTACCTCCTAAAGGGGTGTAACAGGCTATACGGCGAATCGGGATTTGCTTTTCGAGAATGGGAGATATTGGGAGGGAAAGTACTGTCCTTAAGATAGGTGAAAATGGGTTCGTACCACGGGGAATAGGGATCAACAACCTCACAAGCCAAGCAAGATTCCGGTACGTCATACGCGGGCTGGTGTAGATTTTCTATGAAAAATGGCATATCATTGTTCCTAGTGGAATACGAAGCATAGATCCCACCGTTGCTTGTAGCATTTGCCGATCCATTCTGCGCTCTTGGGATCTGCTCAAAGGTAATGCACACAAAATACTCCTTCAGAGTTTCCACCAACTTCTTGTAAGGTATGAGCTTGTCATCCTTAACTTTATACTCGTCATTAACCTATTTGATGATTAGTTGTGAATCAACTACAACCTTAACATGTTAAATATTCCACTTGATGGCTAGCTTCATCCACTGTAATGAGTGCTTCATATTCTGATGTTGTTCATGCGAGGAAGGCCGGTGGAAAGCACATGTGTATAGGATCACCCAAGGAGTAATAAGGACCACTCATGCACCTTTGAACCATGAAATGTAAAAGATCCATCAAAATGTATACTGCATATACGATAGATTCTTCAATGTAGAGCAAAGATGCATCTGCGAGATCTAGACTCAAAGGTTACGTAGCTTTGCAGAAGGTGCTTCTGGCTTAGCTTTGGTTAGCAAGTACTTTTCCTTTAATTGATTTTTGATGGACAAATTCTATATCAAACTCACTAAGAAGAATGATCCAATTAGCCATTCTACTGCAGAGGCGGGTTTGGACAACAAATACTTGAGTGGGTCGACCTTGGATATGAGCTTGGTCTTAGTATTTAGCGAGGTAATGGCGAAGTTTACGAAGGTAAAAACAACGGCCAAGCAAGTCTTTTCAATCGAGGATAATTACGTTCATAGGCGATGAGGTGCGGCTCGGATAGTACACTACTTTCTCTTTATGGCTAAGGTCATATTGGGTGAGCGAGTGCACTAATAGCGTGTTGCGTAGTGGAAATATAGAGCAAAAGTGCTTCTCCGGAGTGGGAGGTATGAGGACGGAGTGGATTAGCAGTGCTTTGTTTAAGCAAAGCAAAGGCTTGTTATTGCTCGAGGTCACCGAGTGAAAGCGATGTCCTTCTTAAGCAAATGAGTGAATGAGTGACATTTATCTGCATTTGGGAGATAAAGCGGTGAATGGCTTGAATTTTCCCTTTACGAGCTACGTAGTTGCTTAATATTCTCGAGTGGAGGCATTTTTGTGATGGCGAGATACTTTGCGGTGGTCTACCTCAATACCTCGTCTTGACACGATGAAGCCTAATAGTTTCCCGGATAGTACACAAAGACACACTTCTTTGGATTCATCGACTTTGTATTCACGCAGCGTTCAAAGATACGCCCATGAAAATGATAGGATGATCCTCTCTTGTTTTGGACTTTCTCGGGATGTCGTCTCGTAGTCTTCCATGATGTCATGAATCATATCATGAAATATTCTTGTCATGGCCCACTCGATAAGTTGCTCCCGCATTCTTAAGGCCAAATGGCATCACTGATAGCGAAGGTGCCCCAATGATTGTGAAAGATGTTTTGTGTTGGTCTTCCTCGGCGATCTTAATTTGATTATAACCCAAAAATCCATCCATAAGTGATAGCATTTCGTACCCTGCAGTCAAGTCAACAATCATGTCAATGTTGGGAAATGGAAAGTCATCTTTAGGGAAAGCTTTATTGATGTCCCTAAAATGCAGCCTGCAAATCGGATACAATAGGTTTCTTCTAGACGAGAACAATGTTCGATATCCATTCAAAATAATCAATTGGCCTGATGAATCCTATTGTAAGCAACCTTTCAACTCTTCTTTAACTAACAAGGCCACTCTTGGGTGCATTTTTCGAAGCTTTTTTTGATATGCTTAGTGTCTGCAAGTGCCTGACCAAAGTTGGATCTAATCCGGGCATGTCTTTGTAAGACCATGCGAACACATCAATAAAATCTCACATGATAGGCATAGTAGAACATCTTTTGTTCTCTGGTGAGAGTGATGCTCCCAATTTTACTATCTTGGGATCTTCTTGATGCACTAATATTGACATCAATGGTTTCTTGACTAACAATTTTGATAAATCCTCCATACACGTAGGATTGGGAGGTAGGTTGAGATCTTCATCCAAGGATGTCTCTATGAGATTTTCATCCTTGGCGTGGTCACTTTGTTTGTCCTTTGATTTTCTTATTTGTTTTTCATCCAATGCCTCAAAGAGGTTTTCAGCCAGTGTGACACGGACTTCAATTTTTGCCGAGGCTTTTCTTTAGAACTTTTGCCTCGCTTTTCTTTAAATTTTGTTGACCACGAAGTTCACCTCCTCGCAAAGTAGGCACAGTGTCTAAGTCGATAAAGAAACCCTTCTTGTGATCTCAATGGGAATTGTATCCCTTATGCCCATGAAATTTGCAATAGCCTCGTCGTTCTCGAATAAATATAGTAGCACGTGACATTGTTGGTCCCATTCACAAGGGGGTATCTGGTCAATGGTTGGTTCGAGTGGGGGTGATGGTTAGGACAACGTTATTCATGAAAAGGTTCGTGGAGGCCAGATCCTCATATTGGCTACAACAAGAATCTGTATCGCTGTCTAGATAATTGGAGCTATCCTCATGCTCAGAACAAGTCGCATCTCGATTGTTTGGGTGTGCTTCGTGGGTGAATCGATACCATATCTTTCTGTTTTGAAATGTGGAAGAGGGACTGGTTCTCTTTGTCCTTGTTCATTCCTCCCACATCCTAGGCCTTTGTAGCCCATGGAGTACATCATTCTGCTAGATTTTTCATATTCCGGGGTTTGATAACAAGATGGTTGAGTGTCCTCAGGGACCCAAGTAGTAGGTGGATCAAGTAATTTTTCCTCAGCTAACAAGCCTCTAGGTAGGAATGACCCAATAGTGTGTTCCTCTCTAGGTCTCCTGAAGTGGTAGTTGGGTCGACCTCTAGTCTTGGGCGACAAGGAGAGGTCAGAAACCAAGAGTGCTTGTTGTACATTATACTCCCCCACGACCATATTCCGAGAATTTTCATCTCCCATGAATTAAATGGAGATGTTGAAGTAGATGCCCCATGAGTGCAAGAACTAAGAGAATTTGAATTTACTCAAGATTCCATGGCCTCAGAATAAAGAGGGACAGCTATATTTGTGGAGGGACATGCATATGTACCCTTTCGTGCAAAGCTATTAAGAGCTCTACAATGAGCAAAGGGCTCTGAGTCTCCTGGTATTGTTACTAGTATGTCCCTCATGCTTCAGCTTGATGCATTGATGAAATGTTGATGGCACTGCTTGCATGGCATGGATCCATGGTCGGCCTAGAAGCATATTATATGGAAGTTCCAAGTCTAAGACGTGAAAATTTGTCTGATGGCAAGTGGGGCCCACCTCCATTGGCAGCGTAATGGTTCCTGCTGACTCTCTTTCCGCGTTGTCGTATGTGGTGATAGTGATGATATGGGACTCAAGATCTTCTTCCGTATGTCCCAATTGTTTGACTAATTTAAGTGTGCAGATGATCAATCGAGATCCGTTATCCACAAGCACCCATTTGATTTTCCTGCGGGTAACAACTACCTCAATGTATAAGGGAAGATTATGTGTAGGATTCTCGGTAGGGACCTCCCTATGGTTGAAAGTGAGATGCTCACTTGGTGTAATATTTGCCACCACGGTTTGAAGGTACGTCGGATCGACTTCTAAAGGCACTCCCGACCCCTGAAGAGTTTGATACAGGATGTCCTTATGTACATTGGAAATCTTGAGAAGGTCTAAGATCAAAATCTTAGCAGACGTCTTCTCAAGTTGTTCTAAAAGGTTATACTTACCAGTATGTGGGGTCGACGGAGAGGGGTCTGGAATTACGAGGCGGGCGCGCCTTGTTACCATAGCACAGTCCTTTCCCTTAATCTGGATGGTGTTGACGCGGTCAGTAGGGGAGCGAATACATCCAATAAGCGAATCGTAATGATTGTTATCTCTCTTGGTATATAAGTAATTCACAGCTTTATAGGTTTGGGATGACTCTCCTCGATCTGGTTTTACCTTTTCCGACTTATCATGCTTGGGGAATGGTTCCTTATAAATCCCCATCTTCTTGTTAGGTGTTTGCACATGGCTAGGGTTATCCACCTCTATCTCCCGTTATCAATGGGTCTTGAATATAGTGGCGAAGTCACAAACATTTATCTATTTTATGACCTTTAACACGATGCATTTCGCGATTCATGCTCCTTATACCATGAACGTTTAGGAGCATTGTAGGATGGAGTCATCATGTGGGCCGCATCCAGTCGTTTTAGTATGACGAACAACGGCTCATTGAGGGAGGTGAATGTTCGTCGCTTTGGTGGTGGTTGAATTGGGCCCTTGGTGGTTTAAAAGGTTGACTCGTTTGGGCTGTTTGAACATGTTTGGAATCGTGATTCCGTCTCCCACCATGTTTTTGTTTTTGTTAAAGATCTTGACTTGTCGGTGGGTTTGACACTTTGGTTGACTTTAGATTGGGTTTTGAGGTGCCTTTGGCAATGAGAGCCTTTTCTATTTGAATCCCTTTCTCGATAACCTCCTCAAAGGTTTGGACACAATGCATTTGGAGGTGGAAAGCTATATTTGGGTTGAGATTAGGGATGAAAATCATCGACCCAATTGCTTCTCGAAGCGCTTGAGGAAGTGACTAGCTATCCCTCTCCATCATTGGAGGAAGCTAGTGAAGGTCTCATTTGGCGTTGTTTTTGTGCCGTAAAGTACTGCTGCCATGGTGATGTCACTCTCTATGTTATATGAGAAATGACACACGAATATTTCTGCCAATTCTGGCTAGGTGAAAATTGATCCTCATGGTAAGCGCGTAAACCATTCCAATGCTTGACCTCCGAGACTCTTAGGAAAAAGTTTGATGAGGTAATTATCACTATAAGACACCTCTTGACATGCCATGTAGAAATATTTAACATGATCCCTTGGGTCTCCCTTTCCTTTGTATTTTTCAAACTTTGGCATATCAAATTTCTTTGGAAAGGGTTGAAGGTTCATTGTCTTGTCAAAAGGATAGGGGCATAATTCTTCGTATTGGTATTTCTTAATACTCCCTATATTGCTTTCTTGTATGCTCGCAAGAGTTTCTTTCATGGGTGCACTTCTTGTGCGAGAAATTTTCTCTAGTGGGAGAAGCGGGGATGTGTACATGATGGTACTCCGTGTCTTCTTCTCCTTGGTTTTCTCGATGGAGTTCGTGGATCCTAAACTTAGGCTTTGACTTTTGAAAGTTCTTGTTTGTGTCTTTTTGTACAGGAAAGTAAGAAAAGCTAGTTGGTGGCTTAGGTTCTTGAGTTGTTGTTGGATTATGATTTGGTTTGTGTCTTCTTCTTCTTCTAAAGGCTCTTCCTCTTCGTATTGTGGAGGCTCTTCCCTGTTCATGTTCTATCTTATTTATTAGTGCCACTTTGATGAGGGTATTCTATGCCTATCATTTTATCATTTTACTGCGTAAGAAGTGAAGCATGCCCACTGTTAAAATATCTTCCATATTGATAAGGGCACATTCTTCCTTAGTAGTGTCATTTGTAGGTAATATTGGTTCATTCTCGGTGGGAAATTTGGCCCTAATTCCATGACCCGTGCCAAAACTCTATCTTTATTTCTAAGGAGAAACTCATCTAGTAGAGTGGGGTCAAAATCAAAGTCTGCGTGTGGTGATTCTAATTCGTTTCCACTATGGTCAACCATTTCTTCTATTTCCTTTTCTGCAGAAAATAGTGGTCCTAGATCGTGTCCGATAAATGGGTTTGACCCTTGTTTGTTAGAGGTTTCCCAAGCTTGCGCCTGTTGTTCCTCATATGTTTGTTTCTTTAAACCTAGACGCATCTTGGGAGCCATGTTTTCGTGATAAGTTTCACTAAGGTAAGTTGTATATTTGTTCAAAATTCAATGACTACCCCTAAGTGAAACACAAGATGTACGTGTTAAGAGTAAATTAACAGTGAGAATATCAATGTGATAGAAAGATAAAGTCACCAATGAAACAATCGTTTGGTACCAAAACTTAATCAAATGAAGTACTTCCTAGACTACGTTTCAAAGTAATTTGTGGCGCCATATGATTAACAATATGTCTCCACTTATGCCAAGTTCAAAGGAATGAACAAGACGAAATTAAATACATGAAGTTAAATGCGATCTCCCAATCAAGATTTATGATGAGCAAGCTCAAGTCTCGATTAAGACCTATATCTCAAAAAGTGCCAATTATGATTTGTGAATGACACAACAATATCACCAAGATATGTTAACCCACTTTACAAGAAAGTGAAGTATTGATATCGAGTTGTTATTGATATAACATGCACAAATGGTAGTGCACAGCACCTTTTGAAATTGAGGTAATAATAAAAAGTGAACAAAAAAAAATGCTCAAAGTATAGCTAGGAATAGTTAAGAATGTGTGCAGTAGAATGTAACAATGATATAGGTATTTATGTCGAGTTTACAAGAAACAAGACGTAAATATCGAAATTGTAATGATACGAGACAAACAAGTTAAATCCTCTATGGAAGTCCGCAAAGATGAACCACGCCTAACTTCTGATGATCTTGGCGTGGGTATCAAGATCACAATGGCTAGCAAATGACATGAAAACGCCTCCACTCACTTTAGGCGTTTAACTAACCCTTGACCAAACATGGATGGGCGTAAACGACATAAAAGTGAGGAAATAGTCGAATGGCAACACAAAGGTAATCACACCTCTTTTGATCAACAAAGTGTCAAAAGAATATGAAGGAAATAAATCAAGAAAAATGACAAAAATGCTAGTCTCACTTCGGCGAGTTTCGCCTCATGCCACTAAGGCAAGTAAAAACTAGGTGAAAGTAATACGTCACACGTTTCTCAAAAGAAGGTTCTCAACTCAACACTTGTTTTAAAGTGGTCAAAGTGGGCTCTGGCCAAATTATATTCTCTAGGTGGTTCTCTCACCCTAGGTGTTACTGAAAGTTGCCACGCGAGCGCGATTTACCCAAAAAGTCGCACCGACTAGTTTAGGAGTATCTCGGCTTTACTTTACCTTCAAGAACAAGAGGCAACTAGTGCGTCTACGTGTGCTATCACTTTGGGGTCGCCACAACGGACAACTTGTAACTCTATCTCACAAAGAAAACACTAGTCAAGTAGGTAGTGCGGAGCACTTCTCCGTTTCGTCTGACAAGGTTCCCTCTTGCGTGGACTACTTTGGGGTTCACAGGAACCACCCCCATTGTTGTAGCTTAAGGTGTTATGCCAAAGGGGTTATGTTCGGTTGAGTGGAGAGGATGTACCCTTTTCTCGAAACCTGCAATACAGGTGTTTTGAATATGTTGTTCTTTTTATCTTGTTTAATTAGGTGTGGTTTGATTGAACACCTTTTGGCAACACAATATAACAACCTGTATTAGTAGTTTTGATTTCGTTTTGATTCCTCCTTTCTTTGACAAGCATTTTTAGGTCCCGCACTTGTCAGCGTTAGTAGTTCTCCAAGAAAATCATATTATTTAAAAGAGGATTAAGAGTTGATTTTGATTCTCAAGATCATCCAGGATGCAAGAAAGAGCATATACAACAAATAATCCAACTAAAAAGTAAAGAAAATATTTTCAATCAATGAACCATACAAAATTCTTGATAAATGTTCATTCCTTTAAACCAAAAGTGAAAGATGAAGTTTCCAATCTACCAAATGTTATAAAATGAAGATTAAAGTTTCTTTTGATTCTCAAGATCACACTAAGGTGCAAGAGAAGAGCATACACAAACTTTATCCCAACTATATAGAAATGGAAAACTTCAAATCTAATGACCATTGAAAAATGCTTTGTAAAGGTTCATTCCCTTAAGCAAAATGAATAATCAAGTTTTCAAGTTTAATCCCAATGTTAACAAGATAGAGATCAAAGTTGTTTTTATTCTCTATATCACCAAAAGTTGCAAGAGAAGATCATACATGCTTTGGTCTAAATCAAGTAAGCATGGAAATACAACATTCATCAAAACATTAGATATGTTAGAAAATGACCAGTTTTAAAATAATAGAAAAACCTACAATTTTTGTAAGTATAAATCTTGAATTTATGTTTTCATTGCATATTTAACTTCAATACCTTTCCAACACAAAAAAATGGAGTCATTTCGAGTTTGGGAGCAAAATTTATGGCCTTCGGAAGATGGGTTACGCATATGCTCTTATGCTCATGGGTGTGCACTTGACATGCACTCAAAAAATGTCAAAAAAAAAAAACGTCCCTTAATCTACAAAATGGGAAAAATTTTCCAACCAAGATTCAATTTTGACAACAACCCATCACATTAATATATGAATAGAAGACTCAACACTATCAAACATTAACATACATGCTCAAGAATTTAAGATTTTCAAGAAATTGACAAAACTAGCATGTAGAATGATGAAAAAGTAAGCTCTAAAAATGAAAACATGATGAAATCTTGAAATTTTCTCACCAAGATTTAAATTTTGACAGAAACCCACCACATTAATATGTAAATAGAAGACTCAGCACTATCAAACACTAACCTATATGCTCAAGAATTGAAAATTTTCAAGAAATTGACAAAACTAGCATGTAAAATGATGAAAAAGTAAGCTCTAAAAATGAAAACATGATGAAATCTTGAAATTTTCTCACCAAGATTTAAATTTTGACAGCAACCCACCATATTAATATGTAAATAGAAGACTCAGCACTATCAAACACTAACCTATATGCTCAAAGGTGAAAATTTTCAAGAAATTGACAAAACTAGCATGTAAAATGTTGAAAAAGTAAGCTCTAAAATGAAAACATGGAGAAATCTTGAAATTTTCCCTCAATTCCAATTTTTCCAGCACTTCACCTCCTTTATACCTACAAGGAAGACTCAACACATGCAAACTCAACAAAACATGTTAAGAAAAATAAGTTAGATCAACATGTGTAAAAGAGGGTTAGTAACCAAAAATAAAACTTAACTACAAAAACTTGAAATTAAGTGCAAATGACAATGGAGTATGTCCCACCGGGTGTGCCAAATGTGTGCATGTATACTTTTCTTAATGGTAAATAAAATGAAGTTAAGAACTACCACCTAAAATAGTTCTCTGATTTAGGTAAAATAAAGCACAAGCACCATCATGATAAGAATTAAACAAGGGTTAGATGCTAGCATTCATCAATACAAACTTTGAAACTAACAATGCTAAATATCTAAACTCCTCTATTCTCTAACAACAAATAAATGAATGGACCTAAGTAAGCTCCATGGCTATCAAAATAGTTGTCCTTAATGTTCCAGAACCTAGGAATGAGGGCTAATCAAAGTTGGGCTCAAGACCCTTTTGACACCTCCCATATGACCTAAGCACTTTAAGAAAGAGGCTTAACTCTTCAAGATGATGAACTCTCAAAGGGCAAGGTGCAAGCTCTTAGTCTCTTTGCTATATGCTTTGCATTTGCTCTCTTAGAAATTTTAGGTGTAAGTAAAAAGGTAGGTGGAGGGCTCTTTATATAGCCCAAAGGATAAAGGATTCAACACATTCTCATGAATGTGGGATAAAGGTAAAACATGATTAGGAATGGATAAGGTTGCTTTATTAAAGGTAACCTTACTTTAGAAGGGTTTAATACATGTTTAGCAAGTCATGGGAGTTGGGGTATTCTAATTAATCAAAGGTGATTAATTAATAGGTAGGTGTAAGCTTATAGAAGCCAATTAGAGGAATATTAGTGCGATTTAGGCTATTATAAAGCGGATTAAATCAATTAAATATTGATTTATTGGTTAAATGGAAGGAAAGCTAATTAATTAATAATAGTTAATTAGTCTAGGTAGAAGGGGTGATTTATTAACGGAGGTCGTTAATTAGGGTATTTGTTGATAGTAACTTAATTAATTAGCTTAGTGTAATTAATTAATGACGATATGAGGGAAAATGAGTGCTTTTGATGATATGTCATTGATTTGCAAGAAAGGGGATAATTAGCACAATTTAAGTATTTAAATTTTTGGGCGTAATTATAGGTGTCTACACATTTGATACGGAGATATCACACTTACCATTTCCGTCATCCTTGAAATCCCAAAGTTTGATAAATAAAAAAGCAAAAGTGACCCCCATGAACATGTAAAGGAATTTTACATGCAATTTTAGGAAGTTTTCTATCGAGACACGTACCTTTTACGATTATTCCCCCAAAGTTTAGGAGGATAGGCTTTAGACCAATTTTCCCATCTTCTCGAAAGGGTCGGTCACGACATTTGGCAGATTACTTATCGAGATAAATTTGTCAAACATTTTTCCTATAAATTAGACTCGTAAATAACCATGCTTGATCTTCGCAACACTAGGTAAAGGCCAAATGAAAATTTTTCCTCCTTTACAACGACGGTGATGAATTGCAAGCCAATTTCCTGCTTCTGTAACCCAAGAGACAACTAGTTAGCATTTTTGTTCCTAATCTCAATGTCAAATTATCATTCCACATGTAAATGCATTATCTAAATAGTTTCGAAGAAGTCATCGAAAAGGGAACACAAATCTAAAAATCTCTCATTTCTAAGGGCTTACTTAAAGCACCCTTTAGGGACCGACCTTATTAAGACACCCCTCGATTACGAACCAGACAAATCTAAATTCTTTAACCGGAATTGAAATATCGTCAACGGCAGACGGTATTATTGATTCCCACCATGTATGAAACATTCAAAACCATCCTATCAATACATTAAAATCCCAACAACCAATCATCATCCCTAGAAATTAAGTTCCTTCTCGGAACCGATGAAGACAGTTTACTCCTCTCGGAGAAAGTCTATCTAGTGTCTTTCGTCATTAGGAAAATTCCAATATGATTACATATCACATCATGTCAAACCCTTCAAATAAGGACACCCCAAACGAAATTGGTATAAGGAAAACAAATATTGTGATTACCATCACATAAAAGGGCACTCCACATATCGATGCATGTAACTCTGCCATTATGTCCAAGACCTGATTGAACATGGAGACATAGAAGTTAAAAATACTTCGAGACAAAAATACCTAATGAAAAATTCACATGTTCAAAGATCTCTTCCCAACCACAATAACAATTTAAAAGATAAGGGTCAATCATCAAGCAGCAATGTCGAGTATGACTCAATCATCTCGACCATAAATTATGACCAAGACTTAGTGGCAACTATAAAGATCGGAAGGCCGACTATACGATCACCACTAGATAGAAAAACCGTGGGTCCCTACAACAAAAAATATGTCACTTCCCCCGCATCACCTCCTAATCCACCATCTAATTCCACCGCAATTCCTCTCCATAACCTACACCATAATTCAATATTGTTAAACAATTAGAGAAGACTAAAACACAAATTTCCTTCATGGAACTACTTAATTCTTCTCCCTCACTACAATGCATCCTTATGCAAACATCAATAACGCTCATTTCCCATGAGGACATCAATTCACAACAATTCCGTGCTTTAATCGCACATCTTACAATCCCTAATCCTATTTTATATTTTGGTCCCACCACCCGCTTAATCCCAACATCACTAATAATAATTCTTTATACAACGAGGGTTATGTAACTCATCGCAAGATCAAATGTGTCTTAATAGACAATGGATCCGAATTGAATATTTGTTCCATGAAACTTTTACGTTGTCTAGATTACACCGAAAATGGTTTACGAGAACAATATCATAACCATTCGTGGGTATGATAATAGAGAAAGAAATTTTTAAGGCACAATCACATTGCCTCTCCAAGTTGGTCCCATCACCTTAGACATGGTTTGTCATGTGGTGGATGTAGAAGTTGTATATAATATTCTCATTTATCAACCATAGATTCATGCCATGAAAGCCATCCCATCAACATTCCACCAATGTATTAAGTTTCCTCATTTGGACAAGGAATTTACATTACGTACGAGATCCCCTAACCTTTTGAGTATTGTAGATTCCTCAAAGGATGGTATCGACATGATCACTATTGTCCATCACAGATAAATATGCTCCACCTTGCATAATCCCTAACGAAACACACATTGATCCTAATACACTCCCCCCAATGATGATCCAAACCATCATCTCCTAACCAAAACACATTTTTAATCATTATCTTCCGCTAGTCAACCATCTTCCACCAGAGTCCTCCTCCCACTAATAAATCATCTTCTTCCACTAATTAAGCTTCTTCTTCTAAGAACAATCATTCTTCCACCACACCATCTTCTTCCTCACCTATCCAACCTTCTTCATCCAACCACACCTCTTCTATTAAGATACCTCCTCACTGTGAATAACCAAACTTCATCCTTCAATCCACCCCTTCTTCTTATAACCCATTCTCTTCATCTTTTAAAACTACCAAACTGACTTCCCCACCACATGAGGTACATATTGGTCCCCATCCCACACATTTAAAATCATTGACACATTATGTGGTGAGTATCAATTTCAAAAGATGGCGAGACTCCTTTTATATCAACAAATCCCACATATTTATGGAAACTTAATGCTCCACATTTTGAGAATTCATCCCACTTGCCAAATGGGATAGCTTGGATTTTTACATTAGTGCTTTGTATTTAGGAAGGAACGTCTACCCCCAATCTCAACCCCACACGACTAGTAGGACGTGAGGGTTCAACACCGAAGACTGAGATGGATGACCAAAGGAATTGGGTAAAGAAGTTTAGAGCTTTGTTATGAAATAGAGAATGTCTTTGAAGGGAATATAATACCATCGTTAAAGCTTTAAGACTCCGACCATAGGTGAAAGCGATGGAAAATGGGAGATATTATAAGAAGTATGATACTCATAAACTTAATAGGATCTATATCAACAAGAACCTGTCTCATGATGATAGATATGAAGATGTGACTTTGATAAAGAAAATATATGCCAATGGAAATGAATAAATTTAAATTATTCGAGAGATAAGCAAGACAGAAGGAACAATGTACATGTTGTTTCCCATAATAGTGAACATCTTAAGGATAAAATTTATTTAAATAAACTACATTCATTAGTTCATCAAGATCTTGACCATCTTTAGTGGCCAATTTATAGGCTCCAGAGCCAAATTTAGCTGTAATTACATAGGGTCCTAACCAATTATGCTCAAATTTTCCTTTTTTTTCTCATTCTTTAGTAGTATTCTTTTGATTTTATTTTAAAATGAGGTCACCAATTTCAAATTATTTGGGTCTTACCTTTTTATAATAATTGTGTACATGTCGGTTTGATAGACTTGAAGATGATTGAGAGCATTAAGTCATTTTTCATCAAGAAGCTCAAGCTCTTAAAGCCATGGTATCACGCGGTATTCATCCTCATTAATAACATCTTTAAGGGAGATCCTAAAGGATGGAATTTCTATCTCAATAGGTAAAATGGCTTCACAACCATAAATAAGAGAAAGAGGGGTGGCTTCGGTAGGTGTGCGGTAAGATGTATGGTAAGCTTAAAGAGTGGGGTAAATTTGAGTATGCCAATTACATCCATGGGTATTAAAATATTTTCCATGCTGGATTTTAAGGTCTTATTGGTTGCAAGATCATTGATCAATACTGAGGGTAGTATGGAGTGGACCATTTAAGTTTGATGTGAAAATGTTTAGCTAGGTATTTTACATCATATTTTTTAAATGATTTTCCATTATCTCAAACCCAGAGTGGATGGAATACCAAATCGACATGATGATTATTAAAAATGAATTTTGATATTGGGCTACTACTAACATAAGTGAGAGGCATATCTTCCACCCATTTAGTGAAGTAATTAGTATTGGTAATGATGAACTTATGTCCATCGGATGATGTTGGTCTAATTTTACCAATGAGTTCAAGTCCCCATTGAGAGAAAGGCCATGGTGTGATTAACAATTGTAATTCCCGAAGGTGCATGGATAAGATTTCCATGCTTTTGACATGCTTGAAAATGTTTGACAAGGTGACATGCGTCACTTTCTATGATGAGCCAATAATATCTAACTGCGCGGGATTTTATTGGCTAAGGCTATACCATTTGTGTGTGCTCCACATATACTGGAATGGACTTCAACTAAGACACTCGAGGCTTCTTCTTGATTAAGACATCGATCGAGTGCCATCATATCCTCATTTATAAATATTTTCTACTAAAATGGTGTAACGAGAAGCACGTTGTGCTAAAGCACATTTATGCATTGGTTTCATGTCGGCGGGAAATGTTTTGTCATGAATGAAGGTATAAAGATCATGGTACCAAAGATTATTCAAGAGACCCACTATCTCACATACCAAGTGTTTTCGGAAGATCATAGGTAGACATTAAGAGATGTTTGATGAGAAAATGTTCTGAAAAGGTTGACTATATGCACGATTTATAATAGGGATCCGATGGTTATTATAGCGTCGATTAGATTTATTATTAGATGCTAGGGATTTGATCAAAGATAATTAATCAAAAATAGCTTTGAAGACTATCCACCATGTGTTTATATAGGATAAGTTTTTCATCCTTGACAACCGTATTCATCGATGCGTGCTTGATGATAAGTAAAGAATCATCAAATCAACTAATTCATACAGCAAGATTTCAAGATATAGCTAGTTTTAATCCTGCGATGAGAGCTTCATATTCTATGATATTATTGGTACATGGGAATTCTAAGTGAAAATGATTTGGGGATAATGTGTCCCTTTGGGTGTGATAAGAAAATACCAGCCCGAGCCATGAGATTACAAGATCCATCAAAAATAGAGTCTAAGTTGGCGCGATGTCTATGTGTAGAATATCTTTATCGGGAAAAAAAGAGAAGCCCTGAAGTGGTTCTGTGCCTAGAAGGGGTGCCTCGTAAGTTGGTTTATAAGGTCTTGTCCTTTAATTTCCTTCCCATAGAACTAATTCAACATTGAATTCACTAAGTAATACGATTGAACTAGACATTCTTCCCGTAAGAGTGGAGTCCGGATAACAAATACTTGAGAGGATCAATTTTGGAAATCAACTTAGTTGTGTGATTGAGCAAGTAATGATGCAACTTATGAAATTGCAAAGGTGGATGATAAGAATACTTTTTAATTTGGGAATAATTTACTTCATGCTCTAATGTATAAGTGTTCGGTAACATAATACACAACTTGTTCTTTTGCTTGATTGTTATGTTGTGCTAGTAGAGCTCATATGGCATGTTCAATAGCGAGATGTATAAAACACCATGGGTTTATTAGTAAACCCGGTGACATAAGAATAGGTGGACTAGAGAGGTATTATTTTAACTTAGCAAAAGAGTCTTGGCAATCGTGGTTCAAAAGTTTATTGAAATTGTGCATCTTTCTCAAGTAATTGGTTGAAGTGATGGCACTTATCAGCCAATGACATTGTGATATGAAATGTCGAATACATTGTAATTTTCCTCCAGAAGACTGGTAATTTTTTAGGTTTTGAGGAGGAGGCATTTCCATAATGGCTTTTACTTTTGCAAAATCCACTTCTATACCTCTTAGTGAGACAATAAACCTAATAATTTACCATAAGATACTACAACACATTTTTGGGTTAAGACAAACCTTATACTCACATAATCTATCAAAAGAATCATGAATCTCAACGCACTTGGATGCCCTATTCATGTTTTGGATTTTACTAATATATCATCAACATAATATTCCATGATATATCATGTAACATGTCATGAAGTTGACAAATCATTACTCATTGATAGGTGGCACCAACATTTTTCAAGCGAAAGACATGACCTTATAATGAAGAATCCCATGGTGTAGTAAATGTCATTTTATGTTGATCCCCTTTAGTAATAAGTATTTTATTGTAACCAAAGAATCCATCCATTAAGGAGAGCATTTCATCACCTGTCGTAAAATCAATAATCATGTCTATATTTAGCAAGGGAAAGTCATCTTTGGGACAAGCCTTGTTGATGTCGTGGAAGTCTATGCATATTTTGATGTCTGGGATTTTTCTTGGTGATGGGATCTATGTGTTATATATCCATGCCTAATAATCAATAGGTTTGATAAAGTCATCTTCTAAGAGTTTCTCAAGTTCAAATTTGGTAAGCAATATAACTTGGGGATACATTTTGTGTATTTTTTTCTTTATAGGTTTTACATCCATGTACTTACAAGATGGTGTACTAAAAGAGATGGAGTCAGGAAGCTTGCCATGTCCTTATATTTCCTCAGAAATATATCTTGGAATTCAATAAGTGTCAGTGTTGTGAATTCCATGCATTCTTGGTCAAGCAGGACTAATGCCAAGTTGTAAAATTTTGGTTGTTCAAATTGGTGCTTTGATGTTTATGTCTTTTGTTCTTCTACAAGAATTTTAGATGTATCCTTTAAGGAGAATGATTCTAATGGTTGATGTAGGTCATTGGTGTCGTGTGTTTTAGGTGAGTTGTAAAAGATTTTCGTGTGTAATGTTGGGATTTTTATCGACATGTTTGTTGGGTAGGGTGGTGGTGAGATTTTGACTATGGGAAATCCCTCTGTTTACACTTGATCCAAATTTTTGAGTGTGAAGGATCTCCTGAATACTTTATCTCTTAAAGGGCGCCAAAATAGGTCTATTCATTTAGATTGATTTCAAATCCTTTTCTATGGTCATAAGTAGGATTTGGCCATGAGTTCCAAGGAATTCTTTGATGGCTTCATCATTTTCGGGAACATGTCCTGGACACATGATGTGGTTTGCCATGAATTCTACATGAGAGTCGAATGTAGGTTCACAATTGATGACATTAAAAGATAAATGTTCAAATTAAAGATGTGTTTCAAAGGATTTAGGTCCTCAAAAAGAATACGTGGAGACCTAATGTCATTATCAAAAGCTGGTGTCACATTGTCACTTGAAATTATTATGGGAGCAACATCAACCATGATGTTGTGTAATTATCCTGGTCTAAATGACCTTATTCATTTATGAGATCGAGTACTTTACCCTTCCATCACATGTTTTTCATTATTCGGTGAGCTTGTTAAATTGAGGGGACTCATAACATGGAAAAAGTTGAAAGGAACGATAAGAAGATTGTTCCAAGCCACAATCTTAGATGATAATAGTACACCACATTAGATTTACAAAACAAAAGAGCTAAAATATCATATATGGAAATCCATCATAATCCATAATGCTCAATACATTACAATACAATGACTTGAATTATTCAATAAGAAAGATGTACATATAGGAGGGAAGTGCAACTACTACCTAAATCAGTGGTGAAGAACTCCCAATAATTGATATTGGTAGTTAAGTTAACTCCAAAAGACTAGTAAGCTAACTCCACATAACTAAGAAACTAACTCAACACAACTAGTAAGTTAAATCCACACAACTAGTACACCTAAGCAAGCTAACCCAACAAGTGTAGGGCTAACAAAAGTGTAATAATTATTCTAATAAATAAATAAAAGGATAAATAATAACCTACACTAACACCTCCCGTAAGCATAGCTTAGGTGGGTGGAAAAGAAGGTGGGTCCCGACAACAAGGCCTGATGAGGTACCCATGTACAATAACTAGGAAAATTAGACATCGCAAGGTATCCAAAACTAGTAATAACAAAGTAGAGATGGAAAATCCTACCGCAAGATATCCTCGAATCTCGGCTCCAAAAAACTCATACAATGCTAAGAAGTGGTGACGCATCTTTGTGGCTCAATCCACTTCGCTCGATCATAGAACTCAAAAACAACTAACACTTGGCTTCACCGCAGAATAGCTCCATGTAAGGATACCATCAATGAGTGATGTCAAAAGTGAAAAACAAACACCAAACATAATTTGATCAAATGCTACAAATAGGTGTGTCACGATCCAAATAAATAAGAGTGCTAAATGATCCAGAAAAAAGCCAAGGTAACAAGGCAATGACACAAAACCCAAAGAAGAAGTATCAACACAACACCCTCCCATTACTACCAAAATGGATAGAGTGACACCATAGATCTCAGATGAGTTGTCCAAAATCAACTACTCAAATGGCAACGACAAAACCTAACATCTGGGTCCACTAGAATAGTCTCCCATAAAAGAGATTATCAACATGCCAAAAAAAAGTTTCAAAATAAAGATCCAAAATATATCAACAAATAAGAGATATATAAATGTATACACCATAGATACAATAATGCACACCCAAAAGTTTAGGATGTCGAGCTCAACCGAGGTATTACGTCCAAGTGATCACAACACCCTCCCAAATTTGGCACTTTATAATTGAGTGCATGTAAATATTACAATGAATAATAGTACCTTTTACATTTGAAATATGTGTATAAAATGTCACCAATGTAGATCTCAAAAAATACGCAATTTCAAAAATGAACATCTTAATCGAGTTACAAGATCAAAAGTTATGAGCTCTAGAAGGTTTTACTTATTAAAATAAAATTTTAATGCTTGATCTTTTTTTAAAGGTACACGTGACACCCAAATGTCCAAAGGGTAAAAGAGTGCATCCACATGATACATTTTTCAGACCAAAGGATAAAATCCTACACCCAAAACCTAAAATGTACAAAGGGTAAATCATTGCATCGAGAGAGTACATGTCAATATCCAATGGATAAAAGAATGCACATAGAGGGTGCCGATTTCAGCCCAAAGGGATAAAAGATTGCATCCAAAAGATGGACAAATATTCGTAGGAAAAAGAATGCATCTAAAAGGTACATGCTTATATCCAATGGATAAAAGAATACACCTAAAGGGTACAGATCTACGTCCAGTGGATAAAAGACTACATCCAAAACTGAAATATCCAGAGGTTAAAAGAATGCATCCGAAAGGTACACACTTATATCCAATGGATAAAAGAATACACCCAAAGGGTGCGGATCTGTACATGTATAGTGGATAAATGACTGGATCCAAAACTAAAATACCCAGAGGGTAAAAGAATGCATCTGAAAGGTACATGCTTATATCTAATGGATAAAAGAATGCACCCATAGGGTACAGATCTGCATCTAGATTTGACTATCTCAAAACATGGTCTAGTTTGACTAGCTGATTCTAAGGTTTTGGCACCTTCCAAATCCATAATGCCGCACTCCATTTTTCCTAAAAATGCATGTTGTATAAAATTGCTAACAAATTCCAAATACATGAAAAAAATGAACCCTTGCTCAAAGAAAGAAAAACTTACAAATAGATGTCTACATCATCTATAAACTTGAATACCATGAAAGGAAGGATAAGAATATTATTCTAAGTCGTGATCTCACATGATAATAGTACGCCATATTAGATTTGCAAAAAGAGAGCTAAAATACCATATATGGAAATCCATCATAATCAATAATGCTCAATACATTACAATACAATGACTTGAATTATTCAATAAGAAAGATGTACATATAGGAGAAGGAAGTGCAACTACTACCTAAATCGCAGGTGAAGAACTCCCACTAACTATACTAGTAGTTAAGTTAACTCCAGAAGAATAGTAAGCTAACTCCACATAACCGAGAGGCTAACTTAACATAACTTTTAAGCTAACTTCACACAACTAGTACACCTAAGTTAAGCTAACCCAACAGTGTAGGCTAACACAAGTGTAAGAATTATACCGATAACTAAAAAAAGGATAAATAATAACCTACACTAACAAAATTAAGTCATTATATAACCAAGATCCCTAAGAACTTGAAATATGTTTGTTGTACAAGATAACTAAAAAATTCCAAACCTGGCCGTCCATTTGGTAAGTGGGATGGATTGTTTGATGTGGAGCGAAATAGGTTTTCCATAGCTACGTGGGGATTTTTTTAATATAAAAGAGTCTCCATGTCATCTTTGAAATTGATTTTCACTACATCTGTGTCAATTATTTTAAATGTGTGGGATGGGGGACCAATAGGTACCTCATATGGTGGAAGTCAATTTGGTAGTTTTAAAAGATGAAGAGAATGAATGGGTTATAAGAAGAAGGGGGTGGATTGAAGGATGAAGTTTGGTTATTTACAGATAGGAGGTATCTTAATGGAAGAGGTGTGGTTGGATGAAGAAGGTTGGCTAAGTGAGGAAGAAGATGGTGTGGTGGAAGAATAATTGTTGCTATTATGAAGACAACTTTGATTAGTGGAAGATGACTAATTAGTGGGAGGAGGACCGGGTGGAAGATGGTTTATTAAATGAAGATAATGGATTGAAAAATGTGTTTTGTTAGGAGATGATCATTTCATGTCATTGTTAGGAGTGTATCAAGATCAATGTATGTTTTTTTAGGGATTATGTGAAGTGAGCATATTTATCTTCATTGATGGACAATAGTGATCATGTCGATACCATCCTTCAAGGAATCTACAATACTCAAAAAGGTTGGGGATCTCAGTATATTAATGTAGATTCCTTGTTTAAATGAGGAAACTTAATACATTATCGTGGAATGTTGATGGGATGGCTTTCATGGCATAAATCAATGGTTGGCTAACTAAAATGTTAGATGTAACTTATACATCTACCACATGAAAAAGTCTAATGTCTAAGGTGATGGGTTCAACTTAGAGAGGCAACGTGATCGTGCCTTTAGACTTTCTTTTTTCGCTATTATCATACCCACGAATGGTTATGATATTATTTTGTAAATAATTTTCAGCAGTAACTTTCCCAATACAACGTAAAAGTTTCATGTAACAATATTGTCAATGTGGATCCATTGTTTACAAATGATTAAGACGCACTTGATCTTTCACGATAGAGTTACATAACCCTTGACGATAAAGAATGATTATTAACCATGTTTGGACTAAGTAGGTTAGTGACTGGACTTAAAAGATAAAATAGGATTGAGACTATAAGATGTGTGATTAAAGCCTGTAGAACATGTAGAATTGATGTCCTTAGGGACACGATAAAATTGATTCAATGTTTCAGCATAAGGATGCGTTTGTAGTGTGGGAGAAGAATTAAGTAGTTCCATGATGGAAATTTGTGTTGTAGTCTTATCTAATTCCGTCAGACAATATTGAATGATGGCGTAGGGTCATGGGAGAGGAATCGCTGAAATTAGATGGTGTGATTAGGAGGTGATGCAATGGGGATCCATGGCATATTTATTTGCTATAGGGACCACATTTTTTCTATCTAGTGGTGATCTACCGATTAGTTATAATCTTTATAGGTTCCACTAAGTCTTGGTCATATCTATGGTTCGAGATGACTAAGTCATACTCTATACATTTCTCGATGATTGACCTTATCTTTAATTGTTATCATGGTTAGGGAAGGGATTTTTGAACATGTGAAGTTTTTCATTAGGTGTTTTTGTCTCTTAAAGTATTTCAACTTCTATGTCTCCACGTCTAATCGTCGATCTTGGAGAATTTACAGAGCGCTTTCCCTTTTTACAAAGCATCAATTTGTGGAGTGCTCTTTTATATGATGGAAATCACAATATTTGTTTTCCTTATACCAATCTAGTATTGGGTTGTCTTCCTTGAATGGTTCTGATGATGGAATATGTAATCATATTGGCATTTTCCAAATGACAAAAGATACCAGATAGACTTTCTCCTTGAGGAGGAGAGAATTTGTCTTCATCGGTAGTCCCGAGAAGGAACTTCTTTTCTAGTGATGATAACATTTGGTTTCTTGGGTATTTTAATGTAATGATAGGATGTTTTGAATGTTTCAAACATGGAAGGAATCAGTAATGATAGGATGTTTTTGAATGTTTCAAACATGGAAGGAATCTAAGTAGATATGACATTATGCCTCGGTAATTGATGATATTTTGATTCCAAATGGGAATTTATATTTTTCATGGTTTTCGAGGGGGTGTCTAAATAGGTAAGTTAGTCCCTATAAGGGTGCTTTTCGGGAAGTAAGCCCTTAGCCAAACTAAGGCCTTTTTAATTTGTGTGCCCTCTTTCAATGACTTCTTTGAAACTATTCTTAAAAATGCATTTGCATGTTTAATGATAATTTGGCATCGTAGAGGATTAGAACAAAATACTAACTAGGATTCTTCTTTAGTACTTTTATGAAAAATCGCTTATAATTCCTCAACATCGTTGAAAAAAGGAGGTAAAGTTTTTGTTTGGCTTTCTTTAAGCCTTAGTGGATTGCGAGAGATCAAGCATGGTTATCTATGAGTCTAAGTTATAGGAAAAATGTTTGACAAATTTTTCCAATAAGTCTACAAATGTCATGACCGGGATCTGTCAAGGGATAGGAAAAACCAAACAAAGCAATATTATCGTCCTCCTAAACTTTTGGGGAATAATCGTGAAAAGGTGCTGTCTCGATAGAAACTTCCTAAAATTGCATGTAAAATTCTTATGACATGTTCATGAAGTCACCTTTGGCTTTTTTATTTATCAAACTTTGGGACTTCAAAGGATAGACGAAATGGTAAGTGAAACAAGGATATCTCTGCACAAACTATTAGATAAGGACACAATTCTTCAATGTTGAATTGTTTTGATTGTTTTTTTAGTCCCTAAATGGTGTCTTTCATGAATGTTTCCATTCTTGCATGAAAATTGAGAAGGGGGATGGTTTATCAAAAAAGTTTGTGAGGTATTGGAATCTAGATAAATGGGTCTTTTTAATCTTTTAACTCTAGTCATTGCTTCCTCAAGTTTCTTTGTTAAGTCTTGGATTTTAGTGAATAATTCATCGAATACCTCAAGAACCATTCGATTGTTTCAGTATTTCCTTATGATCATTTGATTTATCGCATTCAATAATTTTGTTTAAATTTTCCGTCATTCCAAAGTCGAGGGTAGTTGTAAACTCCAGGACAGGATACATAATGATATTCATTTTTGTTTTTTCTATCACCCTATCGACTTCGTTTCGATTCTTCACTGTGAGTTTTGGTCATAAGACTTCTTCATCAGTAATTTTCATGATCGTGACTTCACGAGTGAATACCATGATGAAAATGTGTCCCATTAAGCTAAAAATTGGGTAGGAACTTTGAGCAAGTGTGATTAAACGAGACTTCGATTACTTTGGATTTAGCTCACGAATAAGCTCGTAATAGACTCGATAAGGAGTAGTAACTCAAAAAATTATCTCAATATGATGGTGATGCAACTCAAGATGAGTTATTAGGGAATTTGTTTCACATTGTGTAGATTTATCTTAAACAAGCTCTAGATAGTTAGTTAACGGGAGAGTAAACCTCAATGAGGTTAATCATAATATAGTTGTAGATATAACCTCAAAAGGAGTTACGAAAGAATTTCAGGTGTTAGGCGTCATAAGATTCAGAAAAAGCGCGATGGTGGAAAAAATAATGAGTGAACTCAAACAAGTCACCAAATATTAGTTTGATATAGGCTGAAACAAGTTATGAAGGTTTTTTGACAATTGATCGATATGGGGAGTGAATGCTAGTCACTCAATATCAGCTTGATATAGCCAAAGAAAATCTATGGTAAATGTAATGTCGGGTCCTTGAGCTTATTGACAAACATTGGTGCCATGTTTCGTGCATACATCAAGTAGATTGTTCGGATGTTTCTTGCTTGGTATTGAATTCGGTCAAGAACTAATTTTTTTGTCAACACAACTAGTTG